>CM022668.1:9337540-9347540 GCA_012295275.1 Chrysomallon squamiferum | reverse complement strand
CAATTAAATAAACAAATCAAGCAGACTTCAAACAAAAGCTCAAATTATGAAATTAAACTGTACTCACTGTAAAGAGTTTGAAGAAATAATTTTTTCCCGTGCCGACTGTAGAGGAGCATCCCATTGCAAAGTTGAATAACTGGAGCTTTTCACAACAGAAGAATCCTTTGGTTTACTGGTTCAAAAATAAATAAATCAATAAATCAATAAATAAATAAAAAAATCTGATACAGTCAAATAAGAATAATAATTTAAAATAACAAACCCAATACCAAGAAAAAAACAACAACAAACAAACAAAACATAAATCTTTGAACACTGAAATGTTAATTTTCACAAAATAAATAAATAAATATATAAATAAAATTAAAAATTAATTTCATTTTCTATTTAGTTATATTATTTTATTTTTGTTTAAATTATTCTGTATCATTTCAGCAGCTTGAATTAATTTAATGCAGTAAAAGAGAATACAATAAATAAAAAAAAAAAACAATTATAAATATATTTAACATAATATATATATATATATATATATATATATATATATATATACACACACATATACATACACATAAACAAATAAAACAATTATCACATTTACAAGGACATTTTTAAAACTTTTATAATTATCAATTCTGTTTTAAGACTACGAAAGAACTATATCATCATCATCGTTATCTTGCTGGTAATTTTCTAGATATGCAGACATACCAAAAAACAAACAGTTATGACAACGACAGCAAATACATTACATAGTGACACAAAACCAGTGACAGTAGTAGAAGTCATGTTAGTACTAGCACTAAGCAACTTGTAATAGTGATTGCAACAGCACTACATTAAAAGACTCCACTGGTAGTCAAAGTGACAACACAGTAATAGTTTCAATAGATGGTGTGGTTGCAGTGATGGTAGCAGTGGTGGGTGTTGTAGTAGTTGTTATAGTGGTGGTATTAGTGATACAGTGGTTGCAGTAGCTGCAGGACAAATAATAGTAGTTTGGTAGTAGCACAGTGGTAGTATATAAGAAGTAGTAATAGCTATCATAGTAGTAGTAGTTGTTGTAATCACAGTAGTAGCAGTTGTTGTAATCATAGTAGTAGTAGTACTAGATGATAGTAATAGTAGTAGCGGTTGTAGTGGTAGCAGTAGCAGAAGTGGTAATAGTAACAGTAATAGTAGTAGTAATAGTAGTAGTAGTAGTAGTAGTAGTAGTAATAGTGGTCGTGGTGGCATTGGTGGTGATGGTGATGATGATGGTGCTAGAGATACTGTTAATACAACATTACTTGCAGCAGTGACAGTGATAACAGTAATATAGCAATAGTGACAGTAAATTACTAATTACAATAGTGGTGGTGATGATAAAAGTATAGTAATAGTTTCAATATATATATATAATAGTGGTAACAGTGATGTTGCTAATAGTAACATTTGTGAGAAACAGTTGTATCAAACTGTTGATGGTGGTAACAGTTGTATAACAGTGTTGATGGTGGTATCAGTTGTATAACAGTGTTGATGGTGGTAACAGTTGTATAACAGTGTTGATGGTGGTATCAGTTGTATAACAGTGTTGATGGTGGTAACAGTTGTATAACAGTGTTGATGGTGGTAACAGTTGTATAACAGTGTTGATGGTGGTAACAGTTGTATAACAGTGTTGATGGTAGTAATACTTGTATAACAGTGTTGATGGTGGTATCAGCTGTATAACAGTGTTGATGGTAGTAATACTTGTATAACAGTGTTGATGGTAGTAATACTTGTATAACAGTGTTGATGGTGGTATCAGCTGTATAACAGTGTTGATGGTAGTAATACTTGTATAACAGTGTTGATGGTGGTATCAGTTGTATAACAGTGTTGATGGTGATATCAGCTGTATAACAGTGTTGATGGTGGTAACAGTTGTATAACAGTGTTGATGGTGGTATCAGCTGTATAACAGTGTTGATGGTGGTAACAGTTGTATAACAGTGTTGATGGTGGTATCAGCTGTATAACAGTGTTGATGGTGGTAACAGTTGTATAACAGTGTTGATGGTGGTAACAGTTGTATAACAGTGTTGATGGTGGTAACAGTTGTATAACAGTGTTGATGGTGGTAAGATTTGTATAACAGTGTTGATGGTGGTAACAGTTGTATAACAGTGTTGATGGTAGTAATATTTGTATAACAGTGTTGATGGTGGTAACAGTTGTATAACAGTGTTGATGGTGGTATCAGTTGTATAACAGTGTTGATGGTGGTATCAGCTGTATAACAGTGTTGATGGTGGTATCAGTTGTATAACAGTGTTGATGGTGGTATCAGCTGTATAACAGTGTTGATGGTGGTAACAGTTGTATAACAGTGTTGATGGTGGTATCAGCTGTATAACAGTGTTGATGGTGGTAACAGTTGTATAACAGTGTTGATGGTGGTAACAGTTGTATAACAGTGTTGATGGTGGTAACAGTTGTATAACAGTGTTGATGGTGGTAATATTTGTATAACAGTGTTGATGGTGGTAACAGTTGTATAACAGTGTTGATGGTGGTAATATTTGTATAACAGTGTTGATGGTGGTAACAGTTGTATAACAGTGTTGATGGTAGTAATATTTGTATAACAGTGTTGATGGTGGTAACAGTTGTATAACAGTGTTGATGGTGGTAACAGTTGTATAACAGTTTTGATGGTAGTAATATTTGTATAACAGTGTTGATGGTGGTAACAGTTGTATAATAGCACTGATTGTAGTAAACAAAAACACACTCTCTCTCTCTCATTCACACACACACACACAACCACACACACACACTCAATACACATATTATAAACATGCATTCACTATTTTACTACCAAGTTTTAATCATGTCACCCACTGATGAACTGTTTTATCCACGTAAACCACATTCTACTCAAAAAAAATAAAATTCAAATAGTCTGCTCTAAGTTGTATTTTTGATGAAAACAGCAACAAACCGTATACACAAACTGACAATTTAAAATTTGTAAGTAGAATAATAACTAATAAATAAATAAATTAATTAATAAATGAAAAAGAACTATAAATAAATTTCAAAAACTGATAAAAAAAAGTAATAATAATAATATGAAAACAGCAACAAACCGTATACACAAACTGACAATAAAAAATATGTAAGTGGAATAATAACTAATAAATTAATAAATAAATTAATTCATTAAAAAGAACTATATATACATTTGAAAAACTGATAAAAAAAAGTAATAATAATAATAATATGAAAAAAATATCAGCATCCTAGGATATTAAGATTATTAGCAGCACTGGTTAGAACTGAATAAACAAATGTTCAGACTGTAACTATATTGATTATTTTCAGTTAATGTTAACAAAACCACTATGTTAATATTTATTAAGAAAAATAATAAGGCATAAAACTCTATAAATTATTGATTAAAATATTATATATATATAAATAAATTAAATAAATAAATTAAAAAATTACAAAATAATAATAATAATAGTACTAATAACATAAATAATATATGAATAACATGAATAATAACAACAATAATAACAATAACAAAGAGTTAGTAGAAAGCCCATGCAATACAGCTGTTATCACAATAACAAAAAACATTCTCGATAACATCGTAAACTAACTTAGCCAAAAACGCCTTAGCGACAGATTTTGCCAGTTGCAAACGGGAAAGATGGGTGTTTCCATCTGTGTATCCCACCTCCCTATAAACACAACATAAATTATAAAATAATTAATTAAAAAAAAAAAAAAAAAAAAAAAAAAAAGAAAAAAAAACAAGGGAGGAATTTTTAATAAAATGGTAATTAACAATAACAAAATTAAGCAAATTGTGAAATTAAATTATGATAACAAGAACAATAATAATAATAATAATAATAATAATAATAATAATAATAATAATAATAATAATAATAGCAATAATAATAACACAAAATAAAAACAGTAATGACTATTATAGCTAAAAAAAAAAAAAAAAAAAAAAAAAAAAAAAAAAAAAAAAAAAAAATCCACCAACAATTTATGATTTTAATAATAATAAATAAGAAAATGGAAACCTCAAAAAAAATTAATAATGTACACACTGTGAAAAATAATGATTTCAAAAAAAAATTAACCTAACTGGAAACAGTTAACAAATGAATCAAGATTAAAAAAATAATAATAACAATAATAATAAAAAAATAAATAATAATAATAAAAAATAAAAATAAATAAATAAATAAATAAATAACAAAATAAAACTGATTACACAAGGCAAATACATAAGAATCTGTTAACTGTTGATTAGAAGTTTAGTTGTGTTATAAACACACAAGATTATATGAAAAAAGCAGGTGATTTTAGTAATAATAATAATAATAAGAAGAATAATAAGAATAATAATGTAAATAATAACAATATAATTTAATCTGTACTATCTTATTTCTTAAAACTTATGTAATATAAACGAAAAAGAAAAATAACAACAAAATTATAAAGAAATAATTTACAAAGAACCTTCACCCCAGAAAAACCCATTGAACCTGTTTGTGAAAAAGAAATTTAATTACAAACAGAAACATATGTACATGTCTGTCTGTAAGTATGTAAATATCTGTCTTTCTGTCTGTCTGTCTGTCTGTGACTCTGTGAGTGAAAGTGTCTGTGTTAAAGCAAAAAGGTGTTGTTAAAGTTCAAAATAATTAAATAAAAAATAAATTAATTAACACAATCACTAACGACATTAAAAAAAAAATCGAAAAAAAAAAGGAACAAACAAAAAAACAACTTACTCTTCTTTTTCTGCACAGTCTTCACCATTTATCTGTACTTGTGGCACACATCTGTAATAACAATAAAGTTTTGGGTTTTGGTGACAAACAAGTACACACACTGTCTTGTACAGATATAAATGCATATTAAAATATTAATGTGTATGTGTGTGTGTGTCTCTCTCTATGTATGTATGTATATGTGTGTGTGTGTGTTTGCGAGTAGTAAATGTATTTTGCATCATGTTATAACTTACGTATATTATGTTATACTGTTGGATATGGAGATTACTTACTTTTCTGAGTTTATTCCATTCTGTATACTCTGAACTCTGAAATTTACAGATTTGTTGTTGTTCTCAGCAAGCTGAAATAAAGAAAAGATTAAAAAACAGATAAATATCATTTTCAGAACAGTCTTTGTAATTAGCAGTCACTTTACTTTAGATGTGTGTGTGTGCGTGCGTGTGTGTGTGTGTGTGTGTGTGCATGTGCATGTGTCACGGTGTTCTGTTTACGTATGTTTGTCTCTGTATGTTTTATGTGTATACATGTGTATAATGTTTATGTGTACATGTATATGTTTGTGTGTATTTACAATTCTGGTTTAGGGGCAAGAAACAATATAAAAAAAAAAAACCCACAAATTGACAACAACAATTACAACAAGAACAACAACAGTAGCAGCAGCAGTGGTAGTAGTTGTGGTAATAATAATAATAATAGTACTGGTAATAATAATAATATTAACAATAATAATAATAATAATAATAATAACAGTAGCAGTTCAGTAGTGGAAAGCTATTATTAATGATAAACTAACAATAATAATAAAAACAATGGTATTAATAAAATCAACATCACCAATAATATAAAGAACAGTAATAGTATTTTAAGCAGTAGTAGTAATAATAATAATAATAATAATAATAATAGTAATAATAGTAATAATAATAATAATAATAATAATAGTAACAGTTGCAGCAGTAGTAATAACAACAACAAGAACAACACCAATAACAAGAGCAACAGTAACTGTAGTTGTAGCAACAGCAGCAACAGTGACAGTAGCATCACCATCATCAACAACAACAACAACAACAATAGGAAACTTACGCTGTCGTAGTAACTCTGCTCCGCAGTCGGCATCAACGTTTTCACGTCGTTCATCTTGCGGAGATGCTCTATTCTCGACTCGTCCACGTCAAACATCTTCAGCTTCTCCTCAAACGTCTGCTGCCTCTCCGTCTCCGTCTCCACGATGGAGTGCAGCATCGCCAAGCCAGCATCGTCAGTGTTCTCTGACGATGTGGACGGATACTTGGGTGACAGCGGTTCTTTATAGTTTTCTATGGGACCCTCGATTGTCTGGGTGTTAACCATGCACTGATAGGCTTCATTACCATACATCTCAACCTAAATAATAATAATAGTAACAGTAATAGTAATAGTAATAATAATAGTAATAATAATAATAGTAATAATAGTAATAGTAATAATAGTGATAATAATAGTAATAATAATAATAATAATAATAATAATAATAATAATAGTAATAGTAATAATTTTAATAATAATAGTAACTAATAATAATAGTAGTAATATTAATAGTTATTGTAATAGTATAATAGTAATAATAATAATAGTAATAGTAATAATAATAATAACAGTAATGGAAATAGTAACATTAGTACTACTACTAGTGCCAGTAACAGTATAATAATGATAACAACAGTAGTAACAACAACAACAACAATACCAACTGTACTAATTAGTACTAGTAACTGTAGGTAAAGAAGTAGTAGTACTGGTAGTAGTAGCTGTAATAACAAAAATAATTAGTGTTTGATTGAAGTGTTTCTACTGTTATTAAAAAGTTCTATCTGCTGTGTAAAGTAAATTAACTGTGTTTCTGCTGATATTAAAAAGCTCTACCTGCTGTGTAAAGTAAATTAACTGTGTTTCTGCTGATATTAAAAAGCTCTACCTGCCGTGTAAAGTAAATTAACTGTGTTTCTGCTGATATTAAAAAGTTCTACCTGCTGTGTAAAGTAAATTAACTGTGTTTCTGCTGATATTAAAAAGCTCTACCTGCTGTGTAAAGTAAATTAACTGTGTTTCTGCTGATATTAAAAAGCTCTACCTGCTGTGTAAAGTAAATTAACTGTGTTTCTACTCATATTAAAAAGCTCTACCTGCTGTGTAAAGTAAATTAACTGTGTTTCTACTGTTATTAAAAAGCTCTACCTGCCGTGTAAAGTAAATTAACTGTTTCTACTCATATTAAAAAGCTCTACCTGCTGTGTAAACTAAATTAACTGTTTCCACTGATATTAAAAAGCTCTACCTGCTGTGTAAAGTAAATTAACTGTGTTTCTACTGATATTAAAAAGCTCTACCTGCTGTGTAAAGTAAATTAACTGTTTCTAGTCATATTAAAAAGCTCTACCTGCTGTGTAAAGTAAATTAGCTGTGTTTCTCTTTGACTCTTGTACAGCATCAACTGCTGATAGACAGTTTTTGACTTCCACCGGCGAAAATATTTCTGTATTATCAGGGCAGCACGTTCCTCTTCTTTTTTCTTTTCTGTTCTGAGTTCTCTCGCTGCAACCTTTGCACGGTGACCTCGAAATGCTGAATAATAAATTAGTGATGTTATTAGCAGTTATGTAATAATAATAACAACAACAACAACAAAAAAACCAGACTATGTATGGTTCAATTTTTAAGTTGTTTACTTGTTTATATCTTACTGTTTGTCCATTTAAATAAAGTCAGTTAGCAAAGTTTTATTTTTAATTTTTTTCAATTACAATTATTATTTTTTTTTAAAATAATTTGTCCATATAAGACATTTCTTTTTAATTAATTCAATAATTTCACCAATTTTTAGAGTCTAGCACAGCTTTTACCTCTCTGTATTTTGATAGCATTCAACTGTTCCTCTGACCTCTCCAGTTTGACCTTTTTGCGGGTCATGTGACCTCTGAAAGCTGACTGCAGTTTGAGACAAGCATTGTGTCGTTCTTCTATCTGTGGCCGATATTTCTTCCTTGTCCAGTACCCTCGCATCACTGGAAAAAAAACCACATCAGAGTTAATGTACTAACAGACAGATTGACAAAGACAGACAGACACACAGACTGACAAACAGGTTTAATTTGTAAGAAAGAAAGAATGAAGCTAGCCAGTAACACAGCATCATTGAAAATTGCTGATGGACACACAAACATACATGAAGGAATACAGACAAAAGGACGTCCACATTCATTGATATTTCTTTAAGAAGAGGATTTTATAACTATTGTAAAACCTACAAAAGACAGACAGACAGAGTGACAGGCATGTGGACTGAAAAATATACATATCTATATTAGCTGGTATTTCTTTTTTATTATTATTATTATTATTATTATTATTATTGTTATTATTATTTGAAAAAGTAATGTTATATGGACAGAATTATAAATGGTTTGTGGAAGTATTAGTACAAACTGACAGACAAACAGAAGAAGATGAGGAACAACAATAAACAACACTAACAAAGTCTGAGTGAAATATGAACATACATACATAAATACATACAAACATACATACATACATAATAAATACATAATAAATACATACATACACACACACACACACACACACAACATATATATACATAATAAATACATACATGCATACATACATGCATACATACATATATCAATACCAGTATACAAACATACACATACATGCACACAGACAGACAGACAGACAGAATATTAAAATTGAAACCTTTCTGTAAAAGAATTGCAGCAGCACGTCTGTTTCTTAATTCACCACCATACTGTTTTCTTACCCTCCACCCTCTCGCATCTATAAAATAACAATAACAATAGTAATAACAATAACAATAACCATAAAGATAATAACAACAACAATAATCATAATAATAATATCAATAGTAATAATAATAATAATAACAGTAAACATAACAACAAAAACAAATAACAACAATAATCATCATACTTGTTAAAAATATAATAATAACAATAATAATAATACTAACAACAATGATAACAACAGTAATATTAATAATGATGATAATAATAAAAATATAACAGTAACAACAATAATAATATTGGGTTGGAAGAAAAGGTCAAAATAGTTTTTTCTGTTAAATTCAAACACTGTTGTTTATACATATATCTATTCAACCATACATATACCATTTTGTTCACCTTTCAGAATATGTATACACATCATATACTTCAATCACAGACGAAACGAAAACATGAGTTCAAACATCACCTACTGAAAAACACCACACTCTTTCACTCCAACATATTAGATAGATGAATAGATATACACACGCCTACATATATATATATATATATATATATACACATACACTCAAAAAACACCATACACTTTCCCTCCAACCCAACAGACATTTGAATACAGACACACACACACTCACACATACCCACACACAGACAGACAGACAGTGAGACAATAGTTGCACACTCACATTTCTGCAACGTCAGAGCTGCTT
Organism: Chrysomallon squamiferum; assembly: GCA_012295275.1. Lineage (NCBI taxonomy): Eukaryota > Metazoa > Mollusca > Gastropoda > Neomphalida > Peltospiridae > Chrysomallon > Chrysomallon squamiferum. The sequence goes on along the minus strand of CM022668.1, from coordinate 9,338,228 downwards.
TCTCCAGTCTCCAGCGATGCTGGAAGAAGCGAGTTCGCGCCAGCCAGCTGCGCACACAGGACTGTATGAGAATCACCTTCCTGCACAGATCTTCATACTTGCGTGCAAGCTCTTCAGCATGGTAGTACTTGAGAAACACCTGAAACAAACAACACAACACCTCAAAACTCTTTTCTCTCTTTTAAATATATCTTTATCTAATATATATATATGTGTGTGTGTGTGTGTGTATAATGTGAATATGCCTATGTTAAAAAAAAATATATATTATATATATAGGGAGATATAATATATTTATATCTATGAATATGTATATGTTTTTATTCTATATATATATTTTTTTTACCATTATGTTTTTACCATGGTATATTGAGGATTTTTTGACTGGAGAGGCAGCAATACATGTGTGAATCAAATTATTAAAGTCAGGATTTTGTTCAAGTCATATAAGAATTCAGTTTCTACTTGCACAAATTTGTCCAACAGTTACTTTGAAAACCTATCTCTGTATGTTTATATATGTACAGTGTCAGTCAGATCAAGAGCAGCAATCATAGACTGGACATGTATCCTGCATTGCCACTCTCTAAATAATTTGGAATCTCTATATAGCATGTTTTAAAATTCATTAATTTTTATTTTATCTCTTCTCTCTCTCTCTCTCTCTCTCTCTCTCTCTCTTTCTAAC
>CM022668.1:9232540-9332540 GCA_012295275.1 Chrysomallon squamiferum | reverse complement strand
AAACCACAGAAACTTGTATTGAGAAAAACAAAAAAATAAATCAATACAAAACATTAAAGGTTGTTTCCTTTAGGTCGACTGTAAACAGGACTTCTGATATTCTGGTGAAACTTGTCTGAGAAATAAATAAATAAATCAGTATATACAACATACATTAAATCAGTATACAACATACATTAAATACAACTACAATTACTACTACTGCTAGTACAACTATTACTACAGTTACTGTCACCACTACTAGTTAAAATACTGCTGCAACTGCTACTACAACTACCACCTGTGCAGTTACTCCACTACTGTCACAATTACCAATACAATTACTACTACTACTACAACTACTGCAGCTGCTGATGCTACAGTTACTATCATCACTACTACCACTACTAGTACAATTATTACTTAAGTTACCACTACTATAACAGTTATTTCTGCTGTTAGTATTACAGCTTCTACAACTACATTACTACTGTTACTATATCTATAATAATAATATCAGCAAATTAACAACAACTGCTATTTCATAATATCAATACTACATAAAAAACAAAGATTAAAAATGATAAGAAATGAAAGATAACCTAAAAAAAATGATAAAATTTACAAGATAAGAAGAAGATAAGGATGATAATTCAAATTTGAAAGATGAACTCAAAAGATAAAAATAAAATAATACAATAGCTGGTATTTATAACTGATAATACTGAAGAAAAATAGTAACAAAAAAGACACCCCCCCAAAAAAAAATAATAATAAAAAAATAAATAAAAAATCATTCATAAAATAAAAGAAAATCTCAAGTTAAATAAATAAAGATACAAATTCTATGAACTCCCACCACAACAATTAATGTAGTATAAATAAAAATATGACACTCAATCTGTGAGTTATTTTAATAATTCTACTTCTAACATTTACCAAAATATTACACTCAATCCATCAGTTATTTTGGTAATGGTAACACCTACCAACAAGAGTTTGATCTGTTGCTTTTGTAAGTGAGCAAATTAATGTAATATAAATAAAAATATAACACTCAGTATGTTACTGTTATCTTAGTAATTCTAATTCTGACACCTACCAACAAGAGTTTGATCTGTTGCTTTTGTAAGTGAGCAAATTAATGTAATATAAAAAAAAATATAACACCCAGTATGTTACTGTTATCTTAGTAATTCTAATTCAAACACCTACCAACAAGAGTCTGATCTGTTGCTTTTGGAAAGTGACTCTCCTCATCCAGTAGTGCGAGTAAACCCATTGGTTTCATGAGAAACATGTCGAGGATCGGCCGGTTGTCCACAAAGCTGATGTCACTGGCGTCTATACCCTCGTTGTGGTATTCTTGCTGAAAAAACACAAATAATTTTCATTTATGAATGTTCACCATACATCCACATCACCATACACAATCACAGATGCTCATATACATATGAAAACACAGGTACACAGATGTACATACACAAAAGCAAACACACATACACTTTCAAACACCCGCACACACAAGACACACAAACACAGATACAACCATGATTATGAGGTAATTAATAAAAAAAAAAGATCAATAATACAAAATAAAATACATAATCTGCAGGCTAACAACACATTTATATTCACACCATCTGCTATTCAAAGATGGTTTTGAAATAACACAGAATCCCAACATAATGTTGTTATACAAAGGCTACCTTTCTCACAGAAAGAAATATGCAACAGTTGACACATATTTAGTTTGAAGAATATTATTACCATCTCCCACATAAAGATGTGCTGGCTGAAGTATCACAGAATATCAACATAATGATACACACACATTTTTTCAAAGATATAAAGATGAATATCAACATATTATTATACCTGTCATTTCTCAAAGAAGGAAAATAGAAAAAATATTTAGTTTGAAGAATAATTATAACCCAACTTGTGTACATACCATCTCCCATACAAAGATGTGCTGGTTGAAGTAGTACTGGATTTGTTCATTGGCTATGTTGATGCAGATCTGTTCAAATGAGTTGACAGTGAAGTTCTCAAAACCAAAAATATCTAGAAGTCCAATAACCAGGTTTTCATCCCTGTAGCAGTATTAAAACAACTGTTATAATGTGGATTTAATAATAGTAAATAATAATAATAATAACAATAATGATAGTGGTAACAGTAATATTAATAATACTAATAATAATAGTAGTAGTAATAGTAATAATAAAAACAATAACAATAATAATAATAATAATAATGATAATGATACTGTTATAGTAATAGTAGTAGTAATAATAACAATTAATATGATGATGATAATAATAACAGTAATAATAATAATAATCAACAATATTAAAAAATTTGGTTTTATTATCTACTTATAATTCTAAAAGTAATAATTACAATAACAATAACAATAATAATAATGATGACAATAATGATAATAACAGCAGTAGTGTTTACAGTAGTAATAGTAATAATAATAGTAATAATTAATATAATGATAACAATAACAGTAATAATAATAGTAACCAACAATATTTAACTCTTTTTTGTCTCATTATCTAGTTACAATTCTTTATATCAAAAAGCCTTACTTTGTGACAGTACTCACAGTTTTTCTGCTGACTTCACCGGTTTGAGTAAAGAGCTGATTCGATTGACAATCCAGCTGAACAGACGTCCGTACAGAGCTTTGGACATCGCGTCTCGGCATTTTCTGCCTCCTGCAGCGAGTTGTTGCGGATTATTACCTCCCCTTTTGCCACCATTCCAGTTGTAGTTAAAGCTTCAGTTAAGTCTTTGACGTCAATTCCCAACAAGCGAGATACTAGAAATAAGTAAATAAAAATAATAATAGAATAAAATAAAATAATAAATAAATAAATAAATGAATAAATAAATAAATAAATAAGTAAAATAAATAAAGTAATAAAAAAAATTAATAACTAATTAATTAACTAATAATATATATATATATATATATTTAAATTTAAAAAAATATTAATGCAACAAAATAAATAATATGTAATAATAAATTTAAAATGTAAACAAATAATTATTATTGCATAATAATAAACAACACCTCTAAACAAACAAACAAAAATACCTTCACAATTTTGTTAATTATTAAAAATTAGTAGTAACATTTATTCTGTGTTTTAAAATACTGTATTGTATAAAGGTTACCTATTGTGAGCAGGTCGTTATCGGTTACAACACAACCTTGACCTGAGTGGTCTGTTTCCTTCTCATCAAAGTCAATGTTCCCAGTGTGAAGAATTGCTACAACAATGGCGTACAGAGCAGACACTTCCTAAAATAAAACATTTCAATATTCCACTTTTATACTTCAATTAGCAGCAAGTGACTGTTTACATGTACCTCCTCATAAACAGCGTCAATGTAAATGTGTATACGTGTGTGTGCATGTGTCTGTCTTTCCGTGTGTTTATGTCTGTGTGTGTAATTTCCTATGTACGGGTCCTGAACAGCCAGAACAATCATACAAAATGCAGATATTTGCTGAAATATTTATAAGAAAATCAGTTTTCATGTGCATGTGTGTGTATATATATATATATAATTTTTGGTTTTACAATTTTTACCTCTCGCTGAAAACCAATGATTTCAAAACAGTGCTGGATGGCCTTGAACTTGACCCTGTTCACAGACAGAGTGGCAATGTCAGGTGAGGCACTTGTGTATTCTGAGATGTACCTGTAATTAACAAACAATAATTACAATAAGTGAATAATTATTTTATAAAGTAAGTAAATAAATAAATAAATTAATTAATTAATAAATAAATAATTTAAGGACAATGACAATGATCATTTTAGGTATATTAAAATGAAGAGGCAATGAAAATATTGTAAAATAAAGCATTAAGAAACATTATCCTGAATGACAATGACAACAACAACAACAACAAACGTGACCAGTACTAACAATAAACATGACCAGTACTAACAGTAACAAACCAGTCCAAAATAACTCTAAATAATGAACATGAGAATACAAACTCTCAAAAATATAAACAATAAAGAAAGAAAGAAAGAAATAAAAAGAAAGAAGAAAGAAGGAAAGAAAGAAATACTCTTTACCTGTAAACTTTGCTTCGTTTCAGATGATACATGTCACCATCTGATTTCAGTCCATCATGAATGTAGTAAAATATGTGAAAATTCTGTTCTCCTCTAAACAAACAAATAAATAAATAAATAAATAAATAAATAAATAAATAAATAAATAAATAAATAAATAAATAAATAAATAAATGAACACATAAATAAATAAATAAATAAATAAATAAGTAAATAAATAAATGAACACATAAATAAATAAATAAATAAATAAATAATTAAGTAAATAAATAAATAAATCAGCTATTTGCAGAGTATAAATATATTCTATTACATAAAATTAATCTTTTGTTTTTAGTTGCAGACAACATACAGTTTTATTAGCTGTATAAGTATTAATGTGATTTATATCTATAATAGATAGCAGAAAAAGTGTAATAAACTGAGACTATATTTATGTTGTTTGTGTATGCATCAAAATAACTATATACATTCTGAAATAACAGAGATAACTCATATATATCTGTGACAACAAGTAGTTAATAGCATTTCTGATCTATGAAAACCACAACAGCAGTAAAGTTATAATGTTAATTGTGTGACAGAGAATACAGAATATGTTTTTGTAATGTTTTCACTCACACTGCCTGATAGATGACTCTGGATTTCTCCAACAGATATTCTGTAATCTTTGCTGAAAGTAAATAAATAAATAAATAAATAGCTCACACATCTACACTTACACACTCACACATACATTCTCACACAAACACACACATACACACACAGCAGACTCACCCAACTGGCTTATTGGTAACAGTCACAGAGATACTTAATTCACTGAGAGCAGAAAACAAATGCATAAAACTTTTGTAGATATCAGTTCACATATCTTTCATCTGCACATATGTAGTGCACACATACAAAAAGAATGAAAATGAGAAAAAGAAAGAAACAAAGGTGCACAAACCTCCTATGACAGTTCCATAAGAGGTGAAAAACATCTCCAGATATTTTCCAAATCGACTGGAGTTATCATTTATCACAGTTTTTGCATTTCCGAATGCTTCCATCAGTGGATTCACCTGCAGAATTCGCTCTTCAAGTGTCCTGTTTGGTGCCTATAGAAACAAAACAGTGAATTTATTTATTTGTAGAGGAGTTATCTATCTTTATAACACTCAAGATCCTGCAGTTACCTACCTTTAAATAATGTTGTTTAAATGAAAGAGTTACCTACCTTGCCAAGTTGAGTTAACTGCTGCACAAGAAGATTGGCACTTTCTGTTTTCCCTGCTCCAGATTCTCCACTTATCACAATACACTGAAACAAATAACAGAAAATAGTAGAAAATAACATATCAAAATATCTAGTAGTGTGGAAATTATAATCCGTTTATGAAGTGTAAAATACTTCCCATGTCTAAATAGAGCAAATTACAATTCTTATGTAATTAGTGTAAAGAAATCTTCATATGGAAATATGCTATTATTTACATGTAATTAGTGTAAAATATTTTCTGTATGTGGACTGTAAAATTATCTTTATATATGATTTTTAAAAAAACACACTGTGAAACAAGAGGAAAACAATCTCCTTAAATGATTACAATAAAATATTTGTAATATGAATTTACTCTTCTTATTTGATTTGGGTAAAGTATTCTCCTTATTTAAAATACTCTACATGACTGGAAGAAAATGTTCTTTTTACTGAACTAGCTCAGAGTAATCTGCTTCAAAAACAATAAAATATCTGAAATATGTTTTAAGAAAATGCTCTTTTTATATAAATTGTGCACCTAATATATAGGTGTTTTTGTGAGTATGTAAGCATGAGAATGCATGTGTGTGTGTTTGATCATGAGTCTTAATGTCAAGAGCATAAACTGCTGGATGCATGTCATTGTGAGAGTCAGTTTACAGACAAGAAAAACATATTTTCAGACATGTGTATGCTTGTATACCTACATACATTTATGATTTTCTTTATATGCACTGGTGAGTATCTGTGTGAGTGTGGGTACAGATCATAAACTCACCTGGTTGTGTTTATTATGCATCATCATCTGATATGACTGATCAGCAACAGCAAATATGTGAGGTGGGTTGTCATCCTTCGCTGCATTCATGTACTTCTTGGAATACTGAAATAACAACAATAATAATGATCATGATAAGAATAATGATAATAATAACAATAACTATAAAAATAATAATAATTGAATAAATAAAAAATAAATAGTAATAATAGCAGCAATAATAATAATAATAATATTAATTAATTCATTAAAAATAAATAGTAGTAGTAGTAGTAGTAATAAATAAATAATAATAATATATATATATATTAATTCATACAGTAGTAGTAGTAGAAATAATAATAAAATTAATAATAATAATAATAATAATAATAATAATAATAATTTTAGACCCAAAACATATTTAATAAAAAAAATAGCTGAAAAGGAATATATGCACACAAATATTCTCCCTCACTCACTCATTCTCTCTCTCTCTCCCCTCACTCTCTCTCTCACACTCTCTCAATCTCTCTTTACAAATATGATACAGTACCTCTTCAGTGTAGATGGTGACAAATGAGAAAGGGTTGACAGCAAGAAGGATGTCGCCGATGTAGGTGTAGATAATGTTCTGTGTGTATCGGTTGAAGAGCTGGGTCACAATCATGTCCTGTAGAAAACAAAAACACTGTCACTCTTCTACATCAAGAATTTTCACTCAACAATGCTTTCAACAAAATCTTATTACTGATAATTACTGATTCAAATTAAAAAAAATTTGTACAGTGGGTAACATCAAATACACATCTATTATAATACGTCTTTATCTTAATTAAAGAAACCTATTTCACTAACTATCTGGGTCACCAAAAATTAATGCCTACAGTTCTTTTCTGTACTTTTCAGTGGACATATAAATGAGATTTATTAAACAAGGTACTGGGTGGAATGGGAAAAAAGTTCATTTCATGTACTGAGAAGGACTGGAACTCTGTATAGATTTTACTGTGTTTATGTTTAAAACTGACCTCATCCAGGGTCTCTAACTGAGCCAGGTCTTCGGCTGTGGGGTTCACATCTCTGCGAGATTTCCGTCTAGATTTGAGGCGGCCATGTTTTGTTGTAACGTCAGGTTCATGAATGGTTCTCTCCATCTGAGATGTCAGCTGTCTTAACTTGGCTTTCAGCTAAATGTAAGAAGATATAGAAAAAAAAAAAAAAAAAACAAAAAAAAAAAACAATCTTTAAAAAAATTAAATTTGTACTCAAATCTTTATAAAAAAAAAAATAAAAAAAAAAAAGATATAATTAATATAAATAAATAAATATATAAATAAATAAAAAAAATAAATATATAAATAATAAATAAATAAATAAATAAACAAATAAATAAATAAATAAATAAAAATTAAATTATAAAATAAGTAAATAAAATAAAATAAAATAAAGATTAACAAGAAATACATATTTTAAACTTTTCAAACTTATTTTGGGGGATAAAAACAATAATTTTCTAAAGTCTAATTATATCAGCTAATTAATTATTTCATTTACTGCCCTATTTTGGGATGGCAGAAAGTTTAATTTTCAGATCTGTTTGGCTGTTGTTATTAAGAAGGAATATTAAAACATTAAGAAGGAATAAGAATATGGAATATTCCATACTGAAAAAACATTTTGGTTACATATAATTATTATAGATTGAAATCCCAAGAATTAAATAAAAAGAAAAAACAAAAGAAAGATTAAAAAAAAAGAAGAAGAAATAAACAGAAATCTGTAATACATAAACAATAATTTTAATATATACTTCAGGAAGATTTGGTAACTCCTGAGAATGTTTTTAACTTTGTTACTATACTTAGTTTAAACCAGAGATGTCTCAGAATGAAGACTTAAGCTAGCACTTACTGCAGAAGAATCACTTGGAACCTGTTTCAGGAATCTGTGGTTAAGAAGAGAATCTGTGAATGGCCGTTCTTCGAAATCTTTCACCAGACAACTGTAACAACATCACAATTCATTATAAACACTATAATTTAAATTAATAAATAATAGAAATTATATCATGTTTTTACTATGAATGAAATCTTTAAAATCAACCACAAATAATAATAATTGAAACTAATAAAAATATAATAATAACAACCACAACAACAACAACAACAACAAAACAAGAAAAGTAATAAGAAAATAAAAATAAATTAATTAATTAATTAACAACAGTAAAACAAATAAATAAATAAAAAGTGGTTTATTTTATTAAAATATTTACCTCTGAATGAAGTCTTTGAAATCGTCAGACCACAAACTTGGATCTTTAAAAGTTGGAGGAGGATTTCTACAAGAATAAAAAAAAAATAAATAAATAAATAAATAAATAAATAAATAAATAAATAAATAAATAAATAAATAAATAAATAAAATCCATCAAAAATATCAACACACAAATAAACTTTGTGTTATTTTATGTCAAAAGCATCAAGAACCACATTTTGTGCCAACATATTTAACTCTGAAATATTTTAAAATTTTAGAGACAGAAAAAAAACAACAAATCCAAAGCCCTCGTGTTTTGAAAACAGTGGAAACTCACCTGGGTATTTTGAACAGTGTTCACCTGGGTATTTTGAACATGAACAGTGCTCACCTGGGTATTTTGAACAGTGCTCACCTGGGTATTTTGAACAGTGCTCACCTGGGTATTTTGAACAGTGCTCACCTGTGTATTTTGAACAGTGCTCACCTGGGTATTTTTTGAACAGTGCTCACCTGTGTATTTTGAACAGTGCTCACCTGTGTATTCTGAACAGTGCTCTCCTGGGTATTTTGAACAGTGCTCACCTGTGTATTTTCTGAACAGTGCTCACCTGGGTATTTTGAACAGTGCTCACCTGTGTATTTTCTGAACAGTGCTCACCTGGGTATTTTGAACAGTGCTCACCTGGGTATTTTGAAAAGTGCTCACCTGGGTATTTTGAAAAGTGCTCTCCTGGGTATTTTGAACAGTGCTCACCTGGGTATTTTGAACAGTGCTCACCTGGGTATTTTGAACAGTGCTCACCTGGGTATTTTGAACAGTGCTCACCTGGGTATTTTGAACAGTGCTCACCTGGGTATTTTGAACATGAACAGTGCTCACCTGGGTATTTTGAACAGTGCTCACCTGGGTATTTTGAACTGTGCTCACCTGGGTATTTTGAACAGTGCTCACCTGGGTATTTTGAACAGTGCTCTCCTGGGTATTTTGAACAGTGCTCACCTGGGTATTTTGAACAGTGCTCACCTGGGTATTTTGAACAGTGCTCTCCTGGGGTCAATCTGGGACAGTGGAGGTTGACCATCTGCCAGTTCAATGGCGGTGATGCCCAGAGACCAGATGTCACAACGAATGTCGTAGCTGTAATCTAGTTGTTGTTCACAAGCTATCACCTTTAAATAAATAAATAAAGTAAGTAAGTAAGTAAGTAAGTAAGTAAGTAAGTAAGTAAGTAAGTAAGTAAACAAACAAATAAATAAATAAACAAATGTTGTAGCTGTAATCTAGCTGTTGTTCACGAGCTATCACCTTTAAATAAAAAAAAAAAAAAAAAAAAAAAAAAAATTAAAATAAAATAAAATAAAATAAAATAAATTAAACAAACAAACAAACAAATAAATCGAAAATAATCAAATTCTTTATTATTAATATTTTTATTACTACTACTACTGATATTAGTACTACTACCAGTTACCACACTTCTACTACTACTATTACTACTACTGAAACAACCACTACTGCCATTTCTACCACCATTACTCATACATACCATTTTGCTAATATTTTTATTACTACTACTATTAGTAGTAGTAGTATTAGTACCAATATTAGTATTTATTACTTTTACCTGTATGTAAAATACAGCAATATCCAGATCATAACATATAAGATTTCAGTGAAGACAAGATAAGCAAGACAGGAATGTATGTAGTCTTCTACAGGTTTAATTTAATGATTTAACACAGAAGAAATATATACTATTTTGGCTACGGTATGTATACTGAGCAAAAAAAATTAAAAATTAAAATGAAACAAATAAAATTATTCCTGCTGCTGGTATACAAATTGAAAAAAAATAAAACAAGAAAATATACAATGCATGGACATTTTAAGACATATATATGTATGTGCATGCATGCCTGTGTGTGTACACACACACACACACACACACACACACACACAAACACACACAGACACATTCACACACACACAAATACATAACATACAAATATTTTAATTAATATATTTTGTTCAGTCAGTTGTAAATCTGTTATCATTTATTTAATTACACACTTTTATGTAGCATGTAAAATTCAAAGCCACCAATTTCTTCTTCATCATTTCCCAAAACATTTCTTCTCATATAAACTAGACTAAATATATGTTAGATATTTATTATCAGTCTGATGACTGTATCACTAACTAGCCAAATTCCACAATACACCTTGCAGGCAAATACAAACAGAGGTGAGACAATATATGATACAAATATTTACCCCATTTTTATACTGCAACCCTCCGATTTCTTTAAGATCAAAGATTAAATATATGCTTTGTTGGTTTTTGGTGTCTTTCTGTTTGTTTGTTTGTTGTTTGTGCTGGTATTTTTTACCTCTGTGGTGATCTGCTTTTGCATTAAGTGTTTTGATCTATACAGCTGTTATGATGCCACATTACTGTATGTTAAGAAAGTGTTCAGTAGTGTTAAGTAAAATTCCTTCCTTAATCTTCTTCAAGACTACCTCAAACAAAAATATTATCTGCTTTTCTTCTCCAATAACAAGAAGATTCTTTCTGATATTCTCCAACATATCACAAGGATCTGATTTCATTAATTAAAAATATATTCTAGAAAAATTTAATTAGTTAAATTAGTTGGAATACCACCAAATCTGTAATACTGCTCTCATTATAATAAAAGTGACTATTGAAAAATATCTATAGATAATGTTTGAGAACAATATTAAAATTCAATACAGATATTTATTATATTTATATAATCACACCTTACAACAGTATATTAAAAAGATTTTTTTTTTTTTTTAAAAAGAGAAAAAAAAAAGGAATTTACTCTACAGCCATTAGGTCTGCATTCATGTATCTGTTACAAAAATAAAATAAAATGAAATAAAATAAAATAGTCCAAGTTTTTTTTTTCGATCAGTATCGTGACCCATCATGTTTCAACAACAAGCACACACACACACAGACAAACAGACACAAAAGAAACCTGGTGTCAAAAATGTTTTTAACAGACCGGACACTTAAACTGAGCATTCTGATACAAGTATTTTTTTATTCTCATTCCCTTGCTAATGAGGGTTTAACATTTGTCTTTCTAGCAGTGAGCAGTTCTCTTTATATCACACCCAACTCGTATTACAGACTACTTGAAAGGTCACCCACTGTCTTACACTGGTGTGAACATTCACAAAGAAGGAAGAAGTATGTTTTAATAATGCACTCAACACATGGCTGAGTACATGGCATCAGACATACTGATAAGAACCAGTCAGAATAACATGGCCTATTGTTTCTTATTAGCAGTAAGGAATGTTTAATATGCATCATGACAGTTAGTCAGACAGTACATACCACAACCTTTGTTATACAAGTAGTGAAATGCCAGCTGGAATTAGAATTAACTCAAAGGGTCCATCTAGTGGGATAATACTAGTATTAATATTAGTATAGTAGTAGGCCTATTGTTTCTTATTAGCAGTAAGGAATGTTTAATATGCATCATGACAGTTAGTCAGACAGTACATACCACAACCTTTGTTATACAAGTAGTGAAATGCCAGCTGGAATTAGAATTAACTCAAAGGGTCCATCTAGTGGGATAATACTAGTATTAATATTAGTATAGTAGTAGGCCTATTGTTTCTTATTAGCAGTAAGGCATGTTTAATATGCATCATGACAGTTAGTCAGACAGTACATACCACAACCTTTGTTATACAAGTAGTGAAATACCAGCTGGAATTAGAATTAACTCAAAGGGTCCATCAAGTGGGATAATACTAGTATTAATATTAGTATAATTAGTAGAAGCAGTGGTAGTAATAACAGCAGTATAAGTAATATTAGTACTAGTGGTATTAGTAACATTAGTGTTAATAGTAATAACAGTAGTACATGTAGTAGTAATAGTAGTAGTAATTTAGACTGTGTATTTGCTCAGTTATAGACACACTTTAATATGAAATAAAATAATAATTTCGTATCAGAAATGCATTTTTGCCTAACTAAATTTACATTTAAAAAACAAAAAAACAAAAACAATAAACAAAACAAATAAAAAACTGGAAAAGAATATGATAAAATTTGCAATACATATAACTTCGAGAATACAAAATGTATTCAGTTTATACAGTGACAAGTATATATAATCTATTAAGTTCACACAGTCACAGGTATACCAGACAAGTTCACACAACACTGAGTAAAGAGAAAGTATTAAATTTACATAATGACGGGCACACTCTATGTATGTGAGTGTTTCTGTGATGATTTCAGACACTGTTGTGATATCAGACAAATGTTTGTGAAACATGCATTGTTTGTAAGAGATGCTTTGTCACCCAAGTGTAAGATTCTCGTCCGCAGTTTCTTGTTAACAGTTTCAGTTCCTGTGGCAGGATCTAGAATTATCTTGTAATTGCTGTCTTCATGCAGTTTGTGCTTGTAATGTTAATTTTGTATTTTAAGTCTTTGGTGGCTTTTGTGAGTAGTTGTCATAAATTGTAGGTTAGTTCATGGCAATTTGTATGAAAATTTATTTATTTATTTATTATTATTATTAATATTATTATTATTATTATTATTATTATTATTATTATTATTATTTATTTATTTATTTATTTATTTATTTATTTTTGTAGTTTTCATCACTTTATCAATTAATTCTTTCATTTTCCTGCTAATTCTTATCTGTACAAAAAAAGGTTTTTGTAATATTCATCCTTTCACAATTATTGATTTTATACTCTCAAAATGCATGGCAATAAAGAGTATTAAGATAAACATTTAATGCAGCTTTTCAATATTTCTAACTAATACTTAGACGCTTATCTATATTACATTTGATTTTTTTATAATTCAAAGAGACTTAAGGACAGGAAATATCACATCTGATGGATTAAATCAGAGACTAAAGCCTGGGATGTGACAGATAACTGGATCAATCCTTGTCAGGGTAATATCTGTAACTTGTCCAGTAATGTAGTATTTTTTAATGTAACAGTGGGGTGGGTGTTAGTGTTATAGGACAGAAAACAAACAAACCTCTGGTGCCATCCAGTATGGAGTTCCAACATGAGTCTTTCTTCTTCCCAGAGTTTGTTCTAAGTGTCCAGACACACCTATAAATAAACAGATACATAGATAGATAGATAGATAGACAGATAGACAGATAGATAGATAGATAGAGAGGCAGATAGATATATAGATATAGATAGATAGATACACAGACAGATATATGATAGATAAATAGATAGGTAGAGAGAGATAGATAAATAAATAGAGAAACAGATAAACAGACAATTATATAGACAGATAAGTAAATTAATATACAGGTAGAGCAATAGATAAGTGAATAAATAAATAATACACAAATACATAGATAAATAAAGTGAATGAATGAATAAATAAATAAATAAATAAATAAATAACTAAATAATAAGTATGAATTTTTCCACTACCAAAAACAAAAACCCACCAAAATGACAACATGAGTTCTCTCCCTTCATAATATAGCCTTTAATAACTGTCTTGTCAAAATTAAACAAAACACGTCTGAATTAATATAATCGTGAGGTTAATGATATAAAACAGTGTTTTATTTTAATGTGAAAAGTCTTACCAAAGTCAACAAGTTTTATCTCTCCTTTTTCTGTGATGAGAATATTATGACCTTTTACATCTCGATGCATGACATGATTTTTATGTAGATGGTTTAAGCCCTGTGTAAAGAAAATAATAATAATAATAATAATAAAATATAACTATAATGATAATAATAATAAATATAGTAGTAGTAGCAGTAGTAGTAGTAGTAGTAGAAGTATAACAGTAGTAATAACTGCAGTAATGGCAATGACAGAATATTAATAATAATAATAATAATAATAATAATAATAACTAACTAACTAACTAACTAACTAACTAACTAACTAACTAACTAACTAAATAAATAAATAAATAAATAAATAAATAAATAAATAAATAAATAAATAAATAAATTAATAAATAAATAAATAAATAAATAAATAAATAAATAAACAAACACCAAAAATTAAATACAACAAAATAAATAAATAAATAAAAACCAAAAACAAGTTACAACAAAATAATTAAAAACAAACTGAAAATAAATTACAACAAAACAAATACTGACAACAAACAAAAAATAATGAACTAAGAAATTCTTTTTATAGAACTATGATTAAATCATTTTAATTACATTCTTTAAAAACTCTGCTGGTTTTTACCTTCAAGGTTTCCTTCATGATGTGTGCAATGAGGATTTCCTCCAGTTTTTTCTCCTGTTTGATGAGACCTCGAGACAAATCTGTCACTGATCCACGACTACACATCTGAAAAATAAAAAGTCACTGCAATAACAGTTTTTTCAAAACTTAAGGGCACAATTGATACTTTTTGGGAAATTTAAAGGCACAAAATGTATACTTTTGAATCATTTAAAGGTGTGAAATATACTTTTTGAAAAATCTAAAGGCGCTAAAATGTATACTTTTTGAAAAATCTAAAGGCACAATATTTATACTTTTTAAATAATTAAAAGGCACAATATTTAAACTTTTTGAAATGTGTAAGGAACTATGATTATATATATTTTTTTAAATTTAAAGGCACCATGATTGTACTTTTGGAAGATTTTTTAAATAAAACAAAGTTAATTTAAAAAAAAAAAAAAAATTTTATATGATTGAAGGTGTTATGGATATATTTTTGAATAATCTGAAGGCACATTATCAATTACATCTGAAAAATTTAAAACACCAATGACATTTCTTTGAATAATTTGAAGACATTATGAGTATACATTTATAAAAATATGAAGTAGTAGTGACTACATATCTGAAACATTTAATGGCACCATTGTTATATTTTTTGAAAAATTTAAAGGCACCATGATTATATTTTTTGGAAAGTGTAAGATAAAAATGTAAATCCCACCTCCATGACAAGCCATATTTGGTCCTCGACAGATGAGTCCTGTTTGATGTAGATTCCGTAGAAAGCTGGAATGTTTGGGTGATTGCTGAGGTCTCGTAACACCAGATACTCTTCTTCAATCTCCTCCAGTACCTCGTGAATTGATTCCATCACCTTCACAGCAGCAGATTCACCTGGAAAAAAAACACCTGACTTGCATATAGGTGTAAACTGAACCCTGGGATAAATCTCTTTACTAGTACCAGACAGCTATACTTTAACATTGTAACATATAGAACAGTGAACATGTATTCTGTATATCTGAATATACAAGTGTTACTTGAATGAAAGAGAGAGAGAGAGAGAGAGAGAGAGAGAGAGAGAGAGAGAGAGAGAGAGAGAGAGAGAGAGAGAGAGACAGAGAGAGAGAGAGAGAGAGAGAGAGAGAGAGAGAGAGAAATGGTGGTAAAGGACATAGACTGAAATTATACAGAGAAAGAGAACAAGGATGACAGAAAAAGAAAGAAAGTCATTTATCCTTTCATTGATATTTTAAAGAATATATTGCCATTAGCATTTCTTGTACCTGTTTTCTTGTTGATGGCCATGTAGACCTCTCCGTATGTCCCCTCCCCAATCACATGCTGGAGGTCCCAGTATTCTGTGGGGTCAGGGAGGCTGGAAAAGTCAATGATCTTGCTGTACTGGGAAAACATTCTGAACATTGTGTGATTGTTAGTCACATCTGTAAATAAACAAACAAATTAATAAATAAATAAACATTTTGTAAATAAATAAATAATTTAGTATAAATATATAAATAAAAAAAAAAAAAAAGAGTGTTTTTGATATATATATATATATATATATATTAGTTACAAGATATCTGCAGAGATGTATAAAAATACCAATAGGTAAATGTAAATCATACTGGTTCCTGTATTCTTTGGACAGCACTGCACACAGCAATTTCAGATATTCTCGATATTAAATAAAAAGAAAAAAAAGAAAAAAGTTTTGAACTATGGTTGGTCAAACCTGCAACTGCCAAACTAAGTGATGCCAAACCAGTGGATAAGACAGGCTACTTGTATTATTTAATCTTCATATTCTTAATCTACAGTCACGTGAACCATTTAGATAATAACACAAAACTATTCCAACACTGTTTCAAAATGGACTTGTTTTAACTGGCAGCCATGATCTTTTCACTGACTTCACAAAAACAGACACCACAGATGTTGATAATCCAGAATATATAGAGACAATTCTACACTGAGGACATTTGATCCTTTTATCTACCATACCCCACTCTGATACTTCAACCTTTAAACAATAGTCTCAGTAACATACAAGTCACATACATTCAGTATGGTTAGTTAATATATGAGCAAAATGTACACACTAGTTTAAATGGATAAAATATAATAAGTTTTATAATTTTTGAAATAAATTTAAAAAATATAAAAAAAAAAAGAAATTGGTTCATGGCAATTTTTGAAATAAATAAGAAAAAATAAAAATAAAATAAAAAATTGGTTCTTGGTAATTTTTAAGGGTTGGGTGAGGATGATTCTTATTAAACTGGTCTTCTGTACAAATATTATTTTTTCCATTTGAATCTGCCATATATAATGATTTTTGCTTAGATATCCTGGGTGAATTCACTACTGCAGTTTGAAAAACTCTGTCACAGAAGCTACATTTACTAACTAACATCTTCAAAAGGATTCTGAGGAGTATTGATCTCAGCGCCTATCAGTTCTCACAGCTGATGTAACGAGTGAGCTGCAGACAGCACCAGAGAGAAAGACTGAGAAACAAACAAAACAAAATCAATGAGGTGAATCACAGAGCAGGACAACACACAAACAACACAGCACTGTGAATCAGAAAACATTTCACATTAAAGAGAAATCAATAGAGCTTCGCCGATTAGAAAGCAATTACGAACACACACACACACACACACACACTAACCTTTCTGGCGTTTAGCATTTGTGACATTAATCCGAACATCCCAGTGTCTGTCAGCACGCCCATTCCCCAACACCGGCGATATGCAGACATCAACAAAATACATTAAATCCAGTAGTTACAAACTAGATAACCTGCAAATCCAGGTAACTATTTTTAACAGTGTTTTTTTTTTAATATAAGAAAAACACCAACAATATAGAAAATGGATTATCCTATTTTAAGCAGCGCCATCGAAACAAGACTTGCTTATCTACAAGAATGGCAAATATTGGTGCAGGGTTACCTAGCAACCTTTTCTTGGCTGAGGCAAAGTGATGGAACAAGTCAATAGTGAGGGGTTTAACAAGTCCCTGTTCTGTGCAGATATCTACATTTTTATTGATCATTCAGAGACAGTAAATCTTCCTCGACAAGGAACTGTAGCTCAGTGTAAAAATATGGCTTTGTGTCTTACTGGTTGCTGGATCAATCCTCCACTATGTTCCTTACAGGCCTCTTTTCTATTCCAGCAATTGCTCTGTTGCCAGACTATCAAAGTCAGTAGACTGATCTTTCTGATCTATGGAAAGGTTTAGGAAAATGATCTCTTATTGCTAATTCAGCAGGCAACAGAATCTTAGCATCAGTTTTCTTTATTTACATATTGTCATCAAGTAAAACTTCATGCCTGACAGAAAACAATTAAACATTCACTTATGATATTAAATATTTATTCATTCATTCTTCCTCTAAATTATAAAACATCTAACCAATGGCACATTGTTAGCTTATATGATACTCTGCCATGAAGTAGATGATATATCATGATACTGCAACAGTGTATCTCCAGATATCTCTTGATACCAATTCCCACAATATCACCAAATCATCTCCTACAATTATATTGTGATAGTTATTCCTACACATATACCACATTAGCAGTGATAGTTAAAGTTTGATACCAACTCCTGCAATTATACCATGACAGCAAACTCTTACAGTTTGATTATGGTACCAACCCTACAGTCATATCATAATACCAATTTCTCTAGCAACATAATGTTACCAACTCCTATAGCTACATATATTATCAATTTATAGTTATAATTCCTCCAGTTATATCATGTTACCAATTTAAGCTTAGTTATATAACAAGTTTGGTTATATTAATGCAGTTACTAACCAAACACACCACAATCCTTGTTTATCATGACATGGATATATATATATTCAGGTAAATGAAAACACCAGTTATACAAGTTATACTAGCTTCGATGGGAATATTTTGCTTTTGGTTTTGTGTTGTATCTGGAAATTGCCTCACACACACAAACAAACACATACAGACATAATATAAAACATACACACACAAAGAAACACACACACACACAAACATATGCACACAAACACACACAGACACAACATAAACATTGCTTAAAGAAACATATACAAATAAACATACACTCTCAGCCACACACATAATGCAGTTATAATTTTTGGTTTTCTGGTTAGAAATAAATAGAATATTAATTTTGTTTCCCTGTATTGAAAAGATGATAAAGTGAGTTAAATTTAAAAACAAAATAAAATTAAAAATGATTATGAAAAAGCCTACAAGTTTGTGACAAACTATTCACAAAACCAAACTCGTAACTTACTGCTCCAGAAAAAAACCCCTCTCCTGATTTGTCTCCCTTCTTTTCTAACATACTAACAGCAACAATACTAACATCTTAACTGCTGAAGGAGAAAAAAGTTTCTCAGCTGTTCTAAAGACAGACAATTCATCATAGTGCTTATTCTCGTTAGCCTATTGGAAATTTTCATAGTCCTAAACAAAAAGTCCATAAACAGTCAAGAGATCACACTGGTTAGGGTATCAGTCTTAAATATCTATGTTGTGGGATCATGTCTTCCTACCTGCTTGCATCCATGGTTATTTGGAGAACTTATCACTATACTAGTTTTTTTTTTTTTCTTTAAGCAATAGTAACTAAAAATTAGAGTCTTTAGCAAACAATTCAGTTTGTGTCAGAGACACAAATGTTTTATATATTTTTTTATATTTGTATAATGAAAATTTAAAATAGATTAAACTTTCTTCAGTGCTTTTATCTTGATCTTAACTGTTAACATAGCATGCCCATAAAATGCAGAAAGTATTAAAATCATTGTATTGATTTTATTTCCTTCAAAGGAGCTGTGGTAATAAATATGTCATTACAAATACATTAAACTGATCAAACTAGAATTAATCTACAAAACTAGAGTCAATATAAATAATCTTGTAATTGCCGTTCCGGAATGGAAGAAAATAAATTTATTTCCTAGAAATAAGTTTTGCACCTGCAGCTTCTAAATTTAAAGTAAACCAAACTTAACTGTCAGTGATTCTTAAACAATTTTTAACAGAACCAGTAATTAATTTCAAGATGGAAGTTTAAAAATGTTAAAACCAATAACCAGTTATAAAAAAATAAAAAAAAAAAAAAACTAGAAAAAAAAACCCCAGTAAAAATTGTAATAACTTAAAAAGAATCACTAATAATTAAAATAAACAAATAAATAAATAAATAAATAAATAAATAAATAAATAAATAAAAGAAGAAGAAAATTATTATAAAAATAGAACAGAAAGTAATATGTTACTTTTGTAACAAAGACAGTAATACATTTCATTACAAAAATTAGATTCTAAAAAATTATCTGGAGATTTTTTAACTATCAGTTAATTAACAGCATCAACATTTTAATAAACCAGCATGTTTTAAAAAAAAAAAAAAAAAAAACAGTAATTAATTACAGCATCAAAGTGATATAAAATCAGCTTGTACATAAATTAAACACTGATGTAGTATCAAAATGTTAAAATAATTAAAATATATCAAAATTATTTTCTTTATCATAAAAATTAAGAGGGACAGATTAGAAAAAAATAATTACAAAACAAATTAGATGAACTTAAATACTCAAACATATAATCATATATGCACAAACACATAATCATATATACACAAATATATATGTACAATCACAATCACGGAGAGACAGACAGACAGACAGACTGACAGACAGACAGACAGACAGACAGACAGATTCCAAAATATGCATATACACCTATAAAATATTCATTCACACATGCATACATCATTCTTTCACCTCTCTATCCATGCATATTAAAACATTATACGTATGTATCTACATAAAAGAAACTTACCTGCCATAAAGTTAGCAAAGAGACAAGGTAAGACCTGTGTGAAGTAACGAACAGATGGTAAGAACTTCTGTTTACAAGTTATAGTGTGCGACTTAAATCTGACACGCTGAAACAACAGCACAATTGATTTTACCTTTGTGTCATAGTGAACTGCAACAAAATCAAACCTCTCTCAACCAGGTGTGCACAACACCAATGTAAAATAAATATTGATATCATATCACTGAATATTAGATACATACCTGTATTGTGCGTGTAAGTTTATCAGTAGATTTATATCTGTATGTGTGTATGTATGTAGCTGGATGTTTGTGTGTGTATGTATGTGTGTGTGTGTGTGTGTGTGTATGTATGTATGTATGTATCTGGATGTTTTGTGTGTGTGTGTATATGTGTCGCACTGTGTGTGTGTGTGTGTGTGTGTGTGTGTGTGTGTACATATATATATGTATGTATGTATGTATGTATGTATGTATATGTATGTATGTATGTATCTATATGTATGTGTATACATCTGTGTTTGTATGTATATATGTGTATATTGTTGTATAATTTTATGCCTTGTTTAATGCAAATAAAAAGTTTCGTTTCATTATTTCCCATTCCAACCAGCTCTCAGTAGCAGCTGACTGTAGAAACTGATGTTTGACTAACAATACACAAATGTTGATACTCACATCACTGTTACACACAAAGACTGAAATTCCAAACCATATGTTACCTGTTATAAATTTTATCTGATTTGTATCTTTTATATTATTCAGTATTTCTTTTTCTTCTTCATACTCACATACAAATACACATGTACAACTACACATACCTTACATACATACATACATACATACACAAACACATACATATACACAAACACACACATACACACATTCACACTAAATATTTAATATATCAGTACCTTTATTAAGAAATGACAAAATAAAAGTTAGTAAAATAAATAATAAACAATTGTAATAATAGCAACTGTAATAATAATAACATCAACAATAATAATAAAATAATAACAATAATAACAATAATAATAATAATAATAATAATCATAATAATACTTGTAATAATAAAATTAATAATACATACATATGTATATCCTTCTGCTGCTATTAATCTAATACGACTGCCTTAAAATTTCTCCCAAACATTTTATTACACTGTATTTTTTTAGCTTCCGTAAACTTTTATTACATAAATCAACCTATTTTATCAATAAATCATCTAAAGCTGCATTTACAAAATCTATTCTTCTTACGTTCAGGTATTTAACAATGTCAATATACATAATAACATATGTCAGTGAACAAAGCAGAATTCATCAATTCAGTTCTTTATGTTTATGTATTTTGTTAATGTATTTTTATCTTTGTGTCTGTACAGGTATTTTATTACCTGGAAAGCAAGCGCTGCACCTGATTAACTTGTCATTAAATGCCAAGTCTGTGTATTATTTTATGTTACCGATGTGTGCCACAGAAAAATAACCTAATATTGTTATTATATATATTTTTTTTATTTCCCATAAGAGATATAAAGAAAGAATATGTGTGCGTGTGTGAATGAGAGAGAGAGAGAGACCAACAGAAGAAAGTGTAAAAAGAGAAAAGCACAGAAAGACAAATCAGAGATATAAAATGAGAGAAACAAGTATAAAAAAAAAAAAAAAAAATGGAAAAAAGAGAAATGATAACATGACAGAAAAGCTCTGCTAGAGGACTGACATTTGTGTGATAGACAGAGAAAGAAAACTTCTGAAAGAAAGAAATGATTGATGAAACAAGTTTACTTAACACATAAAGAAAATGTCACTCAGGAGAGACACAGAGAAAAGAAACTGGGCAGAAAAATGAGAAAGCAAAAACTTAATCACAATAAAAATATCATGAAACCTGAAACAGGCAAAATGAACAGTCATATGTCACATAAATGTCCACTATTAATCAAACTTTAAACCAGGCCTATAAACTAATGATTGATTGAAGCATACACATTGAAAAACACATTATCACAACCACAGAGTAGTATTTAAATAATTTTTATCATTAAATATGAAACAGGAAGGAAAACATCAAATATTTGCTGATAATATATTTAACATGACAAACAGTGGGGTTTAGATATAATGATTAAACAAGTTGCTCAGACAACATGGTTTGCTTGCAAGTTTATAAACTTGATTTTGTTTAATGTTCCAGTTATTGCCGTTTATGATTTAACAAATGACACACACACACTTTTATGTATAGGGGAAAAAAAATGTATTATCAATGATCTTTTTTTTAATTTTTAATATATCACCACACACACACACACACACACACACGCACGCACACACACTCACATGCACACACACACTCACACATGCACACACACTCACACACACTCACACATACACTCACACACACACAGTATCTATGTACACACACACCCAATCAGTGTTAATAGTATTTAATCTACTAAGCATTCCTAAAAAGGGAGTTACTTACACAACCCTGGGTTTTAATAATATTCCAATGGAATATCATATAAAATGTGGGTGTGATCTATTGTGCAATGACACATACACACTGAAGTAGACTGCAAAACTCAGCACTGCACCAGGCCACACCTCAATCAAACACCCAATGTGCACTTATTATAACACACTGCAAATCCCTGATCACTTCTGGAGAAAAGATTATTTTCATAATCACTTGTTTTAAAATACGTCTTACCTTATTTGCTGCCTTTTCCTTCCAGTTTTGTTTAGGACTATTGTGATAACAAGACAGAAGACCTGCTTTGTACACGTCTTTCACAAACCAGTTATGGAAAAGGATATAAAAATAATGGGTGCCCCAAGGAAGTGTTGATCATCTGATCTATCGTATTTCATGTGAGAGAGACAAAAGTCACAGAGGTCATATATGTGTGTGTGTATGTGTGTGTTTGTGTGTGTGTGTGTGTGTGTGTTTGTGTGTGTGTGTGTGGGTGTGTGTGTGTGTGTTTGTGAATGTCTATGCCGGTTTGTGTGTTAATGCATGTATGCATGTGTGAATGTGTTTGTGTATTTGTGCATGATATGTTATACAAGTGTTAGCATATATAAGTTTGGGTGTAAATACTTGTGTTTTGTGTTTACCCATGCATGCATCTATGTGTGTGTATTGTTATGTGTGTTTTTTTTTGTATTTATCAGCGAGTATTTGGGTTTCAGTTTTCAGTCTATGTATGTATTTTATTTTAGTCTGCGCTTGTGTGTTTGTATATACATGCCTGTTTGTACGTTTTTAGTGTGTGCATGCGGGGTGTGTGTGTGTGTGGGTGTGGGTGAGTGTTCATGTGCACATACATATGTATAAACATATGCATGTCTGTGTATGTGATTATGTGAAACATATCTATAAATGTGTGTGTGTGTGTGTGTGTTGTGTGTGTGTGTGTGTGTGTGTGTGTGTGTGTGTTTCTATAAACTGAACTAATCCTTTTTTATTACAAGTAATATCTAGCAGTTATCTCTCTACAGAGAGATTTTTCTATTGATAACTAAGTGTAACAGTAAAACTCCATTTATAACATATTTATCATCTGTGACAGGTACTGTCATTAGCAGAAATCCATTTAATATAAATAAATAATAGCAAAACTTTTCAAAAACATTAGTCTTATCTATTATGTATAATGGAAATGCATTTGACTATTTTTGAAATCTACATTATGTCTTTCGTTCAGTGGTTGTATAATATAGATAAAATAAGCAAAAATAGCTACATAATTACATAAATAAACTAAAATGTATTTTTGTTAAAAAAAAATTATGTGTGTGTGTATTATATATATTGATTGTTGACTGATAGATAAAATTTAATCATTAGGTTGGTGCATACGGAGAAAGAGAGAAAGCCTTAATTACATTAATCTGATAAAATAAATAAATAAATAAATTAATTAATAATATCATAGCAAAACATAAAATACAACAAATTTGTTATTTATTAAGTCTCTGTTGTGTGTGTGTGTGGGGTGTGTATGTTTCAGGAAATATATATAATTCCTGAAATTTTCAGGAAATACATGTAAATTCTGATTCACTCAGGAAATGCAAAATGCGAAGGAGATCAGCCTCTGCAACTGATGGCTAATTTCATGTATGAACTGATACAGATCTTATAATAAAAATTAAAAAAATTCAAGTTACGAGATCCTTTTTTTTTTTTGACACTAAGAGTATAATGTTCTGGATTTTTCTACCATAAAGTGTATTTTGAAAAACATGAATTTATGCAAAGAACGTATCCATAACAGTAATGACGCCATCAATCAATCTCCAAAGGTCACTAAACAAATACTCCGAGCACAAATATCATTTTCACCTGTTGTAGAAGCGAAGCATGTAAACCTTACTGTTTACACAGGTAAACAATGAGAAAAAGATTTGATGTGAAATTTTTGACACTGCAGTTTTAGCAAACAGTTTTAAGGAATGATTTTTGTGCATGAATTATCAAGGAATGAGTTGTCAACAAATGTATTTAGTTTCTCAGTATCTTAATTAAAGGAGAACATTTTTATTCTATTTTTTTTTTTTTCCTTTTAAAAGCTAGTAAAACTGATAATAAAAACTGTTAAGAAAATAAATAAATAATTGTCTTAATAATTGTCTTAATAATAATAATAGTAATAGTAATAGTAATAATAATAATAATAATAAGCTAATAAAACTTTTAAATAAACAAGAACATAAATAATTGTAATAACAGTAACAACAACAACTAATAAGCATGGTATTAATAATAATTAAAATACTGGTAATAATAATAATAATAATAATAATAAAAATAATAAAAATAATAATAATAATGACATTAGATGATTAATAATAATTCTTCTAATACTGGTAATAATAAGTTAAACAATAATTTTCAAGTGTAAAAATACATTTGGACAATATGTTTATACTATTGTAGCATCAGATTTCTTTTTATTAAAAAAGAAGAAAAACAAAAAGAAGTAAAATGAAGTGCTTGCCTTCTTCTTGTCTCATATTCAACACTGACACAAGCATCAGAGTTTTTTGTGTAGTGATTCTTAACCATACGAAGCCTGTAATAAACAAACAAATAAAATTAAAATTAACACATGAAAGAGAAAGAGTTTATGTTTGCACTTGCCAATCACATGAACACTGTAACAAATAAACAAAAATAAAGACTATCTCTCTCAAACACACACACACACACACACACACACACACACACACACACACACACACACACACACGCGCGCGTGCACAGAGACATGAAAGAGATATGGAGAAAGAGACAGACCAAGAGGGTTCAGGGCTCTTCAACAGCAACAAACATTCACAGAAGAATGAAATTTCTTCATAAATATTCTGCTCTAGCAACAAAAAGTAATGATTTTAAATATTATACTGATATGGAGTGGACTGTCCATCAGTTACATTTTAAACACTGAGTAACAAAGAGTCACCTGTGAGTGTTGACCAAACAAGCTAGAATAAGTTTCCACGTCTAATTTATTATCACACATCAAACACAGAAGTTTCTTTTTATTTATAAAAGAAACAAAAATTAATAAAATAAAAACAAAAACAAATCTAAAAAAGAAAAACATATATTTGCTCTCGATTTTTTTCTTTCATCTGGTCTGCTATTTGACTGACAAAAGCAAATTTTATGAGAACAAACTTGATCACCATTTTAAAATTTATTCTTTAAGTGTTTGCGCTGTTTGTTATACAGGCAGGTTGTGTTAGCAAATTCACCTGAATTAATATTGTTTTACATCACAATTTTTGCCCCAAATGAACTGATATTTTATTTCTATTTTCTTTATATGTGTGTGTATATACATGTGTGCATATGTGTATGTTTATTAAAGAAACAAAAATAAAGAATTTCAACAGCTTTAATTCAGCATGATTAATTAAATTTCATGGCTCTATTTAAATGTGACAACTGATCCTTCATTTTGTAGCAGCTATTTAATATATACATCAATAATCTATAATACATTTAATTTCATAGACTAATCTATACCATCTTTAACATGTATTTTTGCCTTAATTTTAACAATGCATAGCTACATTTTATTTCATATATTTAAATTATAACATAACATATTTAATTTAATTATCTTTGCTGTAATTTTATTGTCCTAATTTTAACTATTAATATATATAATTATATTATCCTGACTTTAAGTATGTATAAAAAAATTATTTTTATTATCCAATTGCAACTATATATAGTACTATTTAATTTTATTATAACTCTAAATGTAACTGTGTAAAACATATTTAATTTTGTTATCTGTGCATAACATTTAATTTA
This sequence comes from Chrysomallon squamiferum, assembly GCA_012295275.1. Taxonomy (NCBI): domain Eukaryota; kingdom Metazoa; phylum Mollusca; class Gastropoda; order Neomphalida; family Peltospiridae; genus Chrysomallon; species Chrysomallon squamiferum. The sequence continues at coordinate 9,305,712 of CM022668.1, read as the reverse complement.
ATTATCTAATTATGCATAACACAGTTTTGTTTTATTAAGTGTAACTGTGCAACACATTTTATTATATAATTGTAACTATGTACCAAACATTTATTTTATTATCTATCTGTAACTATTTAAAACATTTGATAATTATCTTAGTGTAACTGTACAACACATTTTTTATAACTATATATAACTCATTTAATTTTATTATCCAAGTGTGTAATATGTGTAAAACATTTAATTTTATTTTCATGTGGTAACATTCAGTATTATTATCTAAATTTTAACTATGAATAAAAGTTTCAAAATTTACATTTGTTAAAGCCAAAATTGAACCTAAGATAACAGTTATAACTATTAATGTAATTAAGCCAGAACCTGGGATAAATAAACAGAACTTTGGTTGAGATCAACCTGAACAAAGGATGAACAAACAGACCTAGCAGTGATACTTGGATCTAAGAACTAATCAACCAAACCTTATGACAAACAAACAGAACCTTGGATGAACCATGCAACTTACAAGTATTTCAAAAAGAAACCTGTATTCATTTTAAATATGAGTACAAATGATGTAGTTACCAAATGACTCTTTAATATCAAATTCTGATGAGAGTATTTTATTCAATATTTTCATAAAGGAACATAATTTTATATGATGCTGCTATTTCAGTTCTATCTATACTACTACTACTACTAATAATAATAATAATAATATTAAGAACAACAATAACAATAATGTTAGTAGTAGTAGTAGTAGTAGTAGTAGTAGTAGTAGTAGTAATAATAATAATAATATGAATATGAATAAAAATAATAAAAACATTTTACATTTAAGTAATAGATTTCTTCCATATAAACAAACAAACAAACAGATAGACAATAGGATTTCAAGCAAAATTACTGTTAAATAAAATAATGTAGCCACAGGCATCCATTTTTTTACTTTGAGTTTTATTACTGCTTATAAAAGACATCAATCAATCAATAATTTGCACTCAAGGAAATGAGAGTATAATAATACCAACATTATTAAGAGCTTAAAAAGCAGCTGAAGAGAATATTAATAATGTATCAAATATACATTATATCCTCATAACAGAATAATTAAAAAAAGATATCTTACTTACGAACTAATACATGACAATTTTCAAAACAGCCTTTTTGGGAATTATGAATAATATACGTTTTCACTGCTTGTCACAAATTCCTAGCAACATTTCACTTGCACAAATGACAATTTCTGCCATATTGATTTACAAAAGATGAAAAAAAAAAGTGTTATTTATTGCTGATTGAGAACACTGAATTGCTGCTGCTCAATTCATTGATCTGTTTAGTTTCTCTGTGCAGAAATTAAACAAATCAATCAGGATTGTTTGTGGAGAAGTATTTGTGGATTATGTTGTCGTTAAAAGGTGCCAGTTAGATGCTGTTTGTTCAGTGAACAACCAACTCATTGTTTAGTGTTGACCAACCACATATAAAGTGTCACCCTGGACAGTAAATATATACAACAAGCTTAGGTGTGTGCCTGTGAAGTACCCCTCCTGTTTAGTTACCTTGAACTGAACCTTGCATCCTATTAACGGCATCAGTCTAAATGAAGGAAGAAGTGGGTTACTTAATGATACTTTAATCTGTAATTACCAAGCATCACACACATCACTGAGGACTAATCAAATAAAATGAGAGGAAACTTATTATGCCATGAAATGAAGTGATGGCTACTCTTTCAACAAGCAGCAAGAGATGTTACATAATGCACCTTCTCAGAGACAGAAATGAATATATATATCAATGCTTTCAAAAAGTCAGTCATGGAACACTGGCTGAATTAGGAAATGACTCAAACAGTGAACTGTGGAGAATTGATACCATAACCCAAAGCCTACCTACCTATATGATAAATGATAAATGATAGAAATAAAATAACAATTTGCCTGAACTGGAAATAATAAGAAACTTTCAATACAGTATTTACCTGTATTACAGACATTATGAAATACTGTATTTACCTGTATTATAGAAATTATAAATTATTGTATTTTCTTGCATTACAGAAATTACAAAATTCTATATTTACCTGTATTACAGACAATACAAAATATTGTGGGTTTTTTACCTCTGTTACATACATTAAGAAATATTGTACACACGTATTACAGACGTTATCAAATCCTGCACTTCCCTTCATTACAGACATTATGAAATATTGCTTTAACCTGTTTTTTAGATATGAAATATTATATTTACCTGTAATCCATGCAGACATGATAACAATGCAGTGCATAACTAGAATTTCATAGTGAAATAATGAAGTATATGATATATAACATTACAAACAGAAAAGAACATGCCATAACCTTTGAAAATTAATCTGCAGAACAGTAAACAATCTTAATGGATGCAATGTAGTGGACTGATCCTACAGTTTACCATGCATCAGATCTATTCTCTGATACTAAACTACAACCCATTACTCCCTGTATCAGGAAGGTGCAAGGACAATTAATCTAAAATAACATTAACTCTTTGAACCCTAGCATCTTGATATGGTCAGGCATACCACCCAACAGCACAAATAACAGACTTTCTGTTACATACAAAAAAGAGTCAAGCCTTATACAAACTGTAGCATTTTATTTCTAAATCAAATCCTGGCTCAAAATAATAATCACTTTCAATACAACAGATACTGACACTTGTGTTGTCATTTGAGAAACTCAGCTAAAAGTGTAACAGGAAAGAAATGTATACATTTATGTATATATTTATGCACGCACACACACACACGCACGCACACACACACACACAAATGGAACTTACCTTCACAGCAAGAGCACCCCAAAGTAATTTAAAATAGAAATTTAATTAATTCTAATATGGTTGTGGTTAATTCACACGTGTGTGACAGTTTTCCGACTGCTTGAGTAGTTTTACGCCTACTTATGTATAATAATAACAACAACTACTACAACAACTGCAATAGCATGACAATAACTTCTTACCGTATCTATGTAAAGTCAGGATGCAGATTAATAAACTGACAGAATTTGTTTCTTCTTTTATTTTTTTATGAAATGTTTATATCTGTTGATATCACGAATTTATAAGCACTAACTGGTGTCAGTATAATAGTAAGTTTCCGAGGTAGCAGAAACATAGATCTAATAGATTTATAATACCAATAAATAAACAGAAATTAGATGAGACTATTCTTACCATTTCGATAATAAGTAGCATTTACTTGAAGCACGAACAAGCGATTTTAAAGTAAGTTTTCCTCCAACTAATAACATCAGATGTCCCCTCAAAATAAACAAGCAAAGGCGATAAAGTTCCGATGCAGAGGTGAAAGGTGAACAAAGCGACACCTAGTGTTTGCTGATAGAATTGCTACCCTTGGTTCTATAGCAGACGAAAACATCTCCATTGTAATAACAACGGTAAATGCACACCCTTTGTCGACAGGAAGGAGTAATTATCCATTATTCTAGAAGATCACTCAATAATTACTAATTAAAATAATCGGCATTGCAATAATTAATTCTTCTTCGTCAAAATAATAATGACATATAAAAAAAAAAAAAGAGAGAAAGAACACGAAAAAAAATCGATGTAGAGTCCCAGCCATAAAGTAAAAATAATAATAATAATAATAATAATAATAATAATTGTATTGCCTAGTGTCGGACGAACCCATTAGTATTACTGTAATATGGTAGCAGTTCAAATTTTTGGTTGTTCTACAACAACAACAACAATAATAATAATAATAATACTAATAATAACAACATTATTATTATTATTATTATTATTATTATTATTATTATTTTATAATCTGATTTATTAAGCGCTCATTTGACCATCTCGATAATTCACGACATAAACGAGATCAAAGTTAATGTTGCTAAGGACGTCATATCAAGTTTGTCGTCTGCGAAAATTAACATTTGCGGAAAAAAATAAAACAAATACATTTAAAAATGTTATTATTATTATTATTATTATTATTATTATTATTATTATTATTATTATTATTTAACACTGTATAACGTGAAGTTATTTTTCTTTATTTTAACTGCTTTTTATTTATTTTGTCATTTTATTAAATAATATATTTTTTCTTTATTTAATTATTATTATTATTTGTTTTTATCTGTGCAGATATTTTTTTTTTTTTTTTTTTTTTTTTAACGGATTGATTACTCTCGCAGGTAAATTTAATAATAATAATAATAATAATAATAATAATAATAATAATAATAATAATAATAATTTGTCATCTATTTATCCATAAAATAAATAACAAATTGAAAATTTTAATCATGAACTTTTTTCTTCTTCTTTTTCTTGTTGTTGTTGTTGTTGTTGTTATTACAAGTCATTTTATTTTAATTTATTTGTTTATTTATTATTCTCCATCTTTCAGGAATTTTGACAAGGTATAAATAAATATGACTTCTGATGAGAAAAGAAAGCCTAAATACAGTAAGAAAGTATTTGTCTCAGTTTATATTAAGCACAAATAAAAATAACCAGTATATAACATATAAACATCATAAATATCTTATAATAATTTTTGAAAGATTAAAGTACAAAATTTTGAACATACAGATGCATTTGTGAATATGCACTCACACTCACACTCAAACAATTTACCATTTCACATTTAATATATATTGTGATTGGGGGATTTCAGGTTGTTTGAATTAGCAGAATTGAAAATTCTGTTATGTTACACTTTATATAATATGAAGATTTTAAAAAGAGACTTTAATGTTTGATGACCTTAAGAAAAATGATGTAGAATTTGTATTTGTTTGATTTAAAAACAAACAAATATCATTGAACACAGCATTTGTAATCATCCAATTACAGTTAAAAGCTTGGAAATTATGTTTAGGACTGGCATTGCTAGATGAATCTTTTTGTCAACATTATTTATTATAAATGGATAAAGTAATTATTTTAATTGTCTTTGATCATTTTAATTTGATTTTGTCATAATCTAATTTTCACTCTTTTTTTTATATACTAATAATAGGATATAGTAATTGGATCAAAATGTTTTTGCTTAATAATATATCAGTATTTACATATTTTATTTTTGTTTATTTTTATTTATTTATTTATTTATTTATTTATTTTATTTTTTATTTTAATTTTTAATTTAATTTAATTTTTTATTTTTTTTATTTTTACATATCATTAGCCTTTGGTTTGCTGGAAACACCTTGTACCTCAGATTTGCCAACAATCAGTTCTCACCTTATAGCAGAACGCAGTGATGTTTTCCAAATAAATCCTGGATTATCATCTACATCATCCATTTATCCTTCAAGCAGCAGCTCATTGGGGTATGTATATAATATAGATGCAATATTATAGTCATTTAATAACTTAAATGTTTTTCCTTACATTAATTTTTCATTCAAGCAATTATTCCATGAAATATATTGTTATTCAAGTACTCATTCCTACAATCATGACTAGTTATCTGTAAAGTCCAGTCTCCATTTTATTTATGATGTTAATAAAGTAAAATTATTGTATGCATTATTATAATGATTATTATTGTTATTTTTTTTTTTTTTTCCAAGTTCTACAAGAGGTGTACACCACAGAACACCTGGACACAGTTCCTCATCAAAGTCTAAGACACCTGGGTCTCATCACACTCCTCGTGTTGGGTCATCTACCACCCCCTCTGCAGAATCGAGCAATCCTGTAATTGTAGGTTAGCAGCATTTCAGACAAAATGTATGTTGTAGTCAACAGTTCAGACAGTTTATATCAGAAAGATGATTCCAGTGTTAAATATTTCCTCTTGAGCAAGTTTGATTATATTAGCAGCTCTGTCAGTGTAATGTATGTTAGCAACATTTTATACAGTTTAATATTGCTGTATTTGTAGAACCTCTGAGACTGTTATAATTATTAACAATAAACTAGTTTTATTATTACTACTGCTGTTTTAACACAACCACCACTGCAAGTAACCACAACCACTAAAAGCACCATAACCATTAGAACTATTCTTATTCCTACTTGTATTACTAATAATATTTCAGCTTCCATCATTTTAATCACTATTATTACTACAACAATAATAAAACATTGCCAAATATAACTGAACAGTTTTCTTCTTAAATATTTATATATAAATGTTCAATCATTAAATATAAGCAATTGTTTTATTAATCCATCAAATTAAAAAACAAATGATCAATTTAGACACTGCATTCCAAACCAAATTACCTTTCAGGTTATGCTTGTTTTCATATAAGACATTATATATTATTAAAATAGAAAAAAAAATGTAATCATATATATGATTAACTGACTGATAGAACAGTATTAACCGTTTGGTTTAAAGGTGTATCTGTAGAAATATAAAGAAATAGTATAAATACATTTTGCATTCTTCCAAGTCATATTTTATTTGCATTCTGCCTTCCAATTTTATTTAATGCTTCATACAGCCACTGGTATACTTCAACAAGTTTTTATTTTCAGCTCTAGTGGAGGGGCGAGGTTTGGCTCGTGGAGAAATTGGAATGGCAAGTTTAAATTTGAAATCTCCAATTTTGGTTTTATCACAGTTTTCAGACAGTCAAACATATGTGAAAACAATTACTAAGTTACAGATTCTTCAGCCAATTGAGGTATATATTGCTGGTTTTTTTGTTTGTTTCGGTTTTTTAAATTTCTTTTGTTTGATTTTTTTTTTGTTTTAATTGACAGCATTCCAGAAAAAAAAAAAAAAAAAATTGTCAGTCATAATATGTAAAATAAAAATATAATAATTAAATTAAAAGAAAGTGTTATTATGGTGATTGATTACATTGTAAATTTGCAGAATTAGAACAAAAAAGATGTTAAAAAAAAAATGAATATACTAAACATTCTAATTATTTTCATTGTAACATGCAGCTTTTGAATATTTGTAATTTAGTGTTTATCATATAATTCCATTAGGCAATCTATTATAACATTAATTTGTAGTTATTATTATTATTTTTTTTAAATTAAATTTTATCATACCTACAGACAGTGCTATCGTTTTTCCAGTGATACTTAAAATTGAACTGGATATTTGAAAAGTGCTTATGTTATAGCTTCACTTTCTGAAACTATGGAGAAAAACATATTAAATTTTCCTTATCTGCATAATAAGAAAATAAAATGAACATTGCATATTTTTCAAATGCAATTCTTCTTATTGTTTATTTATTTATTTATTTATTTATTTATTTTTAATCTGGGAAAGAAGCTACTGTAAGAGAAATATTATTAAATAAATATTATGTTCTCTCAGTAAGTTTTGATTTTCTTCAGATAATCATGCCAAACACAGCCTGTGATAGTGGTAATACATCTAAGCTTTTCCAGCTTATTACAGACAGTTTTCAGTTCAGCAGTGTCTCAACTGTACAAAGAAAATACTTTAATGAAACTAAAGGTACCATTATTATTATTAGTTGTTTCCAACAGAAATTTAGCAAAAACATCACAGTTAATATTCAATTAACTGATGTTTTCACTAGATTATAAAGAAATTATTGGAAAGTTTTGCACATTAATGTTTTCTATATAACTGTAACAAATATTTAGGAAGAATAACTGAATTTTTTTACTTCACTTATTAGATTGTGTGTTTATAACATAATTATTATTTCATTATATTAGATTAAAATAATAATTATTACTTCAGACATTTCAAGCTAAAATAATACTTAAAATGTTTAGATTTTGTTTATAGTTCTAGTAAAAGCCTTTATCTATCAGAATTTTGACAGAAGTCAAATATTTTTTCTTTGTGTCAAGGATTACAATACCTTCGACGTTTGTGTTTAGCAGAATGTCAGGCCATAGAACTGGAAGTGTCTGCTAAGTAAGACCTTTTTCTCTTGCATATTTTTTGTTTAAAATAAAATGTTACTTTAATTTTATAAACAATTATTTCGTAAGGCACACATCTCTACATGAATTATTGAAATTAATGTAATATATGAAGAAATTACATTTTTTTCTTTTTAACCTTAAACAAATTCTGTAGATATGTCTCTGTATCCTTATAATTTCTTAGTATTTGTTAAGATAATTGTCTGTTTTATGTTTGTACTGAATCATCTTTCTCTTTTTAAGTAAAAATATTCTTTAGCTTAGTTAATATATGATGGAAAGAAATCTTGCTCTCTTAATGTCGTAACTATTATAATAACAGTGACATTGTAAATTATTAGGTATTATTGTCTGGCAGCATCAGCTGCCTTACTCAAATATGTAGAATTTATACAGAACATAGTGTTTGCACCTTCATCATTAAAAGCTGTCTTCAAAGGAAGTGAACACACAACCATGATAGGTAAACATTCTTAATTGCAGTTAAGATATTTTTACTGTAATTGTGTTTTTTTTCACTGCTCACTACATTTAAATGAATAAAGCACTTGAGTAATTAAATAAAAAGCCATCTAAATAATCAAGCAAATACAGATTAAAAGTATGAATTAAAAAAACAAATGCACACACAAGTGCTTCCACAACAAAAGCATTTTTATTACTGAATGAATGTATTAAAGACAAATACATGCACATGCACACACACACACATACATATGTACATACATATATGCACAGAGTTAATATATATATATATATATATAGATGTATATAATATTAATTGTAAATTTGTGTTCAGATGCATCTACATCTAAAAATCTGGAGCTTTTACAAAATCTTCGTGATCCAAAAAGTGGACATACACTGTATGGAATTCTTAATTACACAAAAACACCTGGAGGAGCTCGCTTGTTGAGATCAAACATTCTTCAGCCTCCTTGTGGTAATAAATGTTCACATGCATACAAACATCCAAATAAATATGTACACACACACACACACACACACACACACAACAAAAAATAAAAAAATAAAAATAAATAAATAAAAAAGTAATTAATATTTTACAAATAATAATAGTAATGAAAAAGTAATAAATAAATAAAAAAATAAATAAGAAGAAGAAGAAAAAGAAGAAGAAATTCAACAATAAATAAAGGTTAATTTTCAACATTAAATGATTATTTTATTTACAGATCTGGTAACAATTAACACCAGACAAGAGATAGTTGCTGAGTTTACTGAGAAGGAGCAAATATTTTACAATCTGCAATCAGTGATTGGTCGATTTCTAGATGTAGACCACCTAATTTCTCTCTGTGTTCAGATTCCAAAACAGGATTCTGTTAAAACAGCTGATTCCAAAATTACTAACATTATTTATTTAAAACACACTCTGGAGCTTGTTGAACCTCTCACTGAGTTTCTCAAAGACTGCGAAAATCCACTTTTGAAAGCTTACTGTAAGGTAATAATAAATATGTAAAGTTTTTAATTTATTGCAAATAATAATTTCTAAAGGTAGTTGTAGTGGTGAGTCCTTTTCAATGTAAATGTGTTTAAGACAGGCTTAAACAACAGCCTTTTTCTCACCCACATCTGTGGTCATGTTGAGGTGATATTTACCAGCCTGATACAGTTGCTCAGATGCCTGAACCTCTGATATCTTTATTCTGCTATAATTTTTAGCAGAATAAAGATATTTGAGGTTCAGGCATCAAACTTATCTTGCACCCTATTACAAGTGATAATTAACATCAAACAGAAGCAGTGTAGATTTGTTCTGAATGAAGTTTTTGTGTTGGAAAATTTGTAATAAAACTTATACTAGACAAGACTTCTTTCCATTTACAAATCAGTAGTATTACTAATCTGGTTAAAGAGATAATACTTTGGTCATCATCATCTTATTGAAGAATATTTCATCAGACAATAGCTGTTTGCACAAACATTTAATTCCTTTACCAATAACTCATATATTAAACTAATGCTAATCAACCATTTTCTGTCACCTAGAATAATCTTAGATTATTACAGTTTCAGTTTACATAAAGTAAAAAATTATTTTTATTTAATATACTGTTGTTGCTATTGTTGCTATTATTGTTGTTTGCCATTATTATTATTATTATTATTATTATTATTATTATTATTATTATTACTGCTAGTACTACTGCTAGTTTTTATTATTATTTTTGTTGATCACAGTCACTGGAAGATCCTCGTTTTGACTTGATGATGAAAAGTATAAATAGTGTTATCCATGAAGATACAAAATATCAAAAAGGTGCACTTAACATGAGAACTCAGAAGTGTTTTGCTGTGAAGGTAACAGCCACAGAAAATAACCCAATATTTGCAAATCTCAAGTATTACATATTACACTGTACCTTAATGTTCAATATCAGAGCTACATTACAGTTCTAAATATTTTAGTGTGTTATATTTCACCAGTACAATTGTGTATTGCTACTAAGTTATATTTAGCAAGACAGTGTTACTTCTCAATGTATATATTACATATAAATTATATTGTAAATATAATACTGCCATTTTAAAAAAAAAAAAATGGTCTATATTCTGGAGAGGTAGTAGTGGATTTTCGATCTCATACCATTATAGATTATATAAGAAAATTTGAATGACACCCAATAACTGTTAATTAAAAAGTACTGATTTATTTTTAAGTATTAATTCATTCATTATTAATTATCATACAAACAATTTATCAAAAGTATGCAATGGTGGGGATATCAGTATTTTTGTTTTATTTATATATAACGAAAGAAATACATGCACTTATTTATTTATTTATTTATTTATTTATTTATATTTTAGCCAAAGGTAAATGGTAAGTAATAATACATATTTAAATAATTATTGACCTATTGTAAATTAAATCTTATACCTGTTTTTATTTTCTAAAAATCAAATTTAGATATTTCTAATCTGTAAAATGCTGTTAATTACAAAATATTTTCACCTACTACAACCATTCGTAGATAATTCTGTTTACATTCTGTGTTACCTGTCCATAGTTATTAATCATTAATTTCATTACTCTTTTGGACAAAATTTTTTTTTTTTTTTTTTTTTCATTTCAGGTCTGCTTGATCTTGCAAGAAGGACATATACAGAAATTGTAGATGATATAGTAGGTGAGCACTAAGTTATATAAGGAAATCATTGTGAGAATACATTCTTGGTATTTTAAAAATGGTCTGACATAGTAATACATAACTACACAGATTGATTTGATTTTATATTTTGTTCAATATATCATTTTCTTTATGTCTCAGTAGGAATTGTCAGTCTTTAGTTAAAGAAAATATTTTACTTACATAGGAGTTGTCAAATAGTGACGATTACATTGTACTTTTTTGTATACTTATCTTTTGTTATTGAAGATATCTGTAATGCATAATTACATAATAGTGTTATAATCATATTTATGTAATAGATTTATCTTTAGTGAAAATATTTGTACTATACTGTTGTATAATAGTGTTATCTTTATGTGTATTACAACAGACTTATCTTTAGTGAAAATATTTGTACTACATTCTTATATAATGTGTTATATTTATGTATATTACATATATTTATCTTTAGTTATTGAAAATATTTATACTGCATTGTTGCATATATTTATGTCTGTTATAATATATTTATCATTAGTGTAAATATTAGTAATACACTGTTGTATAATAGTGTTATATTTTTGTTTATTAATATGTTTATCTTCAATTGTTGAAAATATTTGTACTACATTAATTATATTTATCTTTAGTTAGTCAAAATATTTGTTCTGCATTGTTGTATAATAGTGTTATATTTATGATATAATAGATTTATTGTTATTTACCGAAAATATTTATGTTGCATTGTTGTGTATATTTATATATTATAATAGATTAATTTAGTTTAATTACTGAAAATATTTGTACTTCATTATTATGTAACAGTTTTACATTTATATATATTATAAAAGAATTATCTTTAGTTAGTGAAAATATTTTTACTACACTGTTATATAATAATTTTATATTTGTGTATATTATAACAGATTTATCATTAATTGTTAAAAGTGTTTGTACTTACACAGGGGTTGTCAAACAGCTGGGTGAGCAATACAGCCTGCCTCTTCGTACAGCATTCAGTACAACTAGAAATTTCTACATACAGCTCTACTGTGGTGGATCTGAACAGTACACTGCAGAAAACCTGCCTGGAGATTTTCTTAAAGTCACCAAGTCTAGAAATACACTCAGCTTCACTACAACTGATCTGGTTATTTATTAAAAACTTCTTAAATAATTTTTTTGTGTAATTTTTAAAAAATTGATTTAGTCATCCATTTAAATAAACTTAAAATAAATTTTAAAAAAGAAACATCTCTATAATAATCATTTAATAATTGTATGAAATAGTCTTTCAAAACAAGAAAATATCTATCTAAATTCTTTTCATTTTTTTTCTTTTTAAAATATATTTTGATTTGATTTTTAAGTTTTGTTCAGTTTTACAATTTATGATATTAGTTTTATAAAGAATAACAAATATTTTTTAATCTTTTGGTTATAAAATTTGTCTTAATAGCTAATGTATCTAGAAAATAGGTCAATTTAATATTTAAAATAAGCTTTTTATGGGGACTGAAACTGTGACACTATGTTTATAAAAGTGAGAGAAGAAAAACAAACAACACACACAAACACACATGCATATACATACATACATATATATATATGTATGTATTTATATGTGTGTGTGTGTGTGCTTTGTGTGTGTATGTGTCTATATATATATATATATTCTAATTCCAGATTCAACTCAATGGTAAGTATATTAAATGTAGTTCTTTTTATTTTAAACATTTTTCAACTGTATTAATTGTTTTTGTAAATAATTATTTTCATTGCTTGCTAAGTTATTGTACAAGTAGCAATATATTCAGTTTATCATAAATTTGAAATAAAATGTTTATGCTTTAAAATTATTTTAATGTTAAATCTTTAGTAATAATTTTACTTTAGTTTTCTATTATTTATAATTGCTAAAGTTTTATTGAAAATGTACATAACAAAAATATGTAGAGGATCCTAAATATTAAAATGTTTGGTAAAGTATTATATCCTTTGACAACTGGAATTTTTTTTTTTTTTTTTCATTATTATTTTATTCTGTGTAACAGTAAATTATAATTTTAACAGATCGCACGAAAGAATCACTTCAGGAGATTTATCTAATGACAAATATGTAAGTGAAAATTGATACATTATGCAGTAATAATTTTACAAACACTGACATTTTCTTACACTGCTTGATGTACATATGTTTAAGGACAAAAGATTAACTTATAATTACATTTAGAAGGAGCTTCAAACATTACCTATATGATTTAAATTATGTATCAGGTTTTGTTTGTTTGTTTGTTTGATATAATGGTAACAGACTGAAAATGTTTGTGTTTCAGTGTGGTCTGCCAGTTGTTAAATGAGATCAGAGAACATGTCAGTTGTCTGTACAAGTTATCTGAATGTGTTTCAATGCTGGACATGCTTGTTTCATTTGCACATGCCTGTACTCTGTCTTCTTATGGTAAGTTGAATAAACTATTTTGAGATCACAAGTTATGTGATGAGACACTGCTTTGTTGTTGATGTTATACAACTAAATTATTACATTTGATTTATCTGTTGCTGATGTTATGAAGCTAAATTATTATATCTGATTTATTTATTTATTTTATTTTATTATTTTTTTTTCCAGAATACAGATATTAGTGTTTATTTGTGTTTAATTTATTTAGCATTTCTTGCATCTGTTTGTAATAATTATATAACTGAACACGGATAGGATTTTTTATTATTATTTTTCTTCACATTTTTGTATTATTTTTGTTGCAGTCAGGCCTGAATTCACGGATACTTTAGCTGTTAAACAAGGGCGACATCCAATTCTGGAGAAAATTGGCTCCGATATACCTGTTCCAAACAACACAGTAAGTAATGCTTACATCCATAAAGTTTTGTTAAATATATTTCAGTCTTTTTTATTCTCACTAAACTGCTTGATGTAAGAATTCAACATTATATGTAGGTATATATTTTTTATTACTTTTACAACTGAATACTGAAACTTTTTCATCATTATAGAACAACACAACACACACACACACACACACACACACACACACACACACACACAAAACAAAACAAAACAACTTACAATTCAAAAAAGTTATTTCTTCTTTTTGGAAAGAAACATTTTATGTTTTAGTTTGACATCTTAAACATTTGTCATCTCATTCATCGATTTATGAAGCAGTAATATTCCTTGTTTCCTTCTTGATAATTTAATTGTTCAGACTACTCCCTTACTGTTATTTCCAGTATGCATCTGAAGACAGCAATTTTATTATAATTACAGGACCTAACATGGTAAGTCACTGCAATTGAAACAACTGAAAAATCTGAAAATGGCTTAGATGAATTGATAAAATTACTAATTACAGAACATGGCATCTTTAACATAACAATGACAGACTTAATCATTTATTCATCAGTAATAATGTAGGGTTAATGTATTTTTCACATGGAGATTAATTGTATTAAGTACCTAATAAATTGCACAGGTTAACATGTGATTTACATAGCATACTGATACATCTAATTATTCAAATATAGATAAGAAATATAATTAATAATTTAAAAAAAACACTAAATTATCTACATGAATCAATATGGATTGACTTTAGAGTGGCAAATCAACATACCTACGTCAGGTAGCACTGCTACAAGTGATGGCCCAAATTGGTTCCTTTGTTCCAGTGGAGTATGCTTCATTCAGAATTACAGACCAGATTTTCTCCCGAATTGGCAGTGGTGATGACATGGAGACCAATTCATCAACATTTATGTTAGAGGTTGTTAAATAACATTTTACTTTTACACCTTAATAAACAAGAATGAATCCTAAAAAGCCACTTCAACATAAAACAAATAAAATTCTGTTTATTACAATAATTTTAAGAATTCTTACATGATGGAATTATTTGGTTTGTTTAGTAACATTGTAAAAGATTGGTTCAGGATCAGTTCTCATAGTTCACTGTCTTATATTTTCCAGTCTTAATAGTCAAATCACACAGAGTGTAATTAACTGCTTATGTTAAAGTTTCTACAAAATATCTCTGCCTGGTAATTAGAAAGAAAGTTTAATTTCTTCTCGTTTGCTAATTTACTGAACCATTTTAAAAGAAGTATTAATTTATTTTTTTTTTTTTTTCCTCCCTTTTTTAAACTTTTTTTAGATGAAGGAAATAAACTACATTATACAAAATGTTACTCCAACATCTTTGATCATTATTGATGAACTTGGCAGAGGTAAATAATTTGAAATCAGAATAGTGAAGTGAATTTAGAACAAGCCAGTGTATTGATCTACTGTTTTAATAGCAAAATTATTGCAGATTAATGTCTAAGTGATGGAACTGTACATTAGCAGATGTAGTTAGAAGAAAGAAGTAATATATATTATCTGTCAGGTTGTTTATCAGTTAATGCCCACTTCTCATAACATCACAAGCTTAAATATCACAGATACATAAACATGCATCATCCTTTTTGAAATATCTCATTAAATGCATGTTGTAGGCACAAGTGCAGAAGAAGGTGTTGGAATCTGTCATGCTGTTTGTGAACACTTACTTCAAACAAAGGTATGTTTCATGTATGACGTTGTCCAAAATCAAAAACATAATTAAGTTTAGTCAGTGTCATACTTTTTTTTTTTTATATATTTATTATAAGATAAAAAAAAGTATGCTATCATACAACATTTACAATGGCAACTGGGTGACTGCTTGGGGGCAGTTTCTGGTTATAAACATGGGGGAAAAAATGGTGTCAATCTACTTACATGTTTGACCAGATGCTGCTGCTCTGGAGTGACTGGTTGTCAGTCATTTTAACCAGTTAAGAAACTTAGAACATATATTCTTGAACTTGTAAATATCTTCAAGATCAAGTAGTTTTTTTGTTGTTTTCCAGTGGGACATAGTTGTAGATGTTGAAATTCTTAAAACCAAAACAATTTTTTTCAAACAGCCAGGATAGTGATATCTTAAAATTTTTGAATGGTTTGGCATTGACAGATTCTATTTCATGCACCAAATTATCAAAAATATTATCCAAATATACCTGCATTCAATTTTTATTAGCTACATATAAAACATAAATGAATTAGATCATATTCTTAGAATCTCCCTTTATATCAAATTTCCTAAAAAAAAATCTGATCCAAAGCATTTGAGATAAGGGATCCTCAACTTATATTAAATGAAATAACATAAGATTACATAAACTAAATAAATAATTTCTTTACAGGCTTTTACCTTTTTTGTGACACATTTTATGCAACTTACTAATATGGATAGTTTATATCCTAATGTAGAAAAGTGAGTATTCTTGTTTCCTATGTGGTTTGAAAATAATAATTATGCAAATTATTCAAATTTAATATTATTACATGTGATTTTAAATCAGCTAAAACTTCAAGAAAATTATCCAAGACAATTAGCTGCAATCAGAGTAATGAAGAGGTCAAAAATATATATCAGTAAACAGCATGTACAGTATATATTTATTCATTGATTAATTTTAGAATTTCTTATAATAATATATCTGATTATATGTATTATAATCAGAGTAGATATTTTTTTCTGACAGTTACTTCCTTGAAGTGCAAAGATCATTTAGCGTTGAAGGAAACTGTGAGAAAATTCACTACACACACATTTTGTCTAAAGGCAAGACTGAAGAAAAACATTATGGCAAGTTAAAAAACACAAATGAATAAAAGCAATTAAGTTTTCAGTTTAGTCACAAGTTGACCCTTATATATATATATATATATATATATATATATACATATAATTTTCAGAAATAACTCCTACTTCTATAAAATTTCAAAATGTGTGTGTGTGTGTGTGTGTGTGTGTGTGAGAGAGAGAGAGAGAGAGAGAGAGAGAGAGAGAGAGAGAGAGAGAGAGATGAGTATGTTTCTTAATATTTGGCATTTATCTTTTTGAGACATGCATATCCAGAAATATGTATATGTCAGTACCATTTTTCAAAAAAATCTCATACACATTCATAGCTCTTAAACTAAACAAAAATATTTCAAGTATCATTGTTCTTTAGTAATGATGAATATAATAATAAACCATGTAGCATATAACCTCTAAAACAGGGCTTCAACTTGCTGAAGTGTCTACAATGCCACGTTCTGTAATTCAGGAGGCCAAGAAAATATCTGCATTTATAGAGGAACAAAACAAAGTAAGTTGTCATCCACATTAAAAGTGAAACTTTTACATTTTAAAGTAATTGGCAGGTTCAGAAGAGGATATTGCTGTGTTTCAGATTTTTATTTTTAAAATGAGTAAACACAAACAATATATCCACAGGCTTAAGTTCTGAGCCTGAACCAACTTCATAAGAAAAGTGAAGCTGGTTGATTGATTTTCATTTATCTTCTGTTATTTATGGCATACACTCTTAAATGTTATAAAACTATGAATTATTTCAACACTTTACCAGAAAAGGTTTTCATTATTTGAAATCTGAATAATTATCTCATATCTTTTTCAGTATTTTTTTAGCTATTAATAATCAATCATATCTGTACCATAGTGTTGATTTTTTTAAAACTGATAAATATTTCTTTTAAGAAAAACACTACAACAGATCCTCAGTCTCAGCGACAGAGAGCTGTTTTTAAACTTGGAACAGCTCTGATCCAGGTGGCAAAAAATTCTCGTCTTGACCTTGATGGGCTGAAGAGTTACTTGGGTAGCTTGAAATCTCAGTATCTGAAAGAAATCAAAGGCACTGAAGAGTAGTCCATAGTCTGAAATGGGAATTGAAGTCTAGACCAACAAATGTATAAAAGTTTGTGTGAAGCTTTCTTATTTATGAAAATTGTACTATCAGTCTTCACTCTTTTTAAATGGCAAAGCACCAGCTATAAACCTTTAGGGATGGACAGTTGGGCACAATGACTGAAAATCCCTTAAGATAACACAATGTATAAGCTGGTGTGAAGCTATTTGTAATGTCTGTTTAAAAAATGGCTTGAGTGCAAGCTACTGCAGGATGTATGTGTGTTCAGCTCAGTCGTTTTTTTTTTCTAAATAAGAAAATCTTAAATTATATTTAATGTGAGAATTTTCAAAAGCCAAAGTGCAATTTAAATCCTTATTGAATTTTAGGATTTTTAATACTATTCTCAGATTTTCAGAGGGGAAAGTCCTTTTCCCAAATAATGTTTAATCAGACAATATTCCCATCGATGATGTTCCAATGACGCTACTGCATTTGGCCACTTCTTATCCAATTTTGACGATATTTTTCTTGACATTTTTCCGACATTCAAAATCTGCTCTGATGACTTTTCAATCCATAATGCTCTGTATGACTTTGACTTTTCACTGGTTTGATTAATCAGTATGGTTCACTGAATAAAACCATCTCTAATAAACCATGTAGAAATGTAATGTATCATTTTAACAATTTTTTTATGGTCAAAACTCAAATACATCTTCAGTTCTGTGGCAGCTGTTCTAGGTTTCAAACCATTTTGACTGGAGACTGCACATGATGATTTTGAATCACTTCTGACACATAAAACTGCCGACAAAACAAATTGATTTGTAGCGATTTTTTGAGTCAAAATAAACATATTAAGCTTATTTTGATCAGTATATATATGGGGGTATTCTTTAAAAAAAAAAAAGATAGCTGGGGTGGGAAGCTCCAGTAGGCAGATATCATGTCAGCTGCTGAATGAGTTTGAAAGTCTTGGATTTGTCTTACTGAATCTTAATTTCAGCTCTGACATTATTAACATTTACATGGAAGATACTACACTCAGAAGTTAAAGTTACAAATATGTAATAGCTTAGTCTTATTCTAATTTAATTTCAAAAGTGATAGTAATTCAGTTTACTGTTAACAAATATCATAGGGATTAATTATTAGTCATTTCATAGTGTAGTTAATATTTACACATAATACGTCACTCAGTTAAAGTCAAAATATTATGTCATAGGTTCTGATTATTGTTACTGGAAATTAATTTTAACTGTGATACCATTATATGTAGTTAGTAGATTTCATAGCTTTCAGTTTGTATTTTCGTAGTTTAGTTACAACTGTGATAATGTTAATATTTATATTCATTTGTAATACTATACACACCTGTAGCCTTATCATTTTTCGTTTTGTATGAGTTGTTTTATTATGTTTTATATGAAGTTAGTTAATATTTGTTTAATCTTTCTGAAGTGTAGTTTTAATTTTTACAGCTATTAATATTATTTTCAGCAATAATTTAATTATGTATCAAATGTTTCAAATGTTTTGTGGAATACTACAGTTGTATAAAACATTAAATAAAGAAAGAAAGAAAGAAACTAAACTAAACTAAACGAAACGAAATGAAACGAAACGAAACGAAATAGCACAAAGAGCAAAGTACGGTATCGCGATCGGCAGATCATTCTAATAATTTGGGATCATTATCAGTTCAGTATAGAGATGATACAACATCTAATGTGTTCAGGAATTTGTAACTTTTTGTTCAGGATTACTTTTATCTTTGAAACGTATTTGTTTCATTTACAGAGCATAAGTTTGTATTCACAGGTTATAAAAAGAAAGTTAAAAAGGTATGATAAACCCTTCATAACCCAGCATCAAAATGACTTCATTAGATACGTCCTTTTCAGCTGAAAACTGAACTTACATTTAGGACCAATGAAATGTTTTATTTATTTTATTATTATTATTATTATTTTTTTTTAATTGCCACACGTAAATCCATTCACCCACACACAAGAACACACACAGTAGCATAGCGTGGATTTTTGCAGCCAAATGTACTAACCCTCACACACACACACACACACACACACACACACACAAGAACACACACAGCACGTGGACACACACACACACACACACACACACACACACACACACACAGAACACACACAGTAGCATAGCGTGGATTTTTGCAGCCAAATGTACCAACCCTCACACACACACACACACACACACACACACACACACACACACACACACACACAAGAACACACACAGTAGCATAGCGTGGATTTTTGCAGCCAAATGTACCAACCCTCACACACACACACACACACACACACACACACACACAAGAACACACACAGTAGCATAGCGTGGATTTTTGCAGCCACAACCACACACACACACACACACACACACACACACACACACACACACACACAAGAACACACACAGTAGCATAGCGTGGATTTTTGCAGCCAAATGTACTAACCCCCCACACACACACACACACACACACACACACACACACACAAGAACACACACAGTAGCATAGCGTGGATTTTTGCAGCCAAATGTACCAACCATCACACCACACACACACACACACACACACACACACACACACACACACACACAAGAACACACACACACACGCACACAAGAACACACAGTAGCATAGCGTGGATTTTTGCAGCCAAATGTACCAACCCTCACACACACACACACACACACACACACACACACACACACAACACACAAGAACACACACAGTAGCATAGCGTGGATTTTTGCAGCCAAATGTACTAACCCACACACACACACACACAAAACACACACACACAAGAACACACACACAAGAACACACACAGTAGCATAGCGTGGATTTTTGCAGCCAAAGAACACACACACACACACACACACACACACACACACAACAACCACACACACACACACATAGCGTGGATTTTTGCAGCCACACACACACACACACACACACACAGAACACACATAGCATGCATGGATTTTTGCAGCCAAATGTACTAACCCTCACACACACACACACACACACACACAACACACACACACAAGAACACACACAGTAGCATAGCGTGGATTTTTGCAGCCAAATGTACTAACCCACACACACACACACACACACACACACACACACAAGAACACACACAGTAGCATAGCGTGGATTTTTGCAGCCAAATGTACTAACCCTCACACACACACACACACACACACACACACACACACACACACAACACACAAGAAACACACAGTAGCATAGCGTGGATTTTTGCAGCCAAATGTACCAACCCTCACACACACACACACACACACACACACACACACACACACACACACACACACAAGAACACACACAGTAGCATAGCGTGGATTTTTGCAGCCAAAATGTACTAACCCACACACACACACACACACACACACACACACACAAGAACACACACACACAAGAACACACACAGTAGCATAGCGTGGATTTTTGTACCAACCCTCACACACACACACACACACACACACACACACACACACACACACACACAAATGGATTTTTTGCCAAATGTACCAACCCAAATGTACCAACCCACACACACCACACACACACACACACACACACACACACACACACACACACACACACACACACACACACACACAAGAACACACACAGTAGCATAGCGTGGATTTTTGCACCAACCCTCACACACACACACACACACACACACACACACACACACACACACACACAAGAACACGCACAGTAGCATAGCGTGGATTTTTGCAGCCAAATGTACCAACCCTCACACACACACACACACACAAGAACACGCACAGTAGCATAGCGTGGATTTTTGCAGCCAAATGTACCAACCCTCACACACACACACACACACACACACACACACACACACACACACACACACAAGAACACACACAGTAGCATAGCGTGGATTTTTGCAGCCAAATGTACCAACCCTCACACACACACACACACACACACACACACACACACACACACAAGAACACACACAGTAGCATAGCATGGATTTTTGCAGCCAAATGTACTAACCCACACACACACACACACACACACACACACACACACACACACACAAGAACACACACAGTAGCATAGCGTGGATTTTTGCAGCCAAATGTACCAACCCTCACACACACACACACACACACCAATTATCAGAGAAACACGAATCTACGAATAATATCACATTTTTTGTTAGACTGATATTTGAGAAAGCAGGAAGAAAAATATTTATTATGAGTTCATTTTTCAAAATAAAAAACACAACATACAGAAAACGATGCGAATGCACAAACTAAAGAACATTTCATAAATTGGTTAACATCGTTTTGGAAAAACAACAGAGTTCGTAGCTGCACCGTTTTGGAAAGTCATTGTATAGAGAAAATCTCTTCTAAGAATGATACATATAGTGTGAACAATTTTTTCGCTTCAGAAAATCTATCACTGCAAAAGCTGAAATTGTAACCGACAAATAAATGAAAAGGTAGGTGTAACCAAGAGAAATATGTGGCTCTGAAGCCATAACCAACATACGTAAGGACGCTTCGAACAGAAATCAATCAAACAATGACACATTCTAAAACGTCTGACTTATATAACAAATAAACATATCTAAGAACTAGAAATAAAGCCAGTAAATAAATAGCATAACTAGTAGAATCTATACGAGCTAAAGGCCAGTTTAATAACAATGTAAATGCAAATAACTAAAACTAGAGATCAAACGAGCAACGAAATGTTAAATATATCTATAATACCTAGATGTAAAAATTATTAAAAATATATAACATCCAACAATATCCAGAAAGTATAATCACAAGGTGATTAGAGAAATGGTAGGATTCTCTCTATCTTGATTAACATTTATGGTATGGGTTAATCACGATTATTTTCATTAAAAATATAAATATATTTATTAAGAAAAAAGGTCAGTGAAGTGTTGCTACTGAAATTTGAACATGACAAAAAGGAGTTTCCTTTTACTGTAAATAATAAAACAGTTTCAGCAAAGTCACCTAATCGTAGGAAAGGAACCCGGCCGCTAAGTGAAGAATATCAATATATGAAACAGAATCTCTTTTCAATAAGTGACTGAAATTGCTAATTTTTCTTGGTAGCAAATAGAAACAATGCACTAAATATTGTTTCGTTACTAACCCTTTCATACCATGTACAATATATACATATACACGCACTTGAAAAACCTAAATTTGGTGTAAGGGAAATACATTATTATTGTAAAGGGATGATACTATTGGTACTGTAATTTCAATATATATATATATATATATATATATTATATATATTTTAAAAATATTGTTGGCAACATGCACTCTTTATTCCATATACGGACTTGGAATCATAATGGATAATATTCTAAATTTGTTTTATCCCTGAAGTCTGACCTTATTATAGTTGTGCCCGCAGTTAATAAATTTAGAATATCAGCCAAAATATTTTATATTTATGTGATGAAAATAAATTAATACATAAAATAATGATGATTATCATCATAACACAGTAAACTCGGACTTCAATTAAATATTAATTCTTGATGTTAGAATTATTATTAATATTCTGCTGTCACGAGTTTGACAGTCATTTTATATCAGATGTTATTTCTATTTAAAACGCCAAAACAAATTAAACTTATATAACTGGTATAGGCCTACAAATGTTCCAATACATTATTCTGTTTAGTTTGTGTTGCATGTAAGAAAATATCTGCAAAACAAAACAATCACGTGATCCACGCTACTGTGACGTAGCGTTCTTGTTTGACGCAAGAACCTATCTCTGGCAAAGTCTTCTTGTAGGTTTCAATTTTCTATATTTTCTTTTTTTTTTTTTCTTTTTTCTTCCTGTTTTTGTTATTATTATTATTATTATTATTATTATTGCCATTATTCGATACTAGTGAAGTATCTTTATAAAGAAATTCATAAACTATTATCAGTTTCGGGAATCACAGGCTGATACTAATTTTATTTTTCAATTAACTTTTGTATTGTGATTACCTCCCACTAATGCAAAATTTACTTAAGAGTTTCTTATTTGGCAAATGTCATAATCATGTTGCTGCAGCTGCTGTTGTTGTTGTAGTAGTATTTCAGTCACAGATGTTATTTATCAAAAAGTCGAGATAACAGTTCAATAACATACCGGAAACAAGGAAGAAATTCCAGTACAATGTTTACGATTATGACTTCATATTATCAGTCGAGTAATTGGACAGGCCGCCTTTAGTTTGACAACACAGCATTTATTTTTCATATTCAGTAAGTTGTCATCTACTGAAATTTTACGTTATTAGTTTTATTATTATTGTTATGTTATTATTATTACTGCTGTTGTTGTTGTCCTTGTTGTTATTAGTTATTATTATAGTTGTTATTAATGTTATTTAATTATTTATTTTCTATTACCCTGCGAGTAGAATGAGAAGAATATTTCATAATGCTTGAAGTAAAACTTACACTGTGACGTAAATACAAGTAAAGAAATAACTTCAAATAAACAACTAGTTACAGTGTAAATGTTTTCTGTCAGTGTTTTGTTTTAAATATAACAGAAAATTCAACTTAATTATACTAAATTTATTGAACGCTAGACAGACCTGGGTAGACTGAAAGGTGTAACAACTGTTTTAGATTGCATACGATAAAGACTTTAAATACATATGTGATAATGGTTTTAATAAGGATTTATAGATGTGAATAAGGTTCTGTATTGTATAAGGGACAAATTATTTGTAATAACAATTTTAAATTATATATAATAAGGATTTATAAACAAATATGAAAAGGGTTCTGTATTATAAATGATAACGATTTTAGATGTAATATATGGAATGAACTCTAATAAATATAACAAACTTTGTTACTCTGGTAAAAAAAAAAATATTTTATTTTAATGCATTTATATTAATAAACCTAGATTTATTGATTGGGATGTGATTTCAATGATTCCATGAAACCAAATCAACACCTTTCACAAATACTGCATCTGTAACATACAGATTTATATGTTTAGAAGTTCTGTAAAGAAGCACTGCAGTTTACAGAATTATTCATCTTTACTCAGTTACATTTAATTTTTGTCTGGTCCAGTTTTCTCATGGAAATCTGTATCTCGCTTAAACTGAAAACAGCAAATAACGTATGAACAGAAATAATAATACAAGCATTAGACAAAGTTTCATAACAGACAAAATATAAAATAAATATTAATATACCAGTAGAGAGATATATAAATATCAACAGGCAGATGTATATAGATAAATTGAGAGCCAGACAAGCACAAACAGATAGAGAAAAATAAGACAGACAGACCAGCAGAACACCAAAATAGAGAGACTAATGACTTTCACTTACTTTCCCACATTTGGAAATACAGCCATCAAACGTTTTCCTATTTTACAATTAAAAAATGTTTTGCTACAGAATTCTATGAATAAATACTTAGTAAAGACAGACAGAGAGGTAGATACATACATATAGATAGATAGATAGATAGATAGATAGATAGACAGACACACAGACAGACAGACAGACAGACAGACAGGTAAATAGATACATGGATTCATGGAGATACCAATAAATAATCCAATAATAAATTTTAAAAACAAATCAGTAAGCAACGAAACTGATAAACTTAATTCACTGTAAGGGTAAACCATGGATATATTATTCCTTTCACATAAAACAAATAACAAATTAAATATATTAACACATCACACACAAACACAAATACTAGTTACTAACTGCATCTATTAATTCACAAACACAGAAACATGAATAACTAAATCTATTAATTCACACATGTACACAAATAATTCAAGTGTTAATTCACATGTAGAAACACACTTACAAACCCAAGTTACTAATTAAATAAACTGACACAGTACTTACTTTCTAACTGTCAAACATTTATTTAGACATACTGGGAAAGAAATTCTGTCACAGTATGCTAAGAGACACAGAATGAAAAGTAGCATACTTCTTGTTGATAAAGCCATAAATCTGTAAATAACATTGCTTTTAAACCTGTTTAAACATTTATTTATTTATTTTTGTTAATTGTTATTGTTGTTGTTGCTATTATTATTATTATATTATTTACTAATTTTTAATTATTATTCTTTTATTTATTTATTATTCCTTTTTTGTTGTTGTTTTTGTTCTTTTTTTCCCATACCATTTTTTAAAACCAGATTCACTGGAACAATCTCTAGACTTCTGTCATTTCCAGCCAGTGCCTTACCATTTATTGTATGTTGTACAAGTTTGTTGTTTTTCTCCTATAATAACTATTATCCAACATTAATTTTTGCTGTTTATTTTTATATACTTACTACAGTTTAAAATCAACACCTGTCAAATACATTTTGTGATTATTTGTACAAGAAAATATACATTCACCTCACTGGAGCTGATATATCAAAACACTTTTAGTGAACATCCAGTACAGTTTACTTCCAAGTTGATTCTATACTTTAAATGTTTTAATTCAATATATTTTTTTAGATACAGATATAGACACACACACACACACTTGTACTGAAATATACTGATCTCTGTTATGTGAAATTACAAAATTATTTATATTATATTTATTAACATATAGTATTTATTTTTAATTTTTTGTCTTTCTATAATATGACTGACTTTACTTTATAAAGCCTTGTCTAGTAGGACTACTTAATTCATTTACCACTTGATTAATGAACTTACACCGTTTTGTATTCAGCAAGGGTTAGACATTACCATATGTTATTTTATTTATTTACTTATTATATAATTCCTATAATATAAAAATGAGCTTTTATGCATTTATGGCATTAGGAATATGTGACAAGTGAAAAATGAATACTTTATTCAAAAACACACATACAAGATACACATGCTCTCTCTCTCATGCATATTCTAACTACAAATCCAAAAGCTGAAATTAATTTAAAACTCATATTTAAAGCTAATACCTATTTATTATATTTTTTTTCTCGAAGAGATGCTAATGAAAAAGAGAGACAAAAATGATTTCAACAGAGACAGAAAGAGAAAAAGAAAAAAAAATGAAAATGTTTTCAAATATTACTAATGTTGCAGGGTTTTATTTTTGCCTTTGTCATAAAGTTTATTAATATCAAATGATGAATCATTTCAAGTCAGATATACAATGAGAGATAAATGGAAATAAAGAGAATAAGAAAATAAAATAAGTTCACAAATATTAGTATTTTAGTTTGTGTGATAATTTCCGTGATAAAGTTTGTTAATACACAAAGTATGAATCATTTCAGTGTATGATGGACATAAACAGAATAAGAAAAGAAAATAATTCTCAAATATTACTGTTGTTTGTGTGATGTAGTTTGTGGCATTCTTTAATACAATTTGTGTGTTGATACACAGTTTGAGACAGTGTGTTGATTCAAAATATAACACATGCAACGTTATTGCCTGTATCATATAATTTATGATAGTTTGTAGCATACAATATGATACAGTTTATTGTATACCATGTTGTATAAAAATATAATTTAAATTTTTCTGTTTTATGTTGAAGGATTTGTGGCAGGTCAAACTGCATTTCATATACATGTGAAAGTTACTGAATTACTAAAAAACAAAAATAATATATATTTTAAAGTTATGGTTTACTTACAGTTCTTGTTAAAAAAAACCCAGAGCAGGTGTTCTTGATAGATCATGTAATAAGGCTTAGAAAAAATTTTGAATTTTTATTTTTCAGGTATATGTGAAAGCAATACATGTATACATATAAATATTATAAAAAGACACAAGCAATTCACTTGTTTATGGCAAACCTAAAATGATGTTAAAATTATTTCACTGCAGACTACTGAAAGCAGATAACTAAAATTGTAATATTTGAAATATTTGAAACATGCATATGGATTCTTATACTATTAATCTATAGATAAACTATTTCACTCAAAATATCTTATCCATATGTTAATAATCACTGTCCACTAATTTTAGAATTATATATTGTCAGATGAAGTTGAATACTGAAAATGTTTTCCTATGTGGAAATTTGATATACCCAATCCTTGTCCATTCATCAGACTGGCTACTCTTTCATATAACACAGTATTTGTGTTATACACTCCACTCAGGTAATAGATGCATCAGCTTATGATAATAATAAAAATAACAGACAGTGCAACATGGAATAGTGTCATTATGTGCAAAATCAGCCAATAAATAAGAATAATTATAGCTGGTCCTTACATTCACTGTTTCTGCCACATTAATGAATATCATGACAAAATCTTCAGCTTTTTGTACCATTAAACTAGACAGGTTGTATAAATGGGGCTCCCAAACATGGTCATCCAAACCTTTCCTCTGATAGTTGATACCAAGAGTCCCTCGCTGTAGATCACAAGATACCAACTGCAGTTCTCTGAAGTGAATAGTAACTTTTACTACAAATCACTGAATAAGAAATATTTAGAAGCAACCAGTTCAGACTGAGTGAACTTGAAACTTTCAAAATCTTATTTAGACTGAAAAGAATGTTTAAAAAATCAGTTCAGTTGAGATTTTTTGTGGACAGTAGACATTGTTTCAGAATTCTGTTCACAGAACAATCAAAACGTTTCAAAATTCAGCTTCATTGAGGTTTTGTTTCAACATTGATATGTTTTTATTTAATAGACCAGCAACAAGATCTGAATATAGTTGTGTGGAGTTTGTTCCAGGAATGAATTTATTTCAGATTTGATGGATTTATTGGAGTATTTTTGCTGATTATGATTATTTAACTTAAGGCTGTTTTTCTTTTCTTGCAGATGTTCCTCTTGTGTGTCTATATGTATGTTTGTGTGAATGTATGTGTTGTCAGCTAAAAACAAATACTAATAAATAATTAAATAAATAATTAAATAATAAAATGAAGTAAACAAATAAATGATGTTTAATATATATATATATACATAAAATAAAATAAATACAGACAATTTTATTTTAATTTTTTATTATTAAAGATTTGATTAATTAGCTGAATTAAAATAAAACACATCACAAGTTTGAACTTTGGTGTTTTGAAGCTTTTCTACTGTTACAGATACACAACCTATATTTACATAAACACACTCAGTATGAAACCAACACAACTCAGCTGGCAAGAAACAAAAACAAAAAAAGAGACAAAAAAAATAAATTTCAAAATTATGACATAAATGCTTGGCAAGTCTAAGCAATTCTGGAAAATATACTACAAAATTAAGAACACAGATGTTGTTAAGACAAGTAACAGAAGTAATGAAAAAGATTATAAAATATTATTTGGCTTCAAGTGGCAACACAAAGAAACAAAAAACAATACATGAATAGTGTATTAATAAAGAAAACAGAATACACATTCCAGTCTGGTCCCAGGATTTTGTGGAGGGTTTCAGCTCTTAATTTATATTTATTTTTATTAATTTTCACTTATTGTTTTTATGCCTCCCTACAGATATTCTATATTTTCTCATACACATAAAAAAAAAAATTATGTTCACTATATACTCAATAACCCCATAAGGATTTAAATAATAATAATAATCTCTGGTTTTTAATTCTGATACATGTAACTTTTATTTGTAGGGATTATCATATCCTCCACTCTATAGTTTCCTGGACCTCATTCATTCATTCTCTCTCTCTCTCTCTCTGAACAAGTCTTATAAGAATGCTTCCAATGATACAGATTTTTATTCAATATGTGCGTATAATACTAAAAATATTTTTTTTTTTTTTACAAATAATTCATGTCAAAAGAAAGTTTATCTGAATCATAAATTTTTGAAATAGTAATAATAATAATAATAATTTTTAAAAATGTAATAAATCAGTTTATGTACAAAATAAATAAATAAAAATTATTTTTAACTCGTATACCTAGATAGTACAAGACCCCAGAAAACCAGTTATAAAGTTATTTTTATTCAGCTAGCTCAATAGAGTAATTTATATCTAATAAAAACATAGAAAGTGTGAACCAAAAATATCACCTTCAGAGATTTGCCACAAAATAATATACATTATTGATTTCTGGTTGTGAAAAGAACTAACTATAACATGTTTTGTTCATTTTCTTTCCTTTTTAATAACTAGATTATTTCAAATAAAGTGACACCAATATTATGATTATCATTACCATTATTATTATTATTATTATTATATTATAGGCCTGTCAATTCATTATAACCATTGGAAGCCATGAACTAGCTTCTGTCACATTAATAAGGTCCAACCTTTTCTTATTTTATATATTTCTGAAATACTGCTGCAAGGATGAACAGTTCTAAAAGTGTCCACAACATCGTCAAGAACATGGATATACTGGTTGAGAAAGTGTCCATTATAACTAGTGTCAAAAAGCTGAATATACTGGTTAAGAAAGTGTCCAAAATACAAAGTGTCAGAAACCTGAATATACTGGTCAAGAAAGTGTCCAGAATGCACAGTGTCAAAAACCTGAACATACAGGTTAAGAAAGTGTCCAGTATACACAGTGTTGAGAACATGAATATACTGGTCAAGAAGGTATAAACACTGTTAAACATCAGGATGCAGTACGTTACAGTGTATCAGAGATTGTTAAGTACCATTCTCTATATTCACTAGACATACTGGTCATTACTATAATTCACTGTTAGTCACTGTCCACTGTGTACACATGCCAACAATCTGGATACAATGGATACAGCTCTAGTTCAGTGTCCACTATATACAGTGTTGGCCACCATCTTGGAAGAATTTGTCCAGTGGTCAAAACCTTGGATATTCTTTCTACTACAGGTAAGCAGATTGATTTCTAAGCTCTATGGAAAACTTTAGTTTGACAACTTGTGTCTACTAGAATATAGGTTGGTATACTGAATATGACTGGCTTATAATATTATAAGAATTGTTATTACATGGTAATGTTTTCCAACTCTTTGTAATTTCATTATCTTTTGTAATAATAATAATAATAATAATAATAATAATAATAAAATATCCCCACGAAAAACCCACACAAAAAAACATAATAGTGACATCAAGAATAATAAAAATAACTGTGGCAATAACAAATAGAAATAAATGTCAACAATAATAATAAATAGTAATAATAGTAACAACAAACCCCAAATTTATAATGGTTTTATTTTATAAATATTCAAAAATAACTATGATAATTAATAAATGAATAATAGTAATAAACCAAAAATTGATGTCTGTAATATCAATATATCATAATAATAATAATAATAAATAAATAATAACAATAACAACATTAATAATAAAATATAATAATAGTAATAATAATAATAATAAAATATAGTGACAGTAATAGTAATAATAACCAAACTTATACGACATAATTTCTTTAATGGTGCCTGTATATATATATATACATAATCTCTGAACATGCAGTTTTTGAATTTATACATCTCTGTTTTTTTGTTTATTTACTTTTTGATTTTTACTCTGATATTTTTCATCTCCTTTTTTCTTTTTTAAAAACTCTTGGTTAGAAAACAATTTCGTAACTACTATAAAATGGATTTTTTGGAAATTGAAAAAATAAAATAAAAATGGGACGTTAGAGACAGACAGACAGACAGACAGACAGCTTACACTAAGGAATTTTTGCTACTGGAATGGAAGTCATTCTAAAATGTGGAATTATGCTAAGTGTGGAATGCATGGGTTACAAATCTAAGTTTATCTAGCAGAATGTCAGTAATAATAATAATAATAATAATAATAATAATAATAATAGTAGTAGTAGTAGTAGTAGTAGTAGTAGTAGTAGTAGTAGTAGTAGTAGTAGTAATAATAATAATAATAATAATAATAGTAGTAGTAATAGTAATAATAATAATTGTAATAATAATAATAGTAATGATTAATAAAAATAATAGCTACAATAATAACATAATCAAACATAGATTACAATAACATCTATAATAATAATAATAATAACAATAATAATAATAATAATAATAAAATAATACTAATACTATATAAAAATAATTTAATGTTATAAAATTTGGAAAACATGACCTATCTTTCAAATATGCATCTAGGAAGTGAAATAAAAATAACTATCATAAAATGTGTGTGTGTGTGTGTGTGTGTGTGTGTGTGAATGTTTATATATGCATGCCTTTTATATCTGCATACATAAGGTATAAAATCTGTGCTAAAAAAAAAAAAGTTATAATAATAAAAAAATCTAAAAAGTAGAAATATTTTTGGCAACAGATATTCTCTGCTTGACATTTTCTTTTCTTTCTTTTGACATTGAAATAATCTCATTTTGTTTAATTCATATAAATTGTCCTCAAAGATTTAAAAAAAAAAAAAAAAAAAAAAACAAATACATATTAATAATAAATAATAAATGTTTTATATATTCTTATATCAAAATGGAAGCAGACTTATACTACAACTGAGAAAAGAAACAAATATAGCAATGGTTTTCATAATTCATGGATAATTATACATATATATATATATATATATTTTCAGTCTTAAGTGTATTGAAAATATAATGAATCAGAACAATGCAATACATGATACACATTATATATAAAACTATACAAATTGAAAGGTTATAGCAATACTGCATGTGTAAATATGACAGTAAAAATAATAAATAAATAAATATAAAAATGGTTTTGAATGACTAGACACAAATGAAGTATAGTTTTCTCTGCATGTGTTATAAATATTAATATTTCACGTACTTAGCATTGAAAGGACATTTAATAATCATTACCAAGCTTGAAAATAAATAAAAAAATTAACAAATTTCAAGTTGTCTTTAATATTCTTAATCTTCAATTTCTTTTCGTGTTCTCATTATTATTATTATTATTATTATTATTATTATTATTATTATTCTCTTTTTCCTTTTTCTACATCTTTTCTTCTTTTTTTAAAAATATTTTTAGGGTATATAAATATAAAAGAATTCTATTTTAACTTTGTATCTTTTTCACATATCCAGTTCAATTAAATGGGGTTTTTAATACAAAGAAATGATTATATGCCAATAATAATAAGAAGAAGAAGAAGAAGACAAAGAAGAAGAAGAATGATCATAATAACCAAAAAATCTTTAAAAAATAATTTTAAAAAATCAATTTTGAAATAAATATAAGAAAACAAAAATAAATGACAAGAAGCCAAACTGAAACTAATGTACCTTAGTTTAAAACAAGAGTCTGATTACATACATACTAAACATGTCTGACTTAAATGTGTGTCTACGTATGAACAGAATGTTTCATACAAAAGTTAAAGCAGTTTTTGAGAGAGAAAGCACAAACATCTGTTGTATACTTGCTTACTGAGTCAAAGCCTGGGTAAACAGGTATTTATTTATTTGTTTACTTTACAATACCTATCATTCTTTGTAAAAAAATATTACGTATATTTATTTATTTAAATTTTTTTTTAAGTAATTTTTTCATGTTTGACTCTAAAAAATCCTTAAATTTTTCTTGTTCTATTTTTTTTTTCTTTTCTTTATTATTTATGCATATACTGAATAAACAATTGTATTTTATGTTTAACATTATTTACAAAAACTTATAATGACCTCAAACACATTTTTTTCAGTGTGTAATTAGATATATTTGAAATCAAAGCTCAACTGATGGTCTTAACCTAACAAAATATTTTAATATTTAGTCATCAAAATTTAGAATTAAAAATATAAAATCCAAAACCTACACTCAAACATGTCATAATATATAAGTTTTCATTTATCAAACAAACAGAGAGAAACAAAATAAAAAACAAAAAATAAATGTTTTACATAATGTATCACCATCTATGGTATAAACAGATACAGAAAACTGCTCAAGACTTGTGATGTGTTACTGTTTTGGATTATCAGCAATAAATTATACATATTTAAACCTTCCAATGAACAGGAAAAATTAAACCATGGTAATCAATTTTGGAATTTTGGTTGGAACATGATTTCCCCCAACCTTAAAATCAGTTATTAATTTAAGTATAACAATGTATGTAATAATTTATTAATTAACATCAATCATTTGTCTTTATTTTAAATGCACATAGAACATTTTTATTGACACGAAATTTTAATATTTAATCATTTAAAAATAAATTCAGAAGCAAAAATACCAATAAATAAATACTTCACAATCATTATTGAAAATAAATATTTAAATAAATTTTAAATTTTTTTAAAAAATTTTTAATTTGTTTAAATATCTTAATAAAAGCATAATTTTAAGAGCCAATATAACTGACTAGAAAATTAAAAAAATAAATTAACGATAAGCACCTTCCAAAATAAATAAATAAATAAATAAATAAATAAATAAATACTTCTTACTTACATATTTGGCACAGCTTTCTACAGATATCTGCCATAAATAAAACATTTTATCAGAATAGTTACTTACATATCAGATTAGATAGAATACTGAACTATTTATTATTAATATGTAATAACATTATAATGCAGTGCTCTACATATATAATAATATTACAGTAATATGTAATTCAAAATCAGATCAGCTTTATTTCTGAAAATTAATTACATGTGGGAATATTTGGTTAGCTATTGTATCAGATCAGGTGTATATCAAAATATTTTCTTACTTATTACATTTTGATCAGAAGCATATGAAAATAGTGAGTTACATATTACATCAGATCAGGTGTGTATCAGAATGTTATTTATATTGAATCAGAATATTTTGACTTATGTATTAGATCATATTTGTATCTGATACTAACTTGTTCATCACAACACTAACCTGTATATCAGAAGAGATGTTACATATCAAATCTTATATTACAGTTTTCACAATCTGGTTATGTTATATTTAAATTAAGAAGTTTTCCATATATATTATTCAAAGCTGTATCAGAATACAGACTTTGATATCAGAATATTAATTTGCAACACATTATCAGACCATTTGCACATATTTTATGAATCAGAATATAGATTTACATGTTAGAATATTAACCTGTATTACACTATGTGAACATTTAATAATATTATTGTAAATTAGAATATTGTATGTTATATATGATGATACTGATTTTTGATTTACTCAGAAACAAAATGTTAACTTATGTATTACATATTTCATAAATTTTCACACACACATCTAATATACAGGATGGTCCAAAAGTAGATGAACAGTATGTGGGTTAGGGTTAGGGTTATAGTATTACAATGGTGTTCATTATAACTATGTTATTTGTGCTATATTATTTAAAATTTTATAATTACAATTATTTAAATTTAATCTTTTTTTTTTTTTTTTTTTTAATAATTGTGTATGTAATCTCAAAACAAATGTTATCATTTACTGTCCACCTACTTTTGGACCAACATACACATACACACATATATATATAGCAGTGCATGTATGTATTACATAATCAGAATTACTTGTATATTAACTGATCCTAATAATAATTTGTCTATCAGTCCTTGAATTATCAGTCTGTGTATTATACATCAAAATAATAACTTACGTATTATATACCAACATATTATATATTTAAATATATGTTAATAAATTTACATATCAGAACATTTAGTTAAATATTATATTTTTAAAAAGTGACATAAAAACCAATATATTGACTTAGATATTACACATCACGTTTAATATGAAATTTTGTTTAGTTATGTATATAATCTAAGATTATAATATTTTCAAAAAAATTACTGCTAAATCACCCATTATAAGAAACACTGATTATATATACTAGTAAATGTTAACATTGTTATAAAATATATCTGATTTCACACTGACAAGCTACCAATAACATTACAATGGTATACAATACATATAATAATATTACAGTGTAATACAGCATATTATTTTATGTAAGCATATTATTTTAATATTATCAATGTATATCATCTTGTATGGCATATAAAACATCTGATACTATGACAGTAAAATATATCTGATGTTACAGGGACATAATGTATCTGATAATATTACTATGACATATATTATATATACAGTGATAACATAGCAATATATAACCAGTAATACTGCAGTGACATATATTATATATATATATATATATATATATAAAATTACAATAGCATGTATCTGATGTTATAGTGACATAATATATATGATGTAGTGGCATATAATACATTTGATATAACAGTGACATTATGACAATTATAGTGACATATAATGTGTTTGATAACATTACACAGATGTCTCTGTATTGATTTAGTAGTGATAAACAGTATTCTTAACCTTATATTGGCATATATATCTGATATATATCTATGAAACATACCACATATGAGCAGTACTCTGTTGATTTAAACATTTTGTAGACCCAAATTATGACAGACTGCAGGATCAATCAACAGTTGTATACTGTTTGGTCAATCTCTTGTTCCTGCCATGACTGTTGTTATTAAACTTTATGGTATGTATTTTCTCCTGTTATTGGGAAGGTACATATAAACTATTCCTTACTGCTAATTAATGAATTAACATGTAGTTCAGAGAATAGCTGCAGCAAGTTTAAGGTATGTATGTATGTAGATAAGACTTATAGATAAATATATATAACAGAAATGTTATTGCTAATTAATATTTTTCAGAGAAAACCAAAAAGTTTCATTTCTCATTTTATCCTGATACAAAAAACAAAATGACTAAAACCCAATATTTGTTAATAAATTTTTAAACATATTAGAGCAATGGGCAGAATAATAAATTTTTTCATAAAAAGTTATTTTAATATGGTAATATCATTACCGAACATCACTGGAACAAAGTTCTTGTCTCATAATATTAGTAATATTCAATAATATTACAGTGTCATGCAATGTATCTAATAATATTACAGGAATATATAACAACATTGTAGTAATATTGTAGTAATATATAACATTTTTGTGTTGCTATGCAATGTATCTAATAATATTACAGGAATATATAACAACATTGTAGTAATATTGTAGCAATATATAACATTTTTATGTTGCTATGCAATAAATCTAATAATATTACAGCAATATATAATTAAAAATTATTGGTTTATATTTTATATTATATGTCATTTTTGGCTTCCTTTGGCAACCAAACATAATTTTTTAAAGATAAACAAATAAAAATTATATTAATTTTTTTTTTTACAGAGTATGTCCCTTTTTCATGAAGTTATTATATCGCACTTTTTACTCATATTCTGTATATGAAGTTTAAAAGTTTAAAAATTTCACTGTTTCAACAATGCTGATTTTATGATATAAAGTATGAGAAATTAAGTATAGCGACAAAACAAAACACACAAAAACAGAAAATAAATAAATAAACACGTAGGATGAGCTGGTTTGTCAAAATGGGACAAGTTGAACATTTCTGTCAGTATTAAAACAGATGTTTGTTTTGTACCATACTGTCACAGAATGAGGATCAAAGATGATACAATACGTATCATTTAATTCTGGTTACATCGTAATACATTTATTATACTCATATCAATCATATTTTTACTGTATCATAATTAATTTATATTATGAAGCATTCCACATTCATCTTTATTTGACCAATCATATCATTATCATCATTTAGAATTTAATGTATCATAATTTAACATTTCTTCTTTATCAAACAATATTTATCAAGAAAATTTGTCAATCAGTAATTTCCATACCACAGTTACAATACCTTATTTATATACTATGTTTGACATTAATGAAATATTACCAATTCATATTCACTAAATATTTTTGAAAAAAGAACTTAACTGAACTTTCAGAAAACCATATAAAAAGGTGAGAGGGAAATACATTTTTTTTTTAGTAATTTATTCCTCGAGTTATTTCTCTGACATTTTTCTGTACAAACACAAACAACAAAAAGGACTGGAGATCATTTTAACGTCTAAGTGAAATTAAATGCTTGAGAAATATAAACTTAGAACAATAATACAAAAATTTGCTACCTGTGTTGTTGTGTTTCAGTTTTAAAATGGTTATGGATTTATCGCCTTTTTTTTTTTTTTTTTTAATCACACACACACACACACACACACACACACACATGTGAATACATACTCACAAATCCATTTCCTTACTTATAACACATTCTCGCACACACACACACACATAAACACAAACTACGCACACATACATTTGCACTCACATAAAAACCATACCAAAAAAATAATAATAATAAAAAATAATAAAAAATTATTAATAATAATAATAAATGAAAAGAAATATCTTATAATTTTGGCATACAGTCAACGTACATTTAAAAATTTGTACACAAAAAGAAAT
Source organism: Chrysomallon squamiferum (assembly GCA_012295275.1). Taxonomy (NCBI): domain Eukaryota; kingdom Metazoa; phylum Mollusca; class Gastropoda; order Neomphalida; family Peltospiridae; genus Chrysomallon; species Chrysomallon squamiferum. Next base: position 9,267,522 of record CM022668.1, on the reverse strand, counting down.
GAGCAAAGCAGCAAACTATGATAAAAAATTTCATTTACGAACACAATTAAGAATTTATGACAACAAATACAGGACAGACTGTCTGGTTCCTGTCATTGTTATTTCTATACAACATTTTCATAAACATTAAAAAGGCAATGCTAGTACAAAACCGACACAATTTGGCTGTGGAATTTTTTTTTTACAAACAGAACATAAAGACAAAAACCTTTCTTCAGACTGAAAAATACAAAATAAATATATAAATAAAATATTTAGTGTGTTTTCTTCTTGTTTTTTTTCTTTTTGTTTGTTTGTTTTTTAATGTGCATTCTTTTTGATAATTTTTGTTAACTAAATTAAACAGTCAGAACACTTTTCCTACATTTTATAAACTGCACATATTCACATTTATAATAAAACTTCCATTATTTTAAAAATACATTGATAATAAAATAAAAAAATAAAATTTAAAAAAAAAGAATTGAGAGAAAAGTAAACTAGTTTGTTTTCCATATTTTAAAAAGGAAACACCAAAAAAAAAAAAAAAAAAAATTTTTTTAAGGATACTATCAAAATGTAAACAATGCTTTCTCAACTGTTATCTAAAAGAAACTGTTTGGTGAATATTCAGAATGGCTTCAGACAAAATGTTTCCTGGACAGATGGACGGATGGATAGAAGATAAAAGTACCTGTCACTGAAATGCCATAATCAAGGCACTAAGTTCAAATCTCACTTTTGTTATTTTTGATTCTGGAATTACAAGCTGGAACTGGTTGTTAAGAAAACATTATTTACATTTTGGTATTTTTTCCTATGTATAATAACACCTTTATCAAACGAATGCTGTTATCTCAAATTTTGTTCTTAAATTTGTATTTTCTGTATTTAACCTAAAATGAAAAAAAAAAAAATTTTTTTTTAGTTGTTATGTTTTAAAGAAATATGGTTTTATATTTATTAATTTAATTTAATTTTTATTTTATTTCATTACATTACATTACATTACATTTTATTTATTTTTTTTTTTTTTTTTTTTAACTTTTTTGTTACTTATTTATTCATTTACTTATCTGTATATTTAATCATTTATAAAATACTTTAAAAAATACAATTATAGTAATCAAACATATACTTGAATAATACACAGTATTTAGCTATTTGATAAAAAAAAAAAAAAAAAAAAAAAAAAAAAAAAAAAAATAATAATAATAATCATTACTGATAGACACATATATGATTAATATTTCAGTGAGGTATACAAAATGTAAAATATGGATATATGTTCAATGCATCAAGCCTTTTCAATACCATTCCTTTGGTATACCCAAAAGAGGCCCAATTTAAATTAAACAATATGGCAGAAAGTTTGTACTTTAGTAGTCTCCTTTTTTAATTTTTAAATTCATTTTTCATTTGTGAGGAGAAATAGAAACAGAAATCTTAATCACTTTTTTGTTCAGGAAAAAAAAAAAAAAAAAAAAAAAAAAATTCCAATCATGTGAAATGAAAACTTTGTGGTAGAAAATAACTCAGTCCACATCTGCCAATCACATCAGATGTCTTCTGGATGACAACCAATAAGAATGTCTGGTACAGTTCTTCAAGGAGCATAATTAAAAAGCATCTGATCCAATCACATTCACTCTTACATCAGACTCTCATTCAGTCACAAAAGATGCGCAAAAAAATATAAACCTGTGAAAAGAAATAAAACAAATTTAAAAATGTATTTATTTAAAATTTATATATTATTTTGTTCTTTGAAATACTAATATTATTTGAATTTCTAATTCCTTGTGTAATATATATATAATAATATCAAAAATAATATCAAAAAGTCATCTTCTATGACATAGTGCTGCTTAATATAATTCATTTTCATTAAATATAATATCTATACCAAAGGAAATATTACTGAATTTATAATGAACTATTATAGAAACTGTTATATGTTTAAAACAGGTACTATATAAAATTAATAATAATTAAAACACCTAGAAGGTAACTAACATACTTGTGATATACTGGTGGTAACTGATATATATTGGTATAGATTTGATTAACAATTAAAACATCATTGACGTAATTGTTCTACCTAAGACAGGTAAATAATATAAAGAAGTAATAGCTAATTAAATAGTTATCAGGTAAGTAATATACAAAAGATTTAAATTATTAAAATACCTAATTTATAATAGAATACTATATAACTGACACATCTATGATACAGGTAAGTAATATAATGAAGTAATAACTAATTAAAAACACCTCAGGTATTTAATTATTCTAGGCAATACTATGTAATTTACAATTAAATATCAGGTGACTTACATATCTATGATACAGGTAAGTAATATACTGAAATAATAACTAATTAAAAACACTTATCAGGTATTTAATTTAATACTACATAATTTACAATTAATTAACAGGTAAGATAAGAAACATATTGAAATAATAACTAATTAAAATACCTGTCAGGTAATTATTCTAGGTAATAATACATAATTTACAGTTAAACATCAGGTGAATTACATACCTATGATACAGGTAAGAAACATATTGAAGTATTAACATACCGGTCAGGTAATTATTCTAGGTAATAATACATAATTTACAATTAACTATCAGGTGAATTACATACCTATGATACAGGTAAGAAACATATTGAAGTAATAACATACCTGTCAGGTAATTATTCTAGGTAGTACTATATAATTGACAATTACCTATCAGGTGAGTGACATACCTATGATACAGGTAATAACTAACTAAAAACACCTATCAGGTGAGTGACATACCTGTGATACAGGTAATAACTAACTAAAAACACCTGTCAGGTGAGTCACATACCTATGATACAGGTAATAACTAACTAAAAACACCTATCAGGTGAGTCACGTACCTATGATACAGGTAATAACTAACTAAAAACACCTATCAGGTGAGTCACGTACCTATGATACAGGTAATAACTAACTAAAAACACCTATCAGGTGAGTCACGTACCTATGATACAGGTAATAACTAACTAAAAACACCTGTCAGGTGAGTCACGTACCTATGATACAGGTAAGCTAGACTTTGAGCGTTGTCCGTATACCGCTGCGGCCTGACGACCTCTTCATGCTGGCGACGTTGTCCACCTCAGGCTGCAGCTTCACGCTGGGAATGTCAAACAAAGAGGCAGCTGTAAAAAGAGTTAAAACTGTTAACAAGAGGGTTAAAGCTGTTAACACAAGAGTTAAAGCTGTTAATACAAGAGTTAAAACTGTTAACAAAAGAGTTAAAGCTGTTAACACAAGAGTTAAAACTGTTAACACAAGAGTTAAAGCTGTTAATACAAGAGTTAAAACTGTTAACAAGAGGGTTAAAACTGTTAACATAAGAGAGTTAAAACTGTTAACACAAGAGTTAAAGCTGTTAATACAAGAGTTAAAACTGTTAACAAGAGGGTTAAAACTGTTAACATAAGAGAGTTAAAACTGTTAACACAAGAGTTAAAGCTGTTAACACAAGGGTTAAAACTGTTAACAAAAAGGGTTAAAACTGTTAACACATGAGTTAAAACTGTTAACAAAAGAGTTAAAACTGTTACAAGATTAACTTTTAAATTTATTTTTTATTTTTTTCTGTTTTTAATAATCAGATAATTTATTTAGTGTTTGTGATTTATAAAGGCTACAGTTCTGTATTTAACGCACTGTTATTCGGTAGAGCAGTTTAGTGTTAGGTAGAGTAAATGTCAAAATAAAATGAATGAATGAACGAATGTTCTATTGACACCCCAGCATGAATAACAGATTGGCTATTAGATGTCAGATAGAGATAAATATCAAGTTACAATTTCTTATTTTACTGAGTATAATAAAGCTACAACTTACTCTCTGAAAAAGTTTTATCAAGTTAAAATATACTGCCTGGTACAGCATGTATCAAGTTAGAACTTACTGTCAGGTAGAGCATGTATCAAGTTAGAACTTACTGTCAGGTAGAGCATGTATCAAGTTACAACTTACTGTCAGGTAGAGCATGTATCAAGTTACAAACTTACTGTCAGGTAGAGCATGTATCAAGTTACAAACTTACTGTCAGGTAGAGCATGTATCAAGTTACAAACTTACTGTCAGGTAGAGCATGTATCATTGGTGGCAAATCTTTGAAATATTCATGTTTCATGGCTGCTTCTGCTGTTAATCTTTTTATAGGCTCCATCTGAAAATATTTTTTAAAGAAAATAAATTTTAAAATAAATGTTATTGGTTGGTTTTATTATTATTATTTTTCTGTTACTTAAGAGGAGAACCCTACATTTTAATCTGGTAGTGCACATGGATTAATAAATACTACTACTACTACCATTATTCTTTTATTAACTACTATTTTGTTACTACTGCTACTTCTGCTGCTACTACTACCGTTACTAATAATTCCACCACATCCACCAGATATAACCAACATAACCGTGAACCATGAGAAGACAAACCTGTAGCAGTTTGGATACCAGTTCTGGAGCTACTGCTATTACTGCTATTACTGCTACTACTACTACTACTACTAATACTACTAGTATTCCACCACAACCATTGATATAACCACTGTAAATTAATAAGGTAAAACATAAGAAGACAAACCTGTAGCAATCCTATTGCCAGGTCTGGAGCTGCTGCTACTACTACTACTAGTACTACTACTACTACTACTACTACTACTACTACTACTACGCCACCACCACCACTGATAAAACCAATATAAATTAATAAGGTGAAACATAAGGAGACAAACCTGTAATAATTTGGATTAGTACTACTACTACTGCTACTACTACTATGCCACCACCACCACTGATAAAACCAATATAAATTAATAAGGTGAAACATAAGGAGACAAACCTGTAACAATTTGGATTAGTACTACTACTACTACTACTACTACTACTATGCTACCACTACCACTGATAAAACCAATATAAATCAATAAGGTCAAACATAAGGAGACAAACCTGTAGCAGTTTGGATGCCAGGTCTGGAGCCTGTGGTATGAGAGACAACTTCTGAATGCACATAGACAGTGGCTGACTGGTGTAGTTTCCAAACTTGTCTGAAATCAAACACAGAAAAACATACATCAACATCATCTGACTATCTCACATTGTAACAGAGTGTCTGTACAAAACACAGTAACTGATGATGTAACATTATAACAACCACCTGTACATAACACTGTAACTGATGTCTGTACGAAACACCGAAACTGATGATGTAACATGATAAGAGCCACCTGTAAGTAACACTGTAACTGATGTCTGTACGAAACACCAAAAATGATGTCTGTACAAAACACAGTTACTAATTTTGTACAAAACACAGTAACTGATGATGTAACATTATAACAGCCACCTGTAAGTAACACTGTAACTGATGTCTGTACGAAACACCGAAACTGATGTCTGTACAAAAAACAGTTACTAATGTTGTACAAAACACAGTAATTGATGTCTGTACAAAACTGTGTCACTGATGTCTGTACAAAAAACAGTTACTAATGTTGTACAAAACAATGTAATTGATGTCTGTACAAAACTGTGTAATTGATGTCTGTATAAAATACTGTAACTGATGTCTGTACAAAACTCTGTAACTAATATATATATACAGATATCTGTACAAAACTTTTAAACAACTGTCTGTACAACATTAATAAAAATGATTATAATTGAACATTAACACACTGAATTTCATTCTGATACAAAAACAGAGACACCCACTATACTATACTATACTATACTATACTTTTGTACCACACCTTACCTATATTTGGGTAAATACAAAAAAAAACCAGGTAACCACAATACTATGTTATAATAGCTGTTTTGTATCATACACATATTTGTGTACACAGAGAAATAAACATATATTATATTATACTGTTGTTCTGCACCTTACACATAATTTTGTTAACTAGAAAAAGGTAAAGTTGACACTTACTAAGATTGTAATGGGGAAGTCTGGTCACCCCCTCCCATGAACTCTCAGAAGGAGTGCCAAGCACCTGAAATGTCAATGATATTTAATAACAAAACTGTTTATATAAATTTTAATAAACATTTTTAAATTTAATCATTTTATAATTTTAGCAGTTTAACTAAATATATAATGTATATAAAAACATATTCTTCAGTTTTTTTGTCTAATTGAGACATTTATAAATAACTTTTGGATAATATTTCAAAAAAAAAAAAAATTTTATGCTAGGATAAACAATGTTTATTTTCAAAAGAAGTGAATAATATGAAAATGTAGTTTGACCTTGTTTGTGATATTTTATCACTTGACTGTTTCAACTACTATAAATCACATAAATAAAATTTAAAAAATTTAAAAATATTTCTGATATAATAAACTTATTTCTTTGTTAATTACAAAATAATTAAAAATATATAATAACAGCATATATTTCAAAACTGGTTTCAAAAATTATATTATTTTATAGATTCGGAAACAAAAATATTTCTGTGACAGTATTTAATAACTACATTACAAAAAAAGTACAAAAGAATAAAAAGAAAATACTGTTTATTTGACACATTTAATTGATTATTTATCACAGCAAATTACAGTGAACTGAAAACAAACCTTAAATATTTTATCAAGCTGATCATAGGCATCCTTCATTCCAGGAAAGGCAGCAAAACCAGAGATCATCTCAGCAAATATACAACCAACTCCCCTGAAGTTGAAATAACAATCATTTAAATATACAACCAATTCCCCTGAAGTTGAAATAACAATCATTTAAATATACAACCAACTCCCCTGAAGTTGAAATAACAATCATTTAAATATACAACCAACTCCCCTGAAGTTGAAATAACAATCATTAAAATATACAACCAACTCCCCTGAAGTTGAAACAACAATCATTTAAATATACAACCAACTCCCCTGAAGTTGAAATAACAATCATTTAAATATACAACCAACTCCCCTGAAGTTGAAATAATAATCATTAAAATATACAACCAACTCCCCTGAAGTTGAAACAACAATCATTTAAATATACAACCAACTCCCCTGAAGTTGAAATAACAATCATTTAAATATACAACCAACTCCCCTGAAGTTGAAATAACAATCATTTAAATATACAACCAACTCCCCTGATGTTGAAACAATAATCATTTAAATATACAACCAACTCCCCTGAAGTTGAAACAATAATCATTTAAATATACAACCAACTCCCCTGAAGTTGAAACAACAATCATTTAAATATACAACCAACTCCCCTGAAGTTGAAATAACAATCATTTAAATATACAACCAACTCCCCTGAAGTTGAAATAATAATCATTAACAAATACCACACCTCCATACAAATTGAAATAATAATCATTAAAACACAAATTAAATAAAGCACCCCAAAACCCTTACCCAAATAATACCATATACCACAACTCCATATAAAATAAAATAACCAAATAATAACATATGTCACAACTCCATACAAATTAAAATAACATATACCACAACTATGCACAAATTAAAAAACAAGCAAATAATAACATATACCACAATTCCACATGAACTTGTAAATATCTAACTATCTAAATAGAAAGATGATAGCCTAGAAGACATTTTGAACACATTTCTTTATATTTTTCTCTATTCGCAATAACATGACGAGAATTAAAATAATAATAATAATAATTTAAATATATATATAATAATAATAAATAAAAAAGATAAATAATAACAGTAATAATAATAATAAAAAATAACAACAAAGTAATAATATTAATAAACATAATAATAATAATAATATTAACAACAACAAAGTAATATTAATAAATATAATAAAAATAAAATAATAATAATAATAATAAATATAATAAAAAAAATAATAAAAAATAATAATAATAAAAATAATAATAATAAAAAATAATAATAATAATAATAATAATAATAATAATAAAAATAATAAATATAATAATAATGATAATAATAATAATGATGATGATGATTGCTCTAACCAAATGTCGAGGGATGTTGTGTAGTCGGTTGAACCAAGCAGTACGTCTGGTGGTCTGTACCACAAAGTGACCACTTCGTGTGAGTAGGTGCGACTCGGTATCGACTTGGCTCGAGCCAAACCTAAAACAAAAACATTGAAACTGAGACAGTTTATAATAAAAGATACAAACACACATTCACATGTGCAGTTGTTAAAATATTTACAATCATTAAAGTCAATATGCTGAGTCTTAAAAGTCAGGGATTATGTTTTATGTATCTTGACCAATCCTTAAAGATAAACAAAGTATTTAACACAATAACAAGATGAAGGATAACAATAGGAATTGACATTTTGCATTTTTGTGACATGATTTCAGAGAAATATATATATTTATATGCTTGTGAAGACATTTAGACCATTCATACACTCCCTCTGTTTTCTCAAATCATTAAATCTGATGTGTATATCAATAGATATTGTTCGTCTTGTAACAAAATGTTAAAAAAAAAAAAAAAAAAAATTGTTTTTTAAACTCACCAAAGTCAGCAAGTTTTAGTTCCCCAATTTCACTTATCAGCAGGTTTTGAGGTTTCAAATCTCTGTTTTAGAGAAAAAGAATTTTAAAAAATGAAAATTTGTAATATTAATGATGATATGGTTTGTAATCCAAATACTACTACTAACAGTAACAATAATAATAAGGATAAGAATAACAACAACAACAACAACAAGAATAATGATGGTGAAGGTGATGATGATAATTACGTAACATAAAATGTTGGACTAATTTAATTACTCAGATATTTACTGATGTAGTCCAGTTTGTTTTAATAAGACTATTTAGAAACTAATAACTGGTTCAGTTTTAAGTTCAAATAAGAAATATTTTTTACCTGTGTAGAATTCGTCTCTGATGGCAACAATTCAAACCACGCAAGAGTTGAAAAGTGAACAGCTGAAACGTAAACACAAACACATCAGATTTCTTTTTATCTTTTACGTAATATTCTATTTCATTCTGTTTTTATTTTGCAGTTTTTTTTAGATATCAAATTTTCAGTTTTCAGTTATTAAATAATTAAAATATTAGATTTATTTTCAATTTCTAAATTTTTTTTTTTCTTTCTTCACCTATTAGATTTTCTTACTAAATTTTTTTTTTTTTTTTTTCTATTAAATTAATTTCTTTATGTCAAATTTGAGTTTTTGAATTTTCATTGTTATTATTGTGTTTCATATATATTGTAATTATATAAAATGTAGTATTAGTAATATTAATGATATCAAAGTGGTGTCAGAAAGAATTACCTTCACATTGTGAGGATGTATTCCCCCTTGATGTAATTCCAAATACTGACTTAAATCTGTATTCTGAAAATAATAATAATAATAATAATAATAATGATAATGAAAATGATAATGATACTGATAATAAAATTTAACAAAATAATTATAATACTGACTTAAATCTTTATTCTGAAAATGATAATAATAAAAATAATAGAATTAATAACAATAATAAAATTTAACAAAATAATTAAACTTGTAAAACATTAATCTGTTAAAAATATAAAATAAAATAAAAATAATTGTACACAAAACATTTATACGTGTAAACCTTCCAACAAACTTCAAACACAAATGCACTTTTTGGAGTGCACAATGTACTTAACAATACATACATACATACATTTACACACACACACACACACACACACACACATACACACACACACACATATGCATGTATGTCTGTATGCATATGTGTGTGTGTGTGTGTCCCTTATCCCTAAGTGTATATAAAATATTAAATTATACAAACCACAAATTCAAAAACAAAGGTTAATGTATCCTTTGTGTGAATAATGTCGTGCAGTGTAACGATGTTGGCATGTCGCAGTCCTTTTAACAACGATGCTGCAAAACACCAACACAAAAAAATCAATAAAATACAGACACAAAATTTAGGCCCTACAGTAAAATGCTGACTATTAAGAATTCTATATCTGAAATTAAACCTTCCCAGTATATTTATTCTGCTAAACCTTTACTTCTGTATTTTATATTTTATTTTTTAAAACACTTTTACTGTATCACTTTAGGTAAAGCTTACACAGCCCTATGTATTTCTGCAGTTGATATATAACCACAACTTTGTACTTCATTAATTCATTATTTTTCCCAATCCTACTATCTGTCCTTATTGAAGGCATTTTACTGTTGATGGAACTTCAAGCTGACAGTAATGAGTTCAAATCTTATCACAAGAATGAAAGATATCTTGTCAAGTAATGAAGTTTAAATATTAAATCTGATTGTTATCAGTTATTTAGATTTCTTTTTTTTTTCTAAAACAATAAAACAAAACAGTTAAGGACAAAAACTTATTTTTGATCATTGCTGATGGATGAAATAATTATCAACAGATTTTATGTCAAATAATAACTGATTAGAAAGTGTTATTCTTTAGGCAAAAATTCTGCTAATGAATACATTTTAGACACCTCCACATATTTTACTGTTAACAGTTATTAACTTCAATCCCTTTTTAATTTCAGAATACATGGGTTTATTAAACTCTCTGAGAAATTTAAACACCTTCAGTAACAGAACTGAATTACACAGGATTTTCAAGCCACGTAAGAACAACATATTATATTGGCCTTTGTTAGATCAGTTGCAAAGTATTGTCAGGAACAGGAAAAAGCTTAATGGTGTCTACCAAGATGAACTGAACCAATGACCCAACAAACACTCTAACACTGAGATACTCTCTGATACAAGCCTCTACAAACAGAATGGATGATGTATTTGAGTATAAAATTGTTTAAGAATTTTCTAGAACACCAACCTTCCCTGATAGCAGTGAATGGGGCTCCTTCCTCTTCCTGCAACCTGATTTCTTTCAGTGCCACTATCTGTTTACTGAGACTGCAAAAATAATAAACACAAATATAACACAAAAACAACACAGTTGTTACTAACACAGACATAACACAAAAATAATTCAGTTCTTATTTACACAGATCTAACACAAAAATAATACAGTTCTTATTTATAGATCTAAAACAAAAATACAGTCTTATTTACCCATTTACACAGATCTAACACAAAAATAATACAGTTCTTATTTACACAGACATAACAAATCAGTTAGACTAACTTATTAATATTTTTATACAGAGACAAACAACACAACTGCAGATGTATATACAAAAACAAAATACACCAAATATTTTTTTAAATATATAAATCATTAAATGCACTGTGAGTTATAGAATCAGAACTCATACATGGATACTAGATATATATCCATATACATATAAAAAGATATAACAACCCTGTTAATTAGCTGAACTATAGGCTTTATTTCAACTTTTAAAAGTAAGTCCTGACTATGTTCTCTTTAGCTACTTGTAGTTTCACAAGGTAAAAACTGACATTATTCTTTGAAAAGCATTTTAGTTACGAACCTGCCAATTCCTTTGTAAACTGTGGCATAAGACCCTTCTCCAAGCTGTTCTAGTTTCTTATATGAATCACTTTGGCCAAGTGGTGACTTGCCCTGTGAGATATCATTTTTATGTAACAGTAATATATCACATTTAGTGTATAGTAAATAGATTACAGGAACGAAAAGTTTACAATAATTCATTAACTGTTTATGACAAATTATTTAATGTTTACAAGAACACATCTTGTTTATAATAACCATCAATTTAATTGTTAACAATAATAGATTACTGAAATTTTTATATCATATTATTTAAAAGATAACAAAATTTCATTAGGTTTTTTTTATAATAATACATTATAAAGTATTATTATTTAATTGTTTACAATAATGTTATTTAAATGTTTACTGTAATCCATTTTTTATTTACAGTAACACTTTATTTCAATGTTTACAACAATACAGTATTTAACTGTTTACAATAACACATTATTTAAATGTTTACAATAACACATTATTTAAATGTTTACAAGATCATTTAAATGCTTACAATAACCTGTTATTTAAATGTTCACAACTTATTTGTTTACAACACATTATTTAAATGTTTACAATATATTATTTAATTGTTTACAAGACCACTTTATTTAACTGTTTACAACATCATCATTTGTTTACAACACCACATCATTTAAATGTTTACAATATATTATTTAATTGTTTACAAGAAATGTTTACAACATCATCATTTGTTTACAACACCACATCATTTAAATGTTTACAATATATTATTTAATTGTTTACAAGACCACTTTATTTAACTGTTTACAACATCATCATTTGTTTACAACACCACATCATTTAAATGTTTACAATATATTATTTAATTGTTTACAAGACCACTTTATTTAACTGTTTACAACATCATCATTTGTTTACAACACGTCATTTAAATGTTTACAATATATTATTTGTTTACAAGACCACTTTATTTAACTGTTTACAACATCATCATTTGTTTACAACACCACATCATTTAAATGTTTACAATATATTATTTAACAACAAGACCACTTTATTTAACTGTTTACAACATCATCATTTGTTTACAACACCACATCATTTAAATGTTTACTAACCCCACAACTTGACGCTCGTTTGTTCAAGTGTTGTTTGCTGTATTCGTGTCCCTCTGATTTCGGTCTCTGTAAGTTGCACGACTCAATGTGTGGAGCATTCGACACGAGCATGTCGCCAGCTGAGTAATGTCGTTTGACAGGAGGCTTTGCTGAAATTCAGTAAAGAACTTTTTTGTTTAAACCTGTGTTGTGTGCAAGTGAGATATCTCATGTCAGGTTTAAAATAAGAATTAAAAATTGAAGTTAATAAAATAGTTGTTTGGAAGTTATGGATGTAAATAACAGCAAGCTGACTACAAAAGTACACATATAAATGAAAATATAATGTTTTTTTTTTTTTTTTTTGATTTTTAAATAATTTAAGTGTAATTATTAATTACTCTGTAATAGTACAATAATGTAAAAATAAATAAATAAATAATACTTATCTGCACTTACATGAACATTTTAGAAATATTTTTATACATTTTTTTCTAGTTTAGAGGCGAGTAAAAGTTATAAATCTTGCCATAAATGAGTAATATATACCCTCAGATAATCTTGAAGATATTGTGTAAAATTCCAATGCTTTCATTATTATATGTAAATAGTACTAGTAGTCATAATTTTATTTTTTTAAATGTACTCAAATATTAAAATTACGATTCAAAAATAAACTAACCTGTGGTCCGAGGAACGACCACTGGCTTGGACTGAGTCCTTGTCCATGCTTGCTTTCCATTGGTCACATGACCGTTGACCTCACTTCCTGGGTCACTGAATGCTTCATCTTGTGACCATGACAGACCATTACAAGATGGCTGCTCTAGCTGCAAGGAAAAGTTTTAAATAAACAAATATTTAAATTAGTTTACTTAAATATTCAACTGTTAACAAAGAGAACCTTCTAATATTTTAATTTACAAAATCACTTGAATTTTATTAAAGTTAATGCAGACATCTTATATAATTTTTTAAATTATTTACAAAACAAACTGTATAATAATAAAGTAAATGTTAAATTAATTTTAGAGATATACATTTAATTGTTTTAAAATCATAATAATAATAATAATAATAATAATAATAATAATAATAATAATAATAAAAGAAAATAATAATGAAATTAAAATAGATATAAATAATAATAATAATAATTAAAAAATTAATAATAATAATAATTTAAAAAATGCAAACTATTGTACTAGTAAATCAATGTACTTTGCTGAAACATTCATTTACAAAAATCAGATAATTTATCATTGGAAAAAAATCTCACCTCCTGGTCACATTCTGGAATAGGGCCTTCTTTGGTCAGTGCTAGAGGAAAATAAATAAATAAATAAATAATACAGTGTACATACAATAACATACAGACATGTACACACATAACTGTTAAGCACACACAGAATTAAACATATATAAATACACAAAACATAACCATATTTTAAAATTACTACTTGAAATAATATTTCAGTGTAAAATAAAATATTAGAAATAAGCAAAAATGTAAATTTAAAAATGACTAGAAAAAGAGATGTACCTTTTCTCTTAAAATTAAAACACATATACATATCTATATATATATATATACAGACAGATAGATAGATAGATAGATAGATAGACAAACAGACAGACAGATATATACACTTTTGTTTTTGGTTAAACCTATACTATGGAAAATTCAGGAATATGGCTTTCTTTAATTTCTGCCAGAGTAAAATAAATAAATAACAGACATCTTAAAAATAATGTTACAACAATACCATCCAACATTTCACTATATTTCAAATTTAAAATAAACAAAAATTAATGTCTACAGATAACTAAGATATTAATTTTTAAAAATTGCCCTTACAAAGACGACCAAAACTTGCTGAGATTCGCCTTTTTAGTTTCTTTATACGGCTGTCTTGAAGCTTCTCTTTGGCTGAAAAAAAGTAAAAATAATAATTAAATTTAACAACATTTTTTCATCAGCTTTTGTGGGAAGGGGATGCGGTTGTGTTAAAATGTGTTTTGCAACTGGTATGTTGTTTTCATATGAATTTGTATTGAAAGGATATTTATTTTTGTATTGTTATTATTTATTGCTATTATTTATTTATTTATTTATTTATTTATTTATTTATTTGTCTTATTTTCTTATTTTGCATTTTTTGGTTGCTGTTTTCTATTTATAAATTACATGTTTGTTGACCGCTTTTTTTTTCTCTTTTTTTTTGTGGGGCAGGGTATTTGTTCTTAGGTGCTTCCAATCTGCATGCAGTATAAATTCCATAAAATGATTAATACATATACACTGACTGAAACTGACAAATAAACACAATAGCAAATAATATATTTTTTGGTACTAACAAATAAAAAAAAACTGAATGTGATTGCAAATAAAATACTGGTTGGCAATGCCATGTACAATAATGTTCAGGATTACTAAACAAAGATAGGAGCAAACAATGGTAAAAAAATAAAAATAAAAATAAAAATAAAATCACAAAATATTGGAATTTATATTTATATTTATTAACATGAAATTACACTTATTTGTGATAAAATTTTACAGTATAGCATTAATTTTTCTGAATGCTTCACCAACAAAACTGAGTTAGCAATATAAAATAATGTTGTTGTTTTTTTTTTGTTCCTAAACATTTGCAGTTACAGTGTTTTACTGGTCTGATTTCATGAATAAATTATAACAGAACCATCTGTCATGCTAGAAATAAAGCTTGTTTAATATACATTTTCTTGTTTTCTCCAACATCTCTCTGTCATTAGTGAGCTAATGGTACATTGCATGTTTTCAAGTATTTTATATTTCTTGTTAAAGTATAAAAACTGAATAAATATATTCTTACATAGTACCAAAAAATAGTTTTATGTTTCCTTTTAAAGGTATAACCATTATAATGTGAAGTATACAAGCTTAATGTAATTTATATATTTCTAAGTACTCTTTAAAAAATATATCTTGTTAGGGTTCGTCCATGATACAAATATTCTAAATTCTGTTAGTGTATTTCCAAACAATCATTTTATTTATATCACTGTCAAAATATACTTATCATGATAAAAAATAAATAGCACTTATGGCCTTTATATTCCCTATGTGATAGTTAATTTATTAAATGTGATACATCTTTTGCTAATAAACAAATTATGATGGTAATGTAACAAGTCAAAAGTTACTTATATGCTGTCATTTTCCAATCTATTGTAATTTACAAATGCTTTAAAAATGAAAAAAAGAAAGAAAAAAACACCTCTAAATAAAATAAAACAAATAAAATAAAATAAAAGAAAATACAAAACCCTGATGGTCTTAAGATATATGAAATTTAAATTGTATCTGTAATCATAAATAACATAAATCAGTACATTTGTGTAACAGTCTTTCTGTCAGAATCAGAATTTCTGACATTTTTATGTTGCAGTCTTTATGGCTATCCTTTGAGCTTCATATTTTGTTATATGTCATTATCTACAAAGTTTGTACAAGATAAATAAAACACTGATTTCAAAACTAACAACAATGACATTACAGTTTTGTAAATATTTAAATTACTGCATTTTCTGTCTTCATATTTCAGCATTATTTGTGTTTTTGTATATGTCACTGTGTATACTGTATGTACATACTTATCTGTATATTCATAACATCATTTTAAGCATATACTGGGTTTTTTATGCTTCTAAAACTTATACAGAATACAATACAAGACATTCTTTAAATTAATTTTTTTTTTTTTTTTTTTTTTTATAAATCTAATACCAAATAAATATGAAATATACTTCAAATTAATTAAACTTATAACAGACTATTCTGACTAGTTACCAAATTTAAAAACTGCTACATGATGTCAAAATCAATAAAACATGTTTCACTTTAATAACACAAGTCAGGCCAATACAGACCTGGTGACTCAGAACATTTTATGTCAACATTTAAACTAAATTTCAGCTCCTTAATTGCTTGTAATTGTGGTTCTTTGCTCTCACACACAGTGTATTTTTATTCTCACCCTCTCAGATAACAAAAAATAAATAATCTCTGGTAAATATCTCATCTTGAACGTGGTATTCAGCTTATACTAGTTATAGTTGATCATAATGTATTTATTTTCTTTACAGTTTTGTAATATCAATACTAATGCCTAATGGTAATAAACATTTTTCAGTATTTTACTAACTGTCAATAAACAGCTGTAATTTTTAAAAATAATATCTAGTTGAAAATGTACAAAGATATAATTCCTATTTTTATTTAAATATTAACATCAAAAAAACAATAAAAACATCAAGTACGAGTTAGCTCAGTTACTACATGATCATTGATCATGATGAACATCAAGCATAATAACCGGAACGCAGTTTATTAAATAAATGCATGACAGTTCCATTGAAAAGTTCCGCGGTAGACTGAAGCCGGCAATTAACTTTTTGACTTCAGATTATAGAGCCAAGTGTGATCACAGCAACGTGATTAGTCAGCACCTAAGTCGGAGACAAACAATCCATACCGAAAACACGAAATTCACTGAAACCAGTGCAAACCGTAATGCTTGCTAATAATAAAATGTTTTAACTTACTCTCCCTAAGAGGCACTTTCCCAGACGACGATCTGGCATCGGCAGCCATTAAAGTTCTGGCATTAATCTAAAATCGTACTGACATTTCAGCCCATTGTTTGCTAATCATCAACGGAAATAATTAGTTCTTTATCTGTTGGGCACCTGTCACCATTTTATAACGGGAGATAACTCCACTTTTTAATCTTATGGAATAAAAAGACACGGTTTTTCAAAAATTCGGATTCACTTGATTATTTAAAATTTGAAATGTTTGTGGTGTTACAACATTAATCAGCAATGCTTAACGGAGTTCAACTATATCTGACTCTTTTATACTATATTTATAACGTTTTACAAAAACTGCATTACTGTTCAGTATTATTTTTCAACACCCGAATTCATTTTGTTTTCTAATTTTATTACATACGTCAGACAATTTATATACATAATACAGGTTCGTATAATCCTGACATAAGGGTGCAATCCTTTTATCCTCATAATTCTTTTCGATCAGCAGAGATAAATATTTTTACATACTTCTTCAAAACAGTACATACCACATTTTTTGAAAAACCAGTCCCACGTAGGTAGAGTTTAAAAAAAAAATTTAGTATGCAATATCAAACAAACGTTTCAAGCGACTTCAACCCTGTTATTATTATAATTAAATCTCCGTTAATCTGCTCTTTTGGTTTTCAAATAAGACACACGCCACAAGAATACATTTTTTTAATATATTACATTAGACAAAATAACATGTTTGTTTTGCGTTGTTGTTGCAGATATATACCTTGTTTTATTATCTGGTTCATGGAAATAATTATGTGTATCTGTGGTACAAAAAATTTATAATTTGCAGGACATGTTAATATCTTTTGCACTATGCTGTACAAAAGCAAAATGACGTGCATCAAACTGGGAAACGTAATACAAAACGGTGACGTCATTGAAAGCAACATTAGCAACAAAAAGACTTAATCTAATTCAGAATTAGGAGATAAACCAACAGTGATTTTATTTTTGAGGTAGGTTAACGTGAATTTAACTTCGTTAAATGGCACTTATAAAGTTATAACCGAATGCGTGCTTAAGTGGATACATTTCTGCTTAATTATATAGACAACTGAAACAAAAATAATGCAGTCAGATGAATGTGTCTTGTTATAAAATCAGCCAATATATATTTATCAAAATAAATAAGTAAATAAAAATCATAAAATTAAATTAAATTAAATTTAAAAATAATGAATATATATAAAGAAAAAAATATCTATTTATCTTGCTTGCTCGCTCAAACACAATCAGATAAGTTACATGTACATGCCAATCCTAATTTTTTTTTTTTTTTTTTTTTTTTTAAATATTTGAAATGCAATAAACCAGATTGTAACATAATACTATTTATAAACAGGACTGCCACAGTGCTACTATGTAAATTCCACAGACATGACGTGTAACTAAACCACCGGATGTCTATTAGGCTCTTAGCCAAGGGAGGTGGCATGGGGGGGGGTACTGTTTTAAAAATAGATCCATTTCGTTGAGTTTCTTCCTTTCGTATCATTTTATTTTTATTTTTTTTATTTTAAACAGAAATAATGAATGAGTAAATGAATAATAATAATATGCAACGCAGTGATGTTCATTTCTAACAGAAGTACGTCTCATTATTAAACATTTCATTCAACTTTTTTTTTTAAATGTATTTATTTACTATTAAATCATGCAGCAGACGACTATACATTCAACTGCATTGTTGTATTTTTACAGTGTAACTTATTACCATTATTATTATTATTATTCGTATTTTCCTTTTCTTTTGTAATTTCAAATTTAAGAAAATAATAAAACCTTCATACTTCAACTATTACAAATAATAAATAAATAAATAAATAAATAAATAAATATTTAATGATACACAAGCAGACACAGCAAGGATGTCAAAGATTGATGTATTAATGAAATGGTGGTAAGTATATTTAACATAACTTCAGTAGGTAAATTAAAATAATAGCAATACAACAAATACAGTATAATTTCAGTAAAGAAATAAATACAAAAAGTAAATTAAAAACTATAGAAATACCCTGTAATAAAGTTTAGCTTATTACAAATGCACAACAAATGAGTCTTTTATTTTTCAAAATATTTTTATTTATAAGAAAATACATTGACTTCTACACAAGACAAAATAGTTTATTCATGTTTATACATACGTACATATAATAAACAAAAATTTCAAAAGGGGTATTGTTGTGATATGAATGTCCTGGGCTTTGTGGATAAAAATATTCATAAATTAAATAACCATTTAAAAAAAAAAAAAATTAATAAGATTATTATTATTATGTTTTCATATATTTTACAGATGAAATAATTATATCCTTTTAGTGTGTCAAAGCATGTAGAGAAATATAATCAAGATAAAATGGGTGTGAAAAATATTCTGGACATATTACCTGTCTGTAATTATTATGTACCCTCTAAAATTGGTGAAATACTGCAGATTAATGGCACATTTGGGTATTTTTCAAGAGACAGACACAAATAAAAAAATTAATCTTTTTCCAGTCTTATATAAATTCATAAATATATATATGAATCATTTCTGAATGTACAAAAGAGGACATACATATTTACATAATGATACAAAAATAGTGATTAAGTTTAGAGGCATGAAGGCCTTTATTTTTTTTACTTTATTTTATTTTATATATATAAATGTGAAAAGTTTAAATCTGCATATTTATAATTTATAAACTGATATTAATATTTTAAAGACGAAATCTGTCTTAAGTTTCTTTTACATTTTTTGTAATATATATTAATTAAAAATAACAATAAAAAGTACCTGGATTTTTTATAGTTTCTCAGGCATCTGAAAATCATATATTTTACAAAAATTCTGTACAACGACCTTATATTTAACAGTGAAACAAAACATTTAATTTTACATGTGCAACCCAAACAGAAATTTAAAAACTGTGTAATTTATAAACTCTCAAAATAAAAATGTGGGTACATCTTTTATCATACAGACGTGTATGAATATATAAATTAGCTCCATATCACAGGTTTGATATTATTTCAAATACTTATTATTAGAACACCAGTGAGATCACATATTTCTAGAGTGTGAGATATTTGACATATTGCATACTGAATAACAACAACACAGGACGGTCTTGTTTGTTAATTTAAATATAGTAATGATAATATAAAAAATTTAAATAAAATGAAATAAAATGTAATATTTTCAAAAAAAAAAAAAAAAAAAAATGGAAATTTTGTTATCAAAATACAACTTTTTCAAACATTTCTTAAAAGCAAATAACACCCCACATGGATTAGTGAGTTTTGTTATAAAAATACATTTTCAAAGTCATAGCAGTTGTTATACACAAATTTAAAACGAAAAAGCAAAAGAAATCCCACAATTTATTTAGATAGTTATACTGTAAATAAAATACCTCATTTTCAAACATACACCTATTTATAATGAAAAAAAAAAAAAAAAAAAAAAAATATATGGAAAATTAAAATAAAAAAGAAAGAAAAAAAAAAAAATTAAAAAATAGTTTAGTATGTTATTGAAATACAATTTTGTTCAAACACTTGACTGTCTAAAACAAAACAATAAACAGGATAAAAGGTAATAAATATAAAAAAAAAGGAAATAAAATTTTGTACAATAGCAATAATAAACTATAATACTTTATAAAAATTACCTGACATGTTTTGAGCCGATTGTCAAATAAAGGGAAATGTATAAATACTTACTATATTCTGAAGCAGAATAAACATTGTTTGTTTGAAATTAATAATAATAATAATAATAATAATAATAATAATAATGTAAGTGATAATGACAGTGATAATAATTAAATATACTGAGCAGAAATTATATTAATACTACATTCAACAAACAAAAACAAGTATACATAATTTATAAATTAAAATGAAAACAAAAATTAAATTATTTTTTTAAACTCCAGCAATCAATGAATTTTGACACATCTCAAAAACTAACATAAAGTATCTATCCTCAAAACAACCAGTAACTTCTAAAACAGAAAGACTGTCAATCTGAAATGCATTTTATGAATAAGAAGACTTTGAAATAAATAAAATAAACAATGATGGATGGAATAGTAATTATCAGATCTTAATGTTATCACATGTTATTATGTAAAGGTTTGAATTAAATCTATAAAACTCAAAATTAAAAATTGAAATAAATGAAATGGGATAATTCCCAGAGTTCACTTGGCTGATGAAAATGATATAAAGAAATCATATTTTCTAAAAAAATTCCTTGAATGAAGACTAACCTGACTGAAATACAAATATCAAACTGTACATTTAGTTTAAAATGTATCAGTGGGAATAAACATACAAAATATATTTTCTTTTCTTCTTGTAACATTTATTGCCAAGGACTAATTTCATAATTTTTGTTTACCTAATTCAGCAGTAAATACATTACTTTTTCCATAGAAATACTTTTAATATTTTTCACAGTCTATTTTATCATTATTATTATTATTATTATTATTATTATTATTTTAATTATTATTATTATTACTTATTTATTTTTTTAAGTAAATATGAATGTCTTAACTGAAAAATATTTCTTAAAAGCAAATAACACCCCACACGAATCAGTGAGTTTTGTTATAAAAATACATTTTCAAAGTCATAGCAGTTGTTATACACAAATTTAAAACGAAAAAGCAAGAGAAATCCCACAATTTATTTAGATAGTTATACTGTAAATAAAATACCTCATTTTCAAACATACACCTATTTATAATGAAAAAAAAAAAAAAAAAAAAAAAAAAAAAAATATATGGAAAATTAAAATAAAAAAAAGAAAAAAAAAAAATTAAAAAATAGTTTAGTATGTTATTGAAATACAATTTTGTTCAAACACTTGTCTGTCTAAAACAAAACAATAAACAGGATAAAAGGTAATAAATATAAAAAACAAAAGGAAATACAAATTTTGTACAATAGCAATAATAAACTATAATACTTTATAAAAATTACCTGACGTGTTTTGAGCCGATTGTCAAATAAAGAGAAATGTATAAATACTTATTATATTCTGAAGCAGAATAAACATTGTTTGTTTGAAATAATAATAATAATAATAATAATAATAATAATAATGTAAGTGATAATGACAGTGATAATAATTAAATATACTGAGCAGAAATTATATTAATACTACATTCAACAAACAAAAACAAGTATACATATTTATAAGAAAATAAGTAAAAATAATTTATAAATTAAAATGAAATAAAAAATTAAATTATTTTTTTAAACTCCAGCAATGAATTTTGACACATCTCAAAAACTAACATAAAGTATCTAATCACGCAAAACAACCAGTAAATACATTACTTTTTGCATAGAAATACTTTTAATATTTTTCACAATCTATTTTATCATTATTATTATTATTATTATTATTATTATTTAATTATTATTATTATTACTTATTTATTTTTTAAAGTAAATATGAATGTCTTAACTGAAAAATATTTCTATTGATTTTCAAGTCCATGATTGAAGATTTGAGAATGAAAGATAAAGTTTCAATGTGGTTGGCAGTAGAATTCATGATTTCATTCAAAGCAGATATTAATATATATATACAGCTGTGTATTTAAAATGACAAATCTATGTATGTATAAAAATATACAAAAGTTTATAAATAAAAACAAATACAATAATTAGGTACTTAAAGTAAAATAATTATTCCAGTGTCATCCTTCATAGATCGTGTCATACCAAATCTTTCCTGATTTCTTTAGTGAACTGTGGAAAAATAATTTTAAAATGTAAACAAAATACAACAACAATAATAATAGTAATTTAAAATATATCTGAATAGGTATGCAATATTGTCTTTCCAAGTGTATTTGTGATACATTATGCATATTAATTATCTCTCTCTCTCTCTCTCTATATATATATATATATATATATATATATATACATTGAGTATGTGTGTTTACAGAAATATAACATACAACTTTTACTTTTTCCACAATTTCAATTTAATTTTACATTCATTTTTAATGTTTTGGTGGTGGTGTTGTTAATAATACTACTACAAGAGTTATTATTATTACTATCACTGATAACACTAACAGTAATTACATCATTACAATATGGTTAAAAAATAGTTAGTTAAATATATATTTAAACTGGTCATGAAGCCCCTGAAATAATATTAATGTCAGTAATATTTCATTTGTAAATATTTCTAAATCTATTTAGCCATCTGTCAATAAGACTGTTAAAAACAAAACTAACAAATTATAAATTATTGTGATAAAACTTACTGGTAGATATCAACACAAGCTTCTAAGAGTCCTTTACTTCGATATGGTATCCCATGAGTCTTTGCTAGCGACTCAACCAGTGGCTTCACTTTGTGATAGTTGTGGCGTGGCATAGTTGGAAATAAACTGAAAATATTATGACATAAATTGTTTCTTACTGTGTAGGTGAAGGGGCATAGTCAACTAAAATATTGATCTCCAAATATTTAAATTTATATATTTAAACTGAGAAAGAAATGGGGCTCAGTGGATGGAGTGACAGCTGCACAGACAGTCAAAAAGATACAGAGGTAGATAGACTGTTGTACAGACAGACAGACAAATGCAGATAGATACACAATTATACAAGTCAACAGACAGAAAATGCATACATAAACTGAATTTCAAATACTAGAAATCTATTTTTAATAAAAACAAAACAAAAAATGATTTTTTTTTTTTAAATATTCACTTTTAAACAGTTTTAGGTTTAACTGAAAATCAAAAATTTCTATAAAATTTCAGTATAACAAAGCTAATGAATATTTAATTAACGTACTGGTGTTCTATTTGGAAGTTGAGATGTCCTGTGAACCAGTCGTTGAATAGACCAGGATCCACATTGTTTGCGGTTATCAGTTGAAGATGAAACCACTCAAGACCCTTGTCTACAGTGATGTCATTAGGAATATGGTTCATCTGGGTAACCCATAGAAACCAGTGACTCTCAAGAAACCTAAAAAGTCAAATAATGAACATATCCATTAATTATTTGTCACACGGGATAAATTGGTCAACAGAAATCAGTACAGATTTAAAAAAAAAAAAAATGTAGTTATATTTAATTATTAGATAATTAGAGTTTAAATAATGAACAAAGAAATTCAGGATGCTATTAAAAAAGAGATTATATTTAATTGTTAGCAAACAGAGCTTGTAAGGTTTAAATGTAATGTATTTAAAAAAAATAAAAGAGTTAATGAAAACAAATATATTGCTGTTTTAGTTTTCATAAATCCCATTTCTTATTTAATCAAGAAATTAAAAAAATAAAGATAAATTTCTGAAAAATGCTTTGTCCATTTGCTTTTAATCATTACAATCATAATTTTATCATTAAATTAACTCCAAAATAACAATAATAACAATAAGTAACATTACTTTTTATCAATCAGTGTAATAAAAAAAAAGGACATTTATATTTTTTTCTATACAAGTAAATATTTTTTTTTCTTAACCCTCTCTGCATAATTTATTTATTTATTAATTTTTAATTTTATCTTTATTTACGAAATGCTTACCTGGCAAACATGTAGAAACAGAATGCTCCCCAGTGTCCAAGAAGAGGTGCATATGTCCAGGAGAGGGCAGTAAAAAATATCACTGTCAGTCCAAAATCCTTGGGGTGGAGAAAACAAAAAATAATGACAACCACAAGCAACAACAACAACAACAACTACTACTGCTACTACTACTACTAATAATAATAATACTGTAAAAGTAAAATGGAATTTAAAACTTATTAAAAATTAAAACAGATTATAAACCAGCTGAAAACAAACTGTTGTGTCACCATATTAACTGATGTATGTCATAGAAGCAAATGAGATCACGTCATGAAGTAACTGATGTTAAAGCATGAACCAAGACAACAGTTAAGATTAACAAATATTACATTGTAAACTGACTGATGCCTGGTATAAATTGATGATGTAGTACAATGTGACTGAAGTCACAGTTTGAATTAACTGAAGTCACAATATGAATTGGCCAATTTCACTGTATGAATAGACCAGTGTCATCGTATGAACTGACTGCTGTCACAGCATGAATTGACTGATTTCACAGTGTGAACTGACTGATGGTACAGTGTCACCTGATGGATATCAGTGTCAAGTGACCAGTGTTTGCAGGGTGAACTGATCAGTATAATATTAACTGACTAAGATGGTATGGAGTGCCTGAAGGCACAGTCTGAATTTACTGATGTTACAATGCAAAATGATTGTTGTCATAGAACAAGTATGGATTGACTTGCATCACAGTATGATTTAACACAGATCAAAGACTGAACAGCAAATGTTATGGTTAATATCATGAAAACCAACAAATGTGTATCAATCAGCATCATACTATGAATTAAGCTGCACCTAAATAATCACACCTGACTTGGAGGAATCAACATCAAAGAATCAAATGACATCAGTGATAAATCATTACAAATGAATTGTGAGAATGTTACTGAATCAAAAACTACTACTGTCCAGCCCAACAGAAGATTAAAATGATATTGTTTAAATAAAAGTTTAAGTCAGGAAGAAAAAAAAATGATGAAGAAATAATACTCACAAGCCAGTCTCTTCGCTTGAAGATAAAGTAAATGTTTTCAGCATGGAAGTAAAGAGGCAGCAAAAATGGGGGACCCACTGAAACAAAAGGGATTATAGATAAGTTAATTTCAAAACACCTAAATGAATATTTTAAAAACAACTGAAGAATAATGTGTATTATATTAATGTAATCTCATGTTTTTAAAAGCAGAATGAATTTGTACTCAATATTATGAAAGTCAGCATGCCAGACAGTGATGGATCGGAGGGTATGCAGTTGAGGGGGGCCGGATTCACTTTATTTAATTTTCAGTTTAAGTATTATTATACAGTCAAAGATGTTGATTAGCTATCTTTTGTCAGGCTTCTTTGCAATTAAAATGTACTTGTTTATTTTCTAAATATGTAGTATGTAGAGTAAGATATGCAAAATTGTATATAGTGTGCTATTATTATTATGAAAACATAAATAATCTGAAATTTGTTTTCATCACTGCAAAAATATATATATATTTGTTATAATCAATCTTTATTTTTCCGAGTTACTGATATGTTTTCTATGAAATAATCATATCCAGTGAAATTAGACAAAAAATAAATTTCTTAATGGAGGGTGATAAAACGTCTACCCTGCTACATCCCAACCTCAGTCTCACAGATTTTAATGTATCCCTAGTTCCTAAATGTCATTTCCATCGTCAATACCATACATTGTTAGCTTGAAAATAGATAGCTGCTTTCAAAAAAACACTTACAAAAAAAGAAATACTGGTGCTGAAAATTGTATGGCATGATACCCTTTCTCCTCTTTGCCCATGACACAGGCATGTAGTCACCTAACAGAAACAAGTAACCCACATCAATGTCGGGATCCTTCCTGATAGTGTTTGGTTTTGCATGGTGTTGGTAGTGTCGGAAATTCCACCAGTGTGATGAGGCACCCTACAGAAAAATAAATGCACAAATGTTTCATAAAGATGGAAGAGAAATAAAATTAGGAATCTTATAATCAGTCTGTCTGTGTGTGTGTGTGTGTTTCTGTCTGTCTGTTTATATATTTGTATCTATGTATATGTATGTATCTGTATGTGTCTGTGCATGTGTGTGTCTGTGCTTGTGTGTGTTGTGTGTTTAGGTGGGCAGTGTGTATCTGAAAAATTAAATGAAACATAAATAAATAATTATCAATGTATATTTATTATATAAATTTATAAGACACCAGAAGTAAATGCTTTCACCATACCTTCAGAATGTTAATAGTGATGTAATGAAAAATGTGGTTCATTTTTCTGGACTTAAACACTGACAAGTGTCCATAGTCGTGTTGCGTCCATCCTGCCTGGGCCTGAAATTAGTTAATAATTAAACAAAAGCTATAACTTAAATAAATATTATTTAATTAAATGAAATTTAAATAATTAAATAAATAAATAATAATAATAATAAATCCATAACAATATAACTTGTGAAACAATAAATATTAGTAATTAAATAATAAATTTACATAATGAAATATAAATAAATAAATAAATAAATAATAATAATAATAAATCCATAACAATATAATTTGTGAAACAATAAAACAACAGTAATTTGTAAAACCCATAAAAATGACAATGTAACACATAAAACAAAATAATTAGCAACAATAAAATTAAAATTAGAATAAGCAATATATCTTAAATAATAAATATTTATACCTACACACATGTATGCACAAATGCACCCACATACAAATACACAGATGTATGACAGATAGATGATATACAGACAGATAAATAGATAGAATAAGACTGATGGACAGAATGACAGATATACTGGTTGACAGACTGATAGAGATAGATGGAAGATAGATATATAGGTAGACAGATAGACAGATAGACAGACTTATACACACATATAGGTAGATAGAAAAACACACACACACATAAATATATATATATATGAATTATTACATTCTAAAGAGGAAAGTTAGGTGAATATGTTTACCTGAAATGCAGCAAACATTATATATATATATATATATATATGAAAGATAACATTCTAAAGAGGGGAAACAGGTCAGTACATTTACCTGAAATGTAGCAAACAATGCAGCAGATGCAAGATAAGGAAGCCAACCAGTACCAAATATTCTCATGATGCTTCCAGCAGCAATCATCATTACAATCAGCTGAATAAAATGAGCAGCAAAAAACCAAGGATTTGTCTTAAACCAATCCATTTCCTCCACGGTTTTACGAAGTTTTCGAAAATCAAGCTGAAGTTGTGTCTGTAAGAAAAACAACAGCAAAATAAATAAAATAAAATAAAATAAAATAAAAGAAAATAGTTAAAAAAAAAAAAGATAATTCTCATATTCATTATAAAATATTATCATGACTGATTTCTTTTTTCTTTCATATAACCTTTTAACCAGTTTCCATTTTAATGGTTTGTATTTGTGTTTCTACACGTTTCACACACACACACACACACACAGGGTGAGCATTATTATTTAAAATAAAAAAATGTTTTTTATTATTATTATTTTTTTTTTTTTTTAATTATATATTCTGAAAACTGGATCTAAATCAAAACATACAACATACAAAATCCAAATCCACCCAAAGTTACTTTTGTTCATGACACAAAATATTTAAGTATGTAAACTGAGTCAACAGAAAGATAAATTATAAATAACATGGTCATTTAAAAAATAAATAAAAAGCATTTCGGATTTCAAGATTTTAGATATGGAATGCTCAAACTGTATGTTGGAATAATTTTTATTAGTATGCTACATACTGGTTTATAGTCTTCAAGTTCCCCAATAAGTATTGATTTGAGAAATTTAGACACAAGTTCTTTGTCATCATGGAAAGCAACCCAGGCATCCTGAAACAATAATTAAAAAAAAGAAAAGAACATAATTTTAACCATTTTATCCAACTAAATGAATGAAAAAGGATAAATGGATCAATAAGAATGAAAGAAAAAATGTAATAAATTAATGAAAAAAAGAACATTTAATGACACCTCAGAACAAATAATATCAACTGAGATGGCTATTAAACATAATATTTTTGAGTAATGACAATGAAAGGAAATCTTTTGCTGTCAGCTTATCTGAAATTTTTACTGTTATTAGCAAAGGAGTTTTTATATGATTTTGCTATGGAAAGGGAAGCACAAACCACAAACCACTGCCTCAGCTAAATTAACTTTGGGGCACTTGTTGGAACAGCAAAGAGACAAAAGGGTTCACTGATGAGATTTATCCTACAACCAATGATGCAGCTGTACTGCACTAACAAGTGGATCAATATACACAGATACATAAAGCATAAAACAAAAATTAAAGTTAACTAATTAAAATTTAAATAAACTGGTGGACACAAACAGATTTTTTCCCAATTCCAGATAATGCTCCACTGCATATTATTATTTCTTTATTAATATTTTTATATACTTTTACTTTTGTCATGAAACAAGAAATCATTTCATTTAAGAAGCACATAGG
This sequence comes from Chrysomallon squamiferum, assembly GCA_012295275.1. NCBI lineage: Eukaryota > Metazoa > Mollusca > Gastropoda > Neomphalida > Peltospiridae > Chrysomallon > Chrysomallon squamiferum. The sequence continues at coordinate 9,238,210 of CM022668.1, read as the reverse complement.
GCTAACCCAGCAAAATGAAAATATACTTCACTTTGTAAAAGTCTGGAAAGTTAAAAATGAATGATCACTTTCCAATCTTTATCTTTAACTCTGAACCTATTAATTGGTTTACTGTAACATTGTCAGGAGCTGCAGTCATGGCTCAGCAGCAAATCTTACCACAATTAGAACATTATCTAGACCTATCTTTTGTAATAATTATTAGTAAAAAAAAAGATTATTTATTTACTTAATTATTTATTATTATTATTATTATAATTTTTTTTTTTTTTGGTCAAGGTAATGAATTTAATATATTATTAATCTACAGTGCTCTGGTGTCATACATTTGGTCATGAATAACACAGATAATAAAAGAAAACTGCCACAATAAATGGTATATACTTCTCTAATAAGCAAAACGTGACCTTTTTAATATCCTTTTATTGAATATTACTAACAAATTAACATGCATCACAGATACTGAAATCAGCTGGAAAAAGTCAGTGTCAAACAGATCTTGATAAGAGTGATTTTAAACAAAATGGAAAATGAAACAATTAGTCTTTTTAAAGTTATTGTTTGATTCTTGATGTTGTCGTTGTTGTTCATTTTGTGATTTCTGTTGCATCAGCCGCCAGTAATTTGTGTAAATACGGTAACGAATGTTTTGACAAACTTAGTAAAAAAAATTATTATGGTTTAGTACAGGTTTAAAGTTTATCTAATAATCTAAACAGTTTAAAATAATAGCCTTTGACAAATATAACAAAATACTCACCGTAGCATCTTCTCCGGCATAATGACTTATAACTTTTGCCCCGCCTGGATGTTTTTTCGACCAGTCAGTAATATCGTACACTTTCCCATGAATAACTAACCATTTGTCATTAGGTTTATTGTGAAGTTTAACTTCATCCCATGTATATACATTATATTTCTTAAGACCATGTTTCATTTTGAAATTTGATTAAACTGAACACCCGGCATGTGTTAGAAAAGATTAATGTTTGGAAAACAAAATTTCCGGTTGTTTACGAGGTCAAGTTGAATACTATAACTATACGCATTACCTTCATTCCACAACAAATTTGAAAGATTAAAAAAAATGTTTGTTTACATATTAAAGAATAATATTCTGCTTTTCATATATAAATAATTTCACAAAAAATTTAGCACATCTGAATATCCATACACTCAATAAATATTAATAAACATTTGATAAATATTTAGAATATAGTACGGCAAAGATCAAAAGAGTTATCTTGTTGAACAGTAACCATAGCTACACATGTACGCTGCCAAGTGATAAAATCCACAACAGAGCAAAACACGTTTAGTTTACTTTCACATACACAGTTGAGTGCTTGCGTGCAGCTATACACGACTTAACGGTCATCAAGTTAATTACTTGTTCAAGACAACCTTGACCACGGTATTAACTGAAGTGTGTTAAAATATTACGAGCGAACCCAGGAATTTAGAGACGCTGCGATTGATTAATCTCGATAATTGTTTGTTCTGTAATCAACTTTTATTTATTCATTTTATTGTCCCTGATAATTAACTGAATATCTTGTTTTTCTTGTTCTTAATATTATTTATTTTCAATAATAAATACAAGGTGAAACATTAACATATAATTATGTACATACAGATAGATTTATGTATATAAACTATATCTGTATACATCTTCATTAATGTTCTTTCTTTACAATATATTTCACACATTTACATTCTCCATTTTTCTCCAAGCTGAGAAACATAGATAGACCTTCATTTAACACATGGGACGTTTAAAAAAATAATAATAACAAAAAAACACTTTTGCACTACAGTGGAATATTCATGTTAATAATGTATATAAAGAGGCCTTTGGCTTTTTGTTTACAATAAATTATCTATGAATTAATATAATATTTCTTATTTTTGCTTTGAGAAAAAAAAATATTGTTCACCTTTTTTTTAATTTTTCATAGAATAAAATAAAACTGGTATAGCAACATCATAATTTTCACTGTTTCAAACAGCTTGATATGTCAGTATTTATTAATAAAATTTAATTATTTTTTCTCTTCTGACTTTCCGTTTTATTTTATTTCTTTTTCTTGATCCTTTCTATTTGTGGAGATTTCTCAATGTTTTTGGATTGTTTTTTTTTGCCAATTTCAGTTCTTTAAAAATGTTTATAAAATTTCTAATAATAAATAATAAAGATTTAGCTGATGATATCATTTTCATTGTCATTTTGATTCTCATTTTCTTTATTATCATGAACATAAAATGTCCATCTCTGATCTGGATTGTTGATCTCAAGGTCAAGTTGATCAATCTGCCATCTGAAAAAAAAAAAAAAAAAAAAAAAATTAAAATATATATATATATATGTATATGTGTGTGTATGTATGTATGTATGTACACATTCAACCCACAAACATATAAAAAAAAAAATGTTCATGCACACACACATAAATTATTATAAAAAACATCATCACAAAACCCATGTCAAAACAAACAATTGCTAAATATAATGGATTAATTACATCATATAATCCCCTGCAGTGACTACAATATTTCAATATAAACAAACACACATCTTTAATTCTACTTCAATTTTCCTACTGGTACAAGTTCACTGTAACTATTATATGTAAAACTAGTGCATATGTTAATATGTCTGTGTAGGTTTGTGTGAATTTGTGTATGTGTACTAGAGTGACTTGTGTATGTGTATTTGGGTGTGTGCAGGACTGGCAGTACCATAAGGCCAATAAGGGCACAGACCTCAGTGCAATGCATTGTTAACCTTCAAGGGTCACAATTTTGGACAAATTATTGTTTTAAGAAAAAATAATAATTAAAGGAAAATATAGCATAATATAATATAATGTTTATATCTGTTTATAGACAGCTAACTGTTAGTTCATAATCAATTTATTGTTTTCATCAGTATCGTTAAATTAAACTGGATCAAAATCATCTCAAATTGGCTAATTCTTGGGAGGATGGTTTGCATAGTTGGCCTTGTCTTCGGCACAAATAGTCTGGTGCCATTCCTGGGTGTGTACAGGTATGGTGCATGTGTTTGATTTTGTGGTTCTGCATGAATCTTTATACGAACCCTGTTGACAGATCTTTACGGGTTGCTGTGAGATGCAGAACTCCTTTGCCTTTTGGACCTTTGACTGGAATAGACATCTAAAAAAAAAAAAAAAAATACCTTATTAGAGATCAACATTACTCAGAAATTAATTTGATTGTTTTTGGACCTTTGACTGAAACAGACATCTAAAAAAAAACACAACCTCCAGAGAGATCAACATTAATTGAAACTTAATTTGATTGTTTCTATGTGTTTAAGATGTTTTGAACTTGTGAGAAAAAAGGATAGTGAATATTATCAACCTTTAAAATAAAATAAATGATTAGTAATAGCAAATGTCTTGATTAATCCACATTAATTAGTTTGTTTAATTACTTCAGGTTAATGAGATGTCTTGAATATGTATATTCATTTATTTATTTTAGAAAATTCTCTACTATAACAAACTGATATGAAATAATTTATACGTGATGCATATTAGAATAACAATTTGTAAAATTAATTTCAGTGAAATATACTTGTAAATAAATAAGATGTCCATTCTGTTCTTTGATGTGTGTGTGTTTCAGTATGTAAATGTGTGCATGTGTTTACATTGTGTAAATAACAATGATGTAATATAAATGTGTACATTTTTATGTTTGTTTCTTTTTTTATACATGTAACAGTAGAATCACAGTATACCTATGTATGTGTTTGTCTGGATATTTTTGTGTGCAAAATCAAATATGTATCAGTTACTGTTATTAAAGTATATTTGCATTTTGCTGAAGATTCATTTAATACCTTTGCGTTATAACCATCTACAAAATTATTTTCACGATCACCAAGATCAATGTTCTTGCTTCTGATTGGCTGACCAAAGTTTTCAACTGCTGGCCCATACATTCGCAACATTCTCATAGCTGTCTTGTAGTATTCTGCTTCTCGAAATCCTCCTAAAATCAAAATAAAACAGAACTAACGTAAAAAACAAAGTGAGAGAGCGAGATTTCCCATCAGGTAATTTTACTAAATGCCAGATTATACAAGTTTTTAATCCATCTTTTTATCGTATTTAATTATTATTATTATTATTATTATTATTATTATTATTATTTGTTTATTTTTTAACAATTATGACACTAAGTTCAGTTTTTAGTTCACCTTGAATTTTAGAATGAAAATAAGCTGCGGATCCTAATGCAAACACACCACCATAAATAGCTATTACACGTAATGTTCTTAAAGTTGACATTTTACATGGTAAATGTTATGTAATTATAAAACATTTTCGCAAAAACTTTGACATGTGCAAATCCACGAAGGACAAAACGTTCCCGGAAGTGAACCGACTTTTAAAATAATCGTTAATTTTCGTAAAACTCGACACTATCCGTAACTGTCCGATATCGGCAACGGAAATCATCGATAACAAGTCACTTAGCAACGGTAAACTAGTGGCCATTTTCCACGAAGAGTGGAAAGCAGTCCGATAGAAACAATTTAAAATACAAATTCATCATTTGAACTTACAGCATTATCTCGATGACGACTAAATAGTAGTTATTTGCATTCTTACTTTGGATATGGCTGAAGCAACGGTAACAGTTTTTATATTTTATTTTTTATTAAGGAAACAGGGTTGTCAACGTGAAAACAAAACGTAAGATTTAAGAGCTGAGGACCAAGGTTAAATGGACAAGTTATAAATATATATGACTGATTAAATTTGATATGTTTATTTTAAATATGATTTTGTCAATAACTGCATCATTTGAAATAACTGACATAAACATTTTTTGTCTATCTATAACTTTGTGAGTTTACACATTTAAACAGTCATTCTTGTCTCCGATCGTTTGATGACGTTAACAAAAATAGGTGCATGATTTGTTTGGGTGGTTAAATAGTAACATGATCTGTAACTAACAGTGCTTTTTCATGTGTAACATTCGGTGTCAGTTTAACACTTGAAGTGACCTTTTGTCTGTTATTTCTTTTCCTTACGTCATGTAACATGCGAAATGTTAAATATTTAATTCGATAAATCTGTAAGGAGCCAAAAACGCAAATATTCAACAGCCATTAAGTTAGTTTTTATTACAGACAGTTCACTTATTAAAATCACACCTTTTTAAAACCTTATTAAAATGTATGAATTTTAATAACAACAAGAAGAAAATACTTTAGTAATCCATTCTTTTATTTTTATTTGTGTGTGCATTGTGTTTGTGTTTGTGTGTGTGTGTGTGTTGCATGAAATCAATAAGATAAATTTATTAGAATAAAATTTAAATATTTCTGTTATATAATTTGAACTATTTTTCAAGTTGGAACCATAATAGATAATATTCTAAATTTATATTTAAAGTTATACCTGGTGTTAATATTTCAGACAAAGCATTTTATATTTTTATGATGAAAATAAATAAATAAATAAATAAATAAATAAATAAATAAATAAATAAATAAAATAATGATGATTATTATAATAACAATAATAAACTCTTGACTTTTTAAAATTTTAATTCTTGATGTTAGTTATTTTTAAAATATAGATTCAAAATATCAGGCAATATGTATAATTCCTATCTTTAAACCAAAAC
>CM022668.1:9180040-9227540 GCA_012295275.1 Chrysomallon squamiferum | reverse complement strand
ATTTATTTATTTATTTACTTATTTATTTATTTATTTATTTTATTAAATATTTATTTATTTATTTATTTATTTATTTATTTATTTATTTATTTATTTATTTATTCATTCATTCATTACAGATGGTTTCCCGAAGTACAGAACATTTTTTACCAAGCAAACAAAAGAAAGCAAGTGCCAAGCAATCAGGACCAGGAGAGACTGGAGGCATTTTTTAACTGTGCTGCTACCCTGATGACTGAAAATCTACAGAACCTCACACTGAACTCTATATCAGATTACACAGATCTTCTCTGTCAGCCAGTGGTCAGTCTTTTATTTATCATGTCTCTTCAATACTTAGAAATACAACATTGCTGAAGCATTTGAATGTCAGTGGATGTCTGTTTGAAACGTCTGTGATAATGTGAGAGAGAATGTGCTTGTGATTATGAATTTACCATTATTAATGTATACATACATACATACATACATAGATACATACATACATACAGACATACAGACATACACATACATACATACATACATACATACATACATACATACATACAGACTTACAGACACACACACACAGAGACACACACAGTAATTGTTTCTTGAGATAAATATTTTTTATATGTGAGTATCAAGTCTACTGGGTGTGTGTATAGTTTTATATATATATATAATAAACACTCTGTATATTTAAATTATATATCATAGCTGTTAATATGTGTATTTGTTTACTAGAGAAAAAAGTTAGTAAATTGCATTTATTTAAATACTGACTGGCTGAACTTAGATTAAGAAGATTGAATTTGAAGGATGGATAAGATATGTCTGGCAGCCAGTGCCAGAGGTATGATGAACCTAACAATTTATTCACATCACCTCAAAAAGCATTAATTCACATATACAAAAAGGCCAATCAGCCTGAGGCATCACGGATCACAGAACTATACTGGCTTTGAAGACAGCAATTAGCTGGTATTAGCTCTCACTGCAAATTTTCAGTCACCATAAAGTCATGACATAAATAAAACCAATGTTGGAAAGTAAAAGAAAAAGATGGGATTGAAGCAGTAGTGCGTAAAATAATATGAAAGAAAATATAATTATTATAGAAATAATTAAATTAATGCCTAAATATGAATAAATAAGATGTAAGTGAGTAATACAAAATTCAGAATTAAAGGTAGAAAATAATAAAAAAATAACACTAAGAATTTACTTACAGATATGAACAAATAAAACTGAGGCATTAATTTATAGCAGTGAAGAAACATGATTAGTATCTTAATGTATAGAAATGAGAAAAAATATAAATACGCCTGAGGTATTAATATATAGAATTAAATGAAACAGACTGAGATATTGATGTGTTAAATATATAAATAACCTTAGGCATTAATGCATTAAAATAAATAAAAGTCAATTGTTAATGGTTTAAAAAAACCCCAAAAAAACCTACAAAATAAAACGAGGTATTCAGTATATGAAAATTAACAAATCAGCCTCAGACATTACTGTTTAAAACAATACAAAAAAGACTGAGTCATGAACGTAATAGAATTAACAAAAAAGACTGAGCCATTAAATGTCAACAGTTAACATGACAGACTGAGGTATTAACATATAAAATTAAATAAAAAGACTAAGTCATTAATACAGTTGAATAAAATGTCATGATGGAATTATCAGCATGAAAATAATGAGAAATAAGAAAGGAATTTTCAAAAGTTTTTCCTTTTTATATTTTGTCAAATCTCACTTGCTTGATTTTGAGTCCATTTAGAAATGTTCACTGAATTATTACTTCTTCAGCTAGATTTTATAAAACTATTTCACTCTGGGAGATCTGTATTTAGTTTTCACTGCATAAGAAGAAAAAATTATTATGCAGCAAAGAGTGGCATGTTTCAATTTCATAATAAGTTAAGATGTGTCTATTTTATTTTATCTGCATTTTATCTTAATTATTGTTTAATAATAGAAATATCATTCCTTAGATTAGAAATATTTTTAATTAATACCTTGTTTTGTATGTATTTGTCTTGTTAGTTTGTTTGTTTATTTTTAATTCATATCTTGTTTTCCAAAGTTGTTTAATTTCATTGTAGCTTTAATTTTAATAGTGGTTTTATATATGTACATAATTTATTTTTCAATAACCTGCCAAATTATTAGTTTTAATTCAGTTTTAACTTTTGTATGAAATTTATTTGCATCTTAAATATGTTTATTTTCTACTCTCATTTATTGTCTCTTCCTTCTTTTTTCTAATCATAAAATTAATGAATTTATTTTTCAGTAACAGAATGCTTTCAACTTTGTTGATATTAATATGGTTATGTACTGAGGTTTATTTATCAGTTCAGTTTTAATTATGATCATCATGGTTTTAATCATTATTACTCTGTGGTTGTTGTTGTTTAACATTATTTTTATCATTATTATCATAGTTATTATTTATTATAATTATCATTATCATTATTATTTGTTATTATTATTATTATTATTATTATTATTATTATTACTATTATTATTATTATTATTATTATTATTATTATTATATGGCAATTCAAATAGACATCAACTCGAGCCTATGAACATTCTGGATTTATACTTCGGCTGGTTCTTGAAGACACACAAATAAAATTCGAACCATCATTCAAAGACTTTGAAGTTGTGCTCATCAACGTGTACGACGTCATCATCAAAGCTTCCTGCACTGTGCCACGTGTTGAAACCAAACTCTACTTAGACTGGGTGAGTTTCTTTATTTCCCTTGAATACTCATTACCATGGTTATGTTATTATACTGGCTTGGATATTAATTTCCTTATGATTAATAGTATCAGAATTTATAGTGGCTGGGTAGTTTCCTTATGATTAATAGTGACAAAACTATATATATATTTTTTTATTTCATCTATATTATTTGTTTGATCTTTCCCCCTCCCCCCCAAAAAATTAAATAATGAGACTGATAGATCAGTTGTTTATTTTGATTGATTGTTAGATAGATTATTAGATAGCATGTAGATTGATAGATTCATAGATAGATACCAAGTCAGAGAAATGATTGCTAAAATTCTTTACTGAATAACAACAGTTGCATATAAATTTATATATTGTAATTTTTTAATTTGTTTTTAAATAAACATTTAGATGGCAAATATGGCCATAAATTTTCAATATATTAAATAAAATTTATTTCTGGATAATAATTTACTTCTTCTATATTAATATTTAAAATGAATAAATAAATAAATAAATAAATAAGTTAATTAATTAATTAATTAATTTTAACATTTTCTTTTCTTTTTTGCCTTATTAGTTAAATGATGTAAGTTTTATGGCTAGCTGTTTGTTTTGTCTTTTGTTCTTTTTAATTTTAATTTTTTTTTTTTAAATTGTTGTTAATAACTGAAGTTAATGAGTTAAACTAATAACAAGTTTGAAACATTTGTTAAAGAATTTTCTAAAATTAGATTTTAATTGATTTTTTTTTTTTTTTTTTTTTTTAATTTATCATTTCTTTTTATTCTGCTAACAATTACTTGCATTCTGCCAGTTGAAAAAACCTCGTAGAAAAAAAGTACAGGTTTGTAATAAACAAGAGCATGTCACAGAATGCATGTTGCAATGAAATTAATTTTAGACTTACTGCATGCATGTTATGTGTTAAAAACAATTGTTTTTGAATGCCAAGGATTTAAGTACTTCCATTTATTATCAGAACATTTTACTTTTTTTCTCACTGGTTCTTTTTAAGAAACTTCACTTGTTAATTCAACCTTTTTGCCATTTCTGTTATTTAAAATATGTTTTAAAATTTATATGAAAAAAAATGTGATTCAGATTATTATATATGGTGGTTTATATTGTATCCACATGTATTTGTACATTTTATTGTTCACATATACACTTACATACATAAACACACACTCAATCTTAAACATACAGATAGATGCACATACACACAAATGCTCAGAAATACAGTTTGTCATTCACATACACTCACAAACATAAACTGATATTCACATTCACATTCTTAAACATTCCATGCAGACACTCATACACATACAAGTACAAACACACACATGCATTCAGACTCATACACAAACACACACACATACCCATGCACACAGACTCATACACATACAAACACAAACACACACATGCCCCCAGACTCATACACAAACACACACACATACCCATGCACACAGTCTCATACACATACAAACACAAACACACACATGCACTCAGACATACAAACACACACACATACCCATGCACACACACACAAATACACATGCACCGATTCATATAAAAACACACACATGAGAAGTGCTACTTTCTAGCAGAACATCTTCCAAAAATGTTGTTTCATGACAGTTGCATAAGAAAAGGACTTAATAAAACATTTAATAATGTGTTAAATCAATATTTATAATTATGTTCTTAATAAATGTTACATTTATTCACTAAAGCAATTAAAAACATATCTACTAAATTTATTTTTTCCTTTGAAAAATAAAAGTTGATGTCATCCAAAGAGAAAATATAGAGATATATATTATAACAAAGCATTTGTTATCTTTTCTTAAATTAATTGAAGTTATTTTCTAAAACAACCAAGCAGTATTAACTACAGTTGGGTTTGCAGGATAAATTGTAATTTCAATAACTATTATATATGCAATTTTTTTTGTTTATTTTAAAACATGTTTTGTGAAATACACATAAATACATATTCTAAAATATATATAAAATTATAAAATAAAGAAATGAAAGAAAAATATTACCTTTAATGTTGTAAACAAACATAAGTTTTAATGTAAAGAAAGTTTACCTAATAAAAATATAAATATTTCGACTATTTAATTGGAAAAAACCAATTAATCATCAATATTTGAATCCAAGATATTTTACTGATAATTTAGTTTTTATATATTTCTAAGACATTTTTCAAAAATTAATCAAATTTATATTCTTTTATACCTAAAGAATGCAAACAAAAACAAAGCCTTCCTGAAGCCAACAATTCTGGAAGACATTCTTGAAGAAAACCGCAAGAAAGTTCGAGAGCTGATCAACATGGAGAGCTTGAAACCCATAGAGTGGACTCGTCTTTACGACAAATACAACTTCCTCATTACAAAACAGGTAAATATTTTTGCATATACAAAAATTTTAATTTAAAAAAAAAAAAAAATTAATTATGTGTATTTCCATAAAAGGAAAAAGAGATATAGTTGCAAAAAATATACATATATAATTTTAAAAACAATTTTTTTTTTAATATTAATTTGATATTTCTTTTAGCAAATAAAACAATTTAAATACATTCATTTATGTAACAGGTAAATGTATAAAGAAAAATCAACACTGGAAAAACAAGTTTTAAAAACAAATATTTTTATAATCTATTTTTGAGATTTCTAAGAAGAGATTAATTCAAGTATATTAATTTTTTCATAGCATTCATATTTCTTTCAATTTTGACATTTTTCATCCACTAAGTAATTAAAAAAAAATGGTAAAATAAAATTATTAAATTTTTTACAAACTGATATTACAAAGTTTCATAATATTATAATATAATGAAATGTATTCTTTAAAGAAAGTATTCCAAATTTTTTTTTCATTCCAGGCAGAGGCAGATATCGATCAGTTCATGAGTGAAGAACATTCTTTTGATGACTACTGCAAGGAGGTTGCCAAGTACCACAGTCTGACAGAAGAGATAACATACACCATGCAGAAGGTATGAAAAACACAGAGAACCAGTCACCATAGCAACCACCATTTGCCAAGAAAAAGAAAAATAATATTAATATATCTTATTCAATTACGTTTCATCTTCATTATTATTTATTTATTTTATTTTTTATTTTTTTTCTTAAGTTTTTAATTTAAATTTTTTTTTTAATATTAATTGTTGTTGTTTTGGTATTTTTTTGTTTTGTTGTTGTTGTTGTTGTTGTTGTTATTTAAATAGTGTGATTTTACTACTCAAATGGTGTCATACTGTTGTTGTTTTTTTATTCTGATTTTTTGATAATAAATTATTTTGGTTTTTCAGTAGTCTGATTGTTTGTGCTTTTTCATTACTCAGGTGGTCTGATTGTACACATTTTTCTTCATTCATTATTCAGGTGGTCAGACTGGGCATGTTTGAATTGCACTGTGATGAGCTGATCAGGTCACTGGCCAAGAGAGCTGACAACATTCGCAGCAAACTGCTCCAACGAATGTGCAAAGACCACCAGGAGGAAAACAAGAAGTGAGTAGTCTTGATAGTTTGAGTAGTGAGTAGTCTGAAATTTGAATTGATAGTTTGAGAACTGAGTAGTGAGTAGTCTGAAATTTGAATTGATAGTCTGAGAACTGAGTAGTGACTAGTCTGAAATTTGAATTGATAGTTTGACTAGTGACTAGTCTGAAATTTGAATTGATAGTCTGAGAACTGAGTAGTGAGTAGTCTGAAATTTGAATTGATAGTCTGAGAAATTTAGTCTGCAATTTGAATTGATAGTCTGAGAACTAGGTAGTGACTAGTCTGAAATTTGAATTGATAGTCTGAGAACTGAGAAGTCTGAAATTTGAATTGATAGTTTGAGAACTGAGTAGTGAGTAGTCTGAAATTTGAATTGATAGTTTGAGAAGTGAGTAGTGAGTAGTCTGAAATTTGAATTGATAGTTTGAGAACTGAGTAGTGAGTAGTCTGAAATTTGAATTGATAGTTTGAGAACTGAGTAGTGAGTAGTCTGAAATTTGAATTGATAGTCTGAGAACTGAGTAGTTTGTAATTTAACTTCATAGTGTATACAAGTGTGAGGCAGTATGTTATATATGAATTTCTATTCCAGATGTAGTTTTCTTCTTTTAAATTTATATATATATATGTATATATATAATTAAAAAAAAATGGAAAGAATTCTGGAACAGATATATATATATATAGTTTTTCATTATTACATTTCTTTTAACCTGCCGTATTAAAATGTCCATTACCCCAGGCTGTGTGATGATTACGAAGAGATTGCTGAAAAGGCTCTCACCACACCTTCTAACACTGAGGAGCTGATGCAGCTGAAGGAATACATCGAGAAAGTCCAGTCAGACACTATATTTGTCATGGAGAAGAGACTGATGGCTTCTAAAGACAGACTTGCCTTTCTGTCTGACTACGCCCAGTTCAACCCTGCAGAGATTCGCCTCAATGCCCAGGTTTTCACTTGGCACACTCGCATGCCCGCAGTCTTTGAGGAACATGTTCTGATTGTGTCTGAGAAGACTAACCAGTACGAGGAAGCACTGAAGGTAGATTTTTTAGTTGAATTTTTTTTTTTTTTTTTTTTTTTTTTTTTTTTTTATAGATTGGCAAGTAAATCTGAGTTGGATTTTTTTTACCTTGAGCCAGTTCAGGTGAATGTCAAATAAATTAAGAAATTTTGACAATATAGTAAAAACCAAAATATATTTTAGACAATTTTTAAAATAAATTTTATCACTTATTTATTTATTTATTTATTAGGAAATTTCTTTGTATGTGAAATTCAAGGTTATGCCATTTTGTATTAATTATTATTATATTCTGTTTCTCTTGTTTTTTTATTTATATATATATATATATATATATATATATATATAAATTCTTATTCTTCTTTTCTTTTTTTTTTTGGAGGACTGTCACTCTTGAATCTCTTTTAATAACTTATTTATTTATTTGTTTATTAGGAAATTTCTTCTGCCATTTTGTATTCTTTTTCTTTTTCTCTTAATTTATTTCTCATATATATATATATGTATATATAAACATTTTCTTGTTTGGTATTCGTAAAAAAAATTTTTTTGAATCTCTGTTAATAACTTGCATTTATTCTTATTACATATATATATTGTTTCACTTGTAGTTACGTCGTGAGAGGTTCATTGAAGAACTGGAGAACTACGCCAAGCAGGTAGAGGAGTTCCAGCAGTTTGGAGACATGAATGAGATTCAGAAATATCTCCGCAAGGCTCAGGCTCTTGATGCCAAACTGCAGGCTGCAGCTGACAAGGTAAAGAGTTAACTGTCCAACATGCAAAGGGGTTAATACTGTAATCAGTTGAATGGATAACAAACTGTGGCAATATTACTACTGTTGTTGTTGTTGTTTTTGATGATTGTGAGGGTATTTTTTTTAATTTATTTTTTTTATTGTTTTTATTTTTATTTTTTTATTTTAATTTTTTTTTATTATAGTTTTATTTTTTTTTTTTTTTTTTTTTTTTTTTTTTTTTTTTTTTTTTTATTTTATTCTATTCTATTATCAGTATTATTGTGGTGGTGGTTTTATTGTTGTTAATATTATTATGAATGTCAATTCTGTGATTATTATTATTTTTATTGTTTTTGTTATTGTTGTTATTATTGTTATTGTTACTATTATTATTATTATTATTATTATTATTATTATTATTATTATTATTATTATTATTATTATCATTTTTGGTGTTGTTGTTGTTGTTGTTGTTGTTATTATTGTTATTATTGTTATTGTTGTTATTATTATTAATATTGTTATCATTATTACCATTATTATTACAGATTGAAGCATTCAACAATGAGGAGGAAGCGTTTGGTTGGCAGACGACCACCTACCCTCAGCGTATAGCTGTGCTGAACACACTGAAACCCTACCTGACTCTGTACGAAACAACTGTGGACTTCAACAACAAATACAAGTCAGTAACTAGAGCTTTCCTTTTACCCAGTAACATTAAACATTTTACTCAGTAACTTTAAACATACTGACAACACCTACAAACTCATAAAACAAATAAAAGTATTGCACAACCCCTTGAACATATTTTTCTTCTGTAAGTTTCAGTCTCTTACATATAAGATTTTATACAGATAATGAAACAGGATACCCTGGATGATTTTTCTGATTCCTTTTATGTAAGCATCTTCACAGTGATAGGAAAGCGCCTTCGACAAATCAGTGATTCAATGAACTGAATCTACATGTATCAGAATTAACCAAAATCAAACTGAAATGATAAGCGTCATGTTTGTATTTACAGAGAATGGATGATGGGACCAATGTCCGGTGTTGACCCCGATGCTGTGGAGGTTGAGGTTGGAAACATTTGGCGAGGTTTGTACAAGCTGGAAAAAGGGTTCGACTCAGTTCCTGCCGCTAAAAAGATTGCTACTAAGGTAAAAACAAAATCATAATCCATTCTGTTTGTTTTTTAATAACTGTTATTTTTTCTTCTTCAGTTTTTCTTGCTTTCACAATACTTATAACGCAGAAACCAGGGTTTGTTGTTGTTTAACAATAAATAATGTTAATAGTCATTCGTAGAATGTGAGAAGATTTTAAAATTATGGAATTACCTCATTCTGTGGAAGAATTGAAATCCAGTAAAAATAATGCAAGAATTCTGATTTTAGAAAGATTTGTTGTTTATTTTATTTCATTCTATTTATTTTTGTTTGTTTTATTACTTATTTCTACATGTTTGTATTCTTAACAGATTTACAGTTTTCATTTTTGTTTTTGTTTTAAATATATGTCTAATTGGAAAACAAATACTGAAATCCGTATGTGATGAAATGCATTTAATTAATTCAGCATGTTATTTATCTAATCTGTTTTATTGTCTGTAATAATTTATGTTTTCAAAATTTTAATTTTGACATTATGGTAAAATTGGAAGTGTATTAGAAATTTTACTTACATTTAATTTTTCTATAATGTCCTTTTTTCTTCTTCTCACCTGCAACCAGAAGCAAAACTGGAAGACTTCAGTAATAATACAACTTTTTCAGTTTTGTACATATTGTGTATTTTATCTGTTGGCTTCCACCTTGTTAATAAATAACAGAATGGGAGAGTTCAGAACAACGTTTTCTACACATTTCTTTCATTTGTTGTTTTTCACCAGGCTAAATAAAGAGTAGGAAAATTCAGACGTCATTTTATAATTGTATAATTATTTTTCTGTTCTCAACACATTTCTTTTGTTTGTTATTTTTCACCAGGCTAAATAAACAGTGGGAAAATTCAGACGTCATTGAATAATGAAATAATTTGTTTCTGTTCTACTATATGTTTCTTTTGTTATTTTCTACTATATGACCTTATTTAATAACAATATAATTTTTTTCTGTTGTCTGTATGTTTATTTTGTTATTTTCACCAGATCAAATAAAAAATAGGAATATTCAGACCTTATTTAATAACAATATAATTTTTTTCTGTTCTCTGTATGTTTATTTTGTTATTTTCACCAAGTTAAATAAAAAATAGGAATATTCAGATCTTATTTAGACCAAGTTAAATAAAAAATAGGAATATTCAGGTCTTATTTAATAACAATATAATTTTTTTCTGTTCTCTGTATGTTTATTTTGTTATTTTCACCAAGTTAAATAAAAAATAGGAATATTCAGACCTTATTTAATAACAATATAATTTTTTTCTGTTCTCTGTATGTTTATTTTGTTATTTTCACCAGATTAAATAAAAAATAGGAATATTCAGATCTTATTTTAACAATACATTTTTTTCTGTTCTCTGTATGTTTTAAAAAAAGATTAAAAAAAAAAGGAATATTCAGATGCCATTTAATTTTTTTTGTTTCTGTATGTTTATTTTGTTAATATTCAAATGCCATTTAATTTTTTTTTTTTTTTTTTTTCTTATTTTTCACCAGGGTAAATAGAAAATAGGAGAGTTCAGACCAAAATATAATAATACTGTAATTTTCTCTATGTTTCATTTATCTTGTTGTTGTCAACAGGTTAAAGCAAAAGTGGAAGAGTTCAAGGAACACATGCCTCTGATTCACACCCTTTTTAATCCTGGCCTGCGCGACCGCCACTGGGATCAAATCTCAGAGATTGTTGGCTACCCAATCAAACCTGACGAGACATCGAGTCTCTCGAAATTTGTCGAACTCAATCTTGATACTTACATTCCCAAGTTTGAGACGATTTCCGAAGCAGCCAGCAAGGAATATGCTCTGGAAAAAGCCTTGGAAGGCATGAAGTCTGAATGGTCACCCGTAAGTGTTAATTTTTTTTAAATTTTGATTTTATTTTTGTTAATGGAGCTGGATTTGGATGTAATTATAAACAAGCTGTGGTCTGTTGCAATAGTTTGGTTCTCTTTGTTCATTGACTAGTGACCTGTTTTTATAATGAAAAGTGAAAGAGGAATAATATCTCAAGTGCATTAATCTCCATTCTGAAGTTTCTTGTTTAAGTTTTTTTTTTAATATATAATTTTTTTTTTTAAATATTGTTAGCAAAGATAGAAAGTTTGTGAAGACAGCAATCTTCATAGAATCTTTATATATTTTTAAAAAATTAACATAATCAAAAGTTGATCATCAGTAAAATGAAAAAATAAAAGTTTATTTAGAGTATATATATTCATAGATATACCAGAGAGAGACAAATTCAGGTTTTTTTTTTTTTCATCATAAGTATATGGAAAAGTATGCAAAATGGCTGCCTCTTTAACTTCCAAGTGACACAGATTGTAATAATGATTTCAGATGGAGTTCACTATTATCCCATACCGTGAGACTGGGACACAGATTCTGTCGTCTATAGACGACATTCAGCAGCTGCTTGACGACCACATTGTCAAGACACAGACTATGCGAGGATCTCCATTTATCAAGCCATTCGAGGGAGAAATCAAGTAAGAACCTTCTACTTGATCTAAACCGTTTTTCTACAGTCTGAAATAAAAGGTTTAGCAAAAATGAATATATTTCTGCTGAAGGTGAAGATTTTAAAAATATATGTTGACCATTTTATTTGATACGAGTTTATCTACAAACTGTTCTGTTAGAAGGTGAACTGAAGTTTATTAATACATTTTTTTTTTTTACATTTTTGTTATAATCTATTATACATGAAAAATTAAACTATTCTATGATGATTTTATTATAACAGAAGATTTATATGAATGATTTTACATTAATATTTTTCTAATGTTTTAGTGAAAATGTGTTAAATACTTCAGTAAAAAAAAATATTTTCACTAAGTTAAGATAATCATTTTATTGGTAAATTAATAAAATATTTTTGATTAGACCAATCTGTTGGAACATTAATACACTTTTAAAGCAAATTAATTTTAAGTAAATTAGCAACATATCTTCAATGAAGTTTATCTATTTTGTTTTATTATAAACAGTTTTTCTAGAAAATGAAAAAAAACAGCATTCAAATGGTGTGCATGTAGCTACAGAACTGCATATATTATTATTATTACTATCATCATCATCATCATCATTATTATTATCATCATCATCATCATTATTATTATTATTTTATTATTATTATTATTATTATTATTATTATTAAGGTTACTGTAAAGGTTTCTGAAACTATACAGCATTTATCTGCAAGCAACTTGATGATAATTTTAAATCACATTGAAAAGATGCAGACAAAGACTATTACAAGTCTGTTAATTTGTTGTTATTTTCTGACATTATTATATTTATTCAATATAATTCTAGTTCCCCTGGTAACATGTACAAGTAAGTAGTAGCATGGTAATTTTTGAGGTCGGAGAGTTGAGTCTTGCATCATGGAATGTTCTGAATGGAAAGAGATTATTCACAATTAATTTTTTTTTTTAAATATACCTTCATTCTTCTTGAGCACTTTTCTTTAATTTTCGATTCAATATGAAATAATTAGAACATAATATTCAGCTACCCTGAATAATTAATAATTATAGCAAGCTGCATTGTTTTTGAATATACGCATGTCTGAGGTATATTCGTATTAGATTTTTATTCAAGTATTTATTCATTTATTATTTTTAATTAACTTTATAGATTATAGTTTACAGATAAAACTGCAAAGAAGTAAAACTTTTTTCTTTTAAAAAAAAGCATAATTGAGAAATTTGTTTTAGAAAAGAAAATCGTTTTATTTCTTTTTCTCTTATTCTCTTTCTAAAAATGCCTTGAAAAACAAACTTCTATTGCATGTTGATCAAAACACTAAATTTACCTTTTTCAAACCAAAGACACAGAATCTTTGTCAACATTTCTTAATTCTTTTCTTCCATTATATAATGCCACTATTTATAGAGAATAATGACTTCAAACAATTATATAATATTTTCTCCCATAAATGTTTCATTTAAATTAATAATTAATAATTGTATTTTTTTAAATATGATAATTAACAATGGAAGGATCTTTGATAATTGTTTATAAATTTATTTTATGAATTATCACACATTACTTATTTTAAAAGTGTGGATTTGTTTCCCCACATGAAGTAGAAAGAAAAGAAAATCACTTTAGAAGTTATTTTAATTCTAATAATATAGTGATCACATCTTTTTATTTATTATTATTATTATTATTATTATCATTATTATATATATGTGTATATTTTTTTTCTTGAAAAAATTTATCTTATAAATCATATACATTTTACATTTGTTTTTAATTTTAAGGTCTTCATTTATTTTAATTTGTTTCTTTTTCCTTTCTTTCTTTTTAATGTTAAATTTTAATATATATCTGAATTTATATGTTTCTATATGTTCATCTGTATATGTAGAATTACCTATATATGTATATTTTTAACTGGCAGAAGCACAGTTCCTATATCCGTAATTAACATCTTTCATTCTCAGATCATAACTTTTTTAACAGTTTCTTTTATTCCTACAAATGGTTTGCTTCATTTAGTTCTTTTTTTTAATTCCCAGAATAATATATCAACACTTGATACCCGAACTTCCACCTATATATATATTTATTTAATTCCCAGAATAATATATCAACACTTGATACCCCATCTTCCACTTATATCTATCTATATATTTTTTTTAATTCTGAGAATAATATATCAACACTTGATACCCCATCTTCCACTTACATCTATATATATATTTTTTTATTTTTTTAATTCTATATATATATATTTATTTGAGAATAATATATCAACACTTGATACCCCAACTTCCACCTATATATACATATATATATATATATTTAATTCCCAGAATAATATACATATATATATATTTAATTCCCAGAATAATATAATCAACACTTGATACCCCATCTATATATATATATATTTGTTTAATTTTTACAGAGAATGGGAGTCAAAACTGATGCTACTTCAGGACATTCTGGACGAGTGGCTCAAAGTTCAGGCCACCTGGCTCTACCTGGAGCCTATTTTCAGCTCTCCTGACATCATGGCCCAGATGCCAGAGGAAGGGCGCCGGTTCACGACAGTGGACAAGAACTGGCGCGACATCATGAAGTCTGCCGTGCTTGACAAGCACGTCTTATCCGTGTTGGAAATCGACAAAATCCTGGATAGGTTGAAGAAATCTAATGAGCTCTTAGAACTCATTCAGAAGGTAATTTATGTTGTTGCGATTCAGTATTTATGTCATATGCGTAACATACTGATCACTGGTTTTATTAAGGTTTCAATCTCATTTATTTGTATATTTATTTATTATTTGTATATTTATTTATTTATTTATGTATTTACTTATTCACTCAGGGTCTGAATGAGTATCTCGAGAAGAAGAGACTGTACTTCCCAAGATTTTTCTTCCTCTCCAATGATGAATTGCTCGAGATTCTGTCTGAAACCAAAGATCCAACACGGTAACAGCTTGTGTTATAATCAGACTCACAAAAAAAAAAATAATAATGATTTTGTGACAAGCTGTATGTTCAAATTTTTGAAACTAGAAAATACGTGCCATTCATAGAACCGTTTTTAAATTGTTTTATTTATTATTTAAGATTATCAGTGAGGAATGTTTACATACTTGTTTTGTTTCAGTTGTTATTGTTAACTGTGTTATTGCCATCATTTAACTATTTTCAAATTATTATTACTTCAGTTATTATTATTATTTTATTATTATTTTTAATCAATTAATTAATTAATTATTGTTATTATTATTAACTTCTATTATTATCATTATTAATTATTATTATAATAATAATAATTATTATTATTTATTAGTGTTATTATATTATTATTATCATTGTTATTATTTTATTATTATTATTATTGTAATATTTATTATCATCATAATCATCATCATCATCACTATCATTGTCATTATTATTATCATTACTACCAATATTACAGTGTACAACCTCATCTTAAGAAATGCTTTGAGGGTATTGCCCTGCTCGAATTCACTGATGTGCTTGACATCACACACATGAAAAGCAGTGAGGGTGAGGTTGTTGAGCTCACTGACGTCATATCAACGTCGAAGGCGAGAGGCCAGGTGGAGAAATGGCTGCTTGAGCTGGAGACTGGCATGTTGAAATCACTGAGAAAAGTGAGTAATAATAAAAATAAGTAGAGCTGGAGACTGGCATGTTGAAATCACTGAGAAAAGTGAGTAACAATAATATTAACTAGAGCTGGAGACAGACATGTTGAAATCACTGAGAAAAGTGAGTAACAATAATATTAACTAGAGCTGGAGACAGACATGTTGAAATCACTGAGAAAAGTGAGTAACAATAATATTAACTAGAGCTGGGGACAGACATGTTGAAATCACTGAGAAAAGTTGAACAATAACATTTAGAGCTGGGGACTGGCATGTTGAAATCACTGAGAAAAGTTTAACAATAATATTAACTAGAGCTGGGGACAGACATGTTGAAATCACTGAGAAAAGTGAGTAACAATAATATTAACTAGAGCTGGAGACAGACATGTTGAAATCACTGAGAAAAGTGAGTAACAATAATATTAACTAGAGCTGGGGACAGACATGTTGAAATCACTGAGAAAAGTGAGTAACAATAATATTAACTAGAGCTGGAGACAGACATGTTGAAATCACTGAGAAAAGTGAGTAATAACAATAATAACTAGAGCTGGAGACTGGCATGTTGAAAACACTGACAGAAGTAGGTTTACAAAAGTAGGTTTACAGTTATTAAGCTATCGTTTATATGCTTGAAGTTACTTGCACTGTGTGTCAGAGCGTCCTGGAGAGGTTTGAAGAATGTTGCAGTGTTGAAGGAGGACATTTTGAGCACCTGGGAGATTAAACAGTTTCTGTTTAATGCTTGAAACATGCCACCCTGCATTTTGACGTAATAATATACTCCAATGTGTAATGTGTGTTCTTACAGGTAATTGGTGAGTCCATGGAGTCCTATCAGAAAGAGCCAAGGATTGAGTGGGTAAGGAAATGGCCTGGACAGTCTGTGCTGTGTGTGTCTCAGGAAGTGTGGACCGCACTGATTCACAAATTTATTTTTGGAGGACAAATATTTTTTTTTTTTTTCCTCCAAGTGAACAACAAGCAGATTGTTGACATAAATTAAAAGCTTTGAGGAAAGCTGTAAAGCAGAAACAACCCTGCAGGAAGCTGATTGTCATTTATTTTTTTATTATTGTTACTAAATTTGGTAAAGGCGGAAGATGATGAGCTCGATTGTAAATTGGCTTTTCATTTTGAGATATTACTGGGAGGAAGTGGAGAATTTTTTAATTTATATTTTTTAATTTTTTTTACTTTTTGTTTTTATTGTTACTAAGCTTTAAAAGAAGGTGTATGCTGTTGTAAATTAAAAAATTTTGATTTTGATATTATAAATCAAACAACCAAGAAGAGTTTTATATTTTTATTTTTATTGTTACTAAGCTTTAAAAGAAGGTATATGCTGTTGTAAATCAAAAATTTGATTTTGATATTATAAATCAAACAGCCAAGAAGAGTTTTATTTATTTTTTTATTATTGTTACTAAACTTTAAAAGAAGGTGTATGCTGTTGTAAATCAAAAATTTGATTTTGATATTATAAATCAACTAACCAAGAAGAGTTTGAATTGATTCAGGAAACCTTAGATACCATAAAATAGTGTTACTGATATTTTTGTTTCTGTGTAGATGTGTGTCTGTCTGTACATGTGTGTGTGTTTGTGTGTATATGTCAGTGTTTCTGTGTAGATGTGTGTCTGCATGTATGTGTTTCTGTGTGAATATTTCTGTTTATCCTAAATCATGGATACCTGACTGATTCTTGTTTTCAGGAGGGTTCCATGATCACTCGGATGATCAACTCCATGTTGAAATATGGCTACGAATACCTCGGCAACACTGGCCGCCTTGTCATCACCCCACTGACAGACAGATGTTACAGGTTTGTTTCAAATTAGAGTTTTCAAAAACGTTATGTATGTGTGAGTCTGTGTGTGTGTGTGTGTGTGGTTGTATAATATAGATATATATAAAACCTGAATTAGATGACACAATATTGTAAATTAAAGCACTGTTTTAAAATGTCAACACTGGGCTCCTACTGTTGCTGCTATTATTCAACCACTGTTATTATAGCTAGCACTTATATTGTTAAAAAGAAGAAATATTATTGCTGCCGTCAAATTATTAAATTATAAATATTTATTAATACTATTATTATTATTATTTATTATGACTGTCATCATCGTCATTATTGTTGTCATCATCATCATCATTATTTATTAATATTGTATTTTTGTTCTAGTTCATTAATACTGTTATATTATGATTATTTATTTTTATTACTACTACTACTACTACTACTACTACTATTATTATTATTATTATTATTATTATTATTGTTATTATTACTACTATTATTATTATTATTATTACTATTACTATTACTATTATTATTATTATTATTATTATTATTTCTATTATTATTACTATTATTATTACTATTACTGTTCTGTACTTGTTATTACCTTTCAGAACTCTATTTTTATTATTATTATTATTATTATTATGGCAAAACTACAATTATTATTATTATTATTATTATTATTGTTTGTGTTAACTATTATTATTGTTGTTACATTTGGAAAATTCTTTAAATTTATTTTTACACAGTTCAGTCATCACTTGTTATCTTACCTTTCAGAACTCTGTTTGGAGCTCTACACTTGCATCTTGGAGGTGCTCCAGAAGGCCCAGCCGGAACTGGCAAAACTGAAACAACAAAAGATTTGGCCAAAGCTGTTGCTAAACAGTGTGTTGTGTTCAACTATTATTATTATTATTATTATTTTTATTATTATTATGGCCATTTTTATTTTATTATTGTTTTTGTTGAAAATTCTTCAAGGTAAATTTATTTTTATTGTTATTATTTGTCATTCAAAATAATAATATTTATAATAGTAAATAGTAATATTTTGTAATAATAATAATTGCACTAGGAAAATTCTTCAAGGTAAATTTATTTTTATTATTACTATTTGTCATTAATAATAATAATAATAATAATAATAATAATAATAATAATAATAATAATAGTAATAATAATAATAATAATAATAATGACAATAATAATAATAATAATAATAATAATAAAATAATAATAATGACAATAATAATAATAAAATAATAATAGTGATTGATTAATAATGATGATGATAGTGATTTGTTGTTATTAATGATGTGATTTAATTTTGAATGTTTTAGGGTCTGGCATCATGTGGAGCTTGGTCGTGTTTTGATGAGTTTAACAGAATTGACCTGGAAGTGTTGTCTGTGGTTGCCCAGCAGATCCTTACCATTCAGAGAGGTAGGCCTCCAGACACTAAAACAACCTGCATTCTGTTCTCAGTACTGAAGTTTACCAGTTGTTACTAGTTACTATTCACAAGCTTACCAACGTCAAAGTGCATGTGTGTGACAGGATACTGAATGATCAAAATTCATGTTTCATTCATTGAAAATATTTTTTTTCTGAAAAAAAGATAAGAAAAAATATTAAGCTCTGTAAAACATTAATATTTATGTAGCTCTATACAAACAATATATGTGTATCAATAATATTTACCATTTGTGTGTTTATCTGCATGTTTATATACATCTGAGTAAAATTGTGGCTATATGCATTTGTAGGTATTACAAGTATATATGTGTCTCTGTTATATTTTTACACATGTAGTATTTATAATTTCTGTGTAATTATCTTTGTTCAGGTATTAACTCTGGATCAGACACTCTGTTGATTGTATTTTTATTTCTGTGAGATGGTAATAGATAAATATTTTTATACAAATGCTCTGACTTGTAAAACTGTTGTATTTGTTCAGGTATTAACTCTGGATCAGACACTCTGCTGTTTGAAGGAACTGAGATTCGACTGGACCCAACATGTTCTGTGTTCATCACAATGAACCCTGGATATGCCGGAAGATCAGATTTGCCTGACAATTTAAAGTTTTTACTTCTTCTTCCCTTTGTAACTGTCATCTTGTAACACATCTACTGAAGTCATAGACTAATTTAACCCAAATTATCATTATTAACATCTGCTGTTATTTATTTATTTATTTATAACTTTTGATAGTATCTGGCTCACGATTTGTATTGTTTCTTCTGTTTGATATTTCATGTTTTGTGATGTATCTACTGAAGTTACTAATCATCAAAACTGTCTTTATTAAAAGTTTTTTTTCAATAGCTGATATACTTTTTTGTGCTGGGGGTTGTTAAACATTCATTCATCAATAAAAGTTGATGTTTTAGTTTATTCACTTTATTCATTTCTACTAATGTTTGATACTCTCATTCTGTGATATTTCTAATGAAGTCACTTTATTTTTTATTATTATTATATATATTTTTTAAATTATTAATTTTATTTTATTTTATTCTTAATTTGCTTTACTCCACTCTAATCCACTTCATTGTATTTTATTTTATTTTACTTAACAACCCAGGCTCTGTTCAGGACAGTGGCTATGATGGTTCCAGACTATGCTATGATTGCAGAGATTTCTCTGTACTCCTGTGGCTTCGTCCAAGCCCGTCCTCTGTCAGTCAAAATCGTGGCTGTCTACAGACTGTGTTCAGAGCAGCTGTCGTCACAACATCACTACGACTATGGCATGCGCGCCGTCAAGTCTGTACTGACTGCAGCTGGCAACCTCAAGGTAAACATTTTTTATTTTAATTGTTTTGTGTGTAAAAATTTACATTTCAGTTTTGTGTAAAAATTTACATTTTTGTTTTGTGTAAAAATTTACATTTCAGTTTTATTATTAAAATATATATTTTTTTTTTTGGATGCAAGAATTTTATTATTTTCTATTTTTATTAAAATTTATTTTGTTTTTGCATTCAATTTATTAATGTGATTATTGTTTTTATTATTATTATTATTTTTTTTTTTGATGTCATTATTAATTTTATTTTATTGTTGTTATTATTAAGTTATTATTTTTATTATTATTATTATTATTATTATTAATTATATTATTGTTGTTGTTGTTGTTATTATTGTTGTTGTCGTTGTTCTTGTTGTTGTCATTCAGAACTCAAACATACAGAACAAACAGAAATAAAAAACAATTCACAGCTGTTATAGACATAAGATAACAAAAATATTTTATATAAATAAATAAAAAAAACCCTGTAAGAATATAATTTCTAACTAACTAACTAACTAAATAAAATATACGTAAATTATTTTCAGCTCAAATACCCAGAAGAAGATGAGAACATTCTGATGTTGAGGTCGATCATTGACGTCAACTTGCCCAAGTTTCTGAACCATGACCTGCCACTGTTCCACGGCATCACGTCTGATCTGTTCCCGGGAGTTACCCTGCCGACACCCGACTACGAAGTTCTCAATGAACATGCTAGAGAATGCTGCATAGAGATGAACTTGCAGTGCACCAATTTCTTCCTGGAGAAAATTCAACAGGTCAGGATATTTTTGTTTCTTAAAATTGTTATTTATTTTATTATTATTATTATTATTATTGTTATTATTATTCTTGATATTGTTATTATTGTTGTTATTCATGATGTTGTTTTTCTTTATTTATATAGATATATTATTTAATTAGTATTTATTATTATTATTATTATTATTATTATTATTATTATTATTATTATTATTATTCCTGTTATCATTATTACTGTTGTTTGTGATGGTATTTTTGTTTATTTATTTATTTGTTATTATTATTATTATTATTATTATTATTATTATTATTATTATTACTATCATCATAACATTTGTTTATTAATATATAAATAAAATATATGTGTATATATATATATATGATTATATTTAATTATAAAAAGGAATCACTGGTTAAACGTTATTTTTACTGTAACAGGTTTATGAGATGATGATTGTTCGTCATGGTTTTATGATTGTTGGTGAACCATTTGGAGGTAAAACCATGGCATACAGAGTGCTAGCCAACGCTCTCGGAAAGATACACGAAAAGGTAAAAATGTGTGTGTGTGTGTGCATGCATGTGCATTTGCAAGTATGCATGCATGTGCATGTTTGCATGTGGATGTGCCTTTGCAAGTGTGTGTGTGAGTGTGTGCATATATGTGCGAGTGTGTGTCTGTGTATGTTTGTGTGTATTTATGTATGTTTATAATTGTGTGTTTGTAAACTGATAATAATGTGTAAAATTTCACGTTGGATGTTACAGTATTTATAAAATTTGTGCCTTTATTTAGATCACTGTATGAATTGTATCAGCTTGTCTCACTACTTGTGATGTTTATTAAAATTTGTGTTACTTGATACTGGGTACAGGGTAATATTTTTTTTTCCAGTATAATATAATGATTATATTAAATCACAATAAATTTAATCTATTTATTAACGAGAAGCTTTAACTACTGTTATTTTGATATGTATTAATGGTGAAAATGTATGTTTATATTTAAAATTTTGATATTGTCCAGGGCCTGATGGAAGAAAACAAAGTGCAGATAACTGTGATCAATCCCAAGGCCATAACAATGGGTCAGCTGTATGGTCAGTTTGACCCAGTGTCTCATGAATGGTCAGATGGAATTTTGGCTGTGTCCTACAGAGCATTTGCAACTTCAACTGTAATTATTGTCTTCTTTTTCTTCTTCTTTTTTTAATATTACTATTTCAAATTTAAATTATATTATTCAATAAAATTCTTTATTTTTTCCTTATTTTTATTTATTATTTACTATTTTATTATTATATTTTTTTTTTTTTTTAACTTCTTATTTTATCAGTCCAATGTTTTTTTATTTAATTATTCTATTCTCTGGGGAAGGTTAGTGAAGAAGTTTTCATTTTATCAGTTTAAATTGCATTATTTACTTAATGAGTGGCATTTTTAAAAAAAAAAATGTTTATCTTAAAATTTAATTTTCTAATCTGGTAAATTGGGAAATATAAATTTTTAAATTCCAGTTTATATTGAAATTAAAATTTCTAATCTCGTTTTTATTGAAATTGAATATTTTCTAATCACATTTATAACTGGAATTAAAATTTTCTAACTCACTTTCAATTTATATTTTCTAATCTAATTTATTTTGAAATTTAAATTTTCATATCTCTGTTTCGCAGACACCTGACAGAAAGTGGCTCATTTTTGATGGCCCAGTGGACGCGATCTGGATTGAAAACATGAACACTGTCCTGGATGACAACAAGAAGCTGTGTCTGATGAGTGGAGAGATCATTCAGCTGGCAAACACAACCAACCTCATATTCGAACCCATGGACCTTGAGGTGGCCTCACCAGCCACTGTAAGTAGCATTTCTTTATTATTTATTTATTTCCCATGAATTTTTTTTTTTTTTTTTTTTTTGAATTTATTATTAATATATATATATATGTATGTCTGTCTGATAGTTTTAAAAATTGATGTATATGATTTCTTTTTGATTTTAAGTTTATTATGTATTATTTATTTGTTGTTGTTTATGTGTTTATTTATTTGTTTAGTATATCTACTGAATTTTATTATTATTGTTACTTTTTTTGATTAATATGTTTACCAAATTTATAAAGAGGAAATGCATTTGATTTTATTTATTTATTTATTTATTACAGTTATTATTATTTATTATTATTATTGTTATTAGTGTTATTATTAGTGTTATTATTATTTTTTTTTATTGTTATTATTATTGTTATTATTGTTATTATTAGTGCTGTTATTATTATTATTATTATTATTATTATTATTATTATTATTATTATTATTATTATTATTACATCATTATCTTTCTTCTGTCTCTATATTTTCTAAATGTGTTCATTTATTTACTTATTTACTTACTCTGTTGTCTTCTTGTCAGGTGTCTCGATGTGGTATGATCTACATGGAACCATCCTCTCTTGGCTGGAGACCTCTGGTCATGAGCTGGCTTAAAGAGATGCCCTCCACTCTGTCAGAAACCAACAAGAGTATTATCAATGAGATGTTTGAGAGATTTGTTGACCCCTGTTTGACCCTCATCAGAAAGGGAGGAGTTAAGGTGAGTGATTGGCAGATAACGTTGACAAATAGATTTTCAAGATTTTCGTGATTTCTGAAATTTGTACTTTTTGCTGGATCCAAGTTGTGTGTATTTTATATTCGTATGTTTTTGATTATATTTTACTGCATTTTTTTTTAATTTTTTTTTAAATTTAACACATTTTTATTGTTTATTAGATATTTTTTTTTAATCATTGTATTTTCTTCTTATTTTTTTTAGATTTTGTAGTCAGTTTTTAGAATTTTTTTTATTCCTTTTTAATAAGTATTGCTTTAAGAATTTTAAAAAATATAAAGATATATATATCTATATTTTATGTTTACTAATATTATTTTATTTATTTATTTATTTATTTTTTATTTTTTATTAATATTATTATTATTATGATTATTATTATTATTATTATTATTATTATTATTATCTTTTTTTTTAAATCTTCTTTGTTTTTAAATTCTTTTTATTTTCCATTTTATTTCATCATATTGTGTTTTTTTACTTCCAGGAACTGTCACCAACGAATGACTCAAATCTTGTGAAGTCTCTGATGAACTTGATGGACTGTTTGATGGATGAGTTCAAGGACGAAGCAAAGATTATACAGATGGAAGAAAGAGAAATAATCACTTGGCTTGAGGTTTGCTGTTTATTTATTTATTTATTTATTTATTTATTTTCATACTTACTTATTGATCTGTGTATTTACTTATTTATTTATTTATTTGTTTGTTTATTTATTTATTTATTTTCATACTTACTTATTGATCTGTGTATTTACTTATTTATTTATTCATTTATTTGTTTGTTTATTTATTTATTTATTTGTTTGTTTAGTTATTTATTTATTTATTTATTGATCTATTTCTTATTTATTTTTTTATTTTTCATTTATTTATTAAATTTTATTGTCCTTAAAATTTAAATTATTTAAATTTTAAATTTATTATTTTTATTTTTTATTTTTATTTATTTATTTACTTACTTATTTATTTATTCATATTTTCTTTAAATTTAAATTTTATTTATTTATTTATTTGTTTATTTATTTATTTATCCACTTTTTAATTGTATTTTTCTTTCTTTCATTTAATTTTTTTTGTATTTTATCTTAATTTTATATTTTGTTTTATAAACATTTTGTTTTATAATTTATTTATTTATTTATTATTATTTTTTAAATTTATTGATTTCCTTTGTAATTTATGTTTGTAATTCATCAAAGAATGTGAAGACTAGCATTTAGAATTCTAGAATTTTCCTACAACAGAAGTAAAACTTTAACTGTTAATACATATTTTAATGTTTAAATAATAATAATTATTATTTTATTTCAGTGTATATTCTTTTTCGCTCTGACTTGGTCCATTGGAGGCAGCAGTGATGATGCAGGTCGCTTAAAGTTTGACAAACTTGTCAGAGAGCTTATCACAGTAAGTACATCAAAACATCACTTTTATCATTGTCATTGGTGTTGTTGTTGTTGTTGTTGTTGTTGTTATTGTTGTTGTTGTTATTGCTGTTATTATTGTTCTTGTTGTTGTTGTTATTATTGTTCTTCTTCTTATTATTATTATTATTATTATTATTATTATTATTATTATTATTATTATTATTACTATTACTATTTATTATTATTATTATTATTATTATTATTACTATTATTATTATTATTATTATTATTATTATTATTATTATTATTATTATGATTATTATTATTATTATTACTATTATTATTATTATGATTATTATTATTATTATTATTACAGACTGAAATATTTAATAATGAGGAGGAAGTGTTTTGCTGGCTGACAACCATCTCCTACCTTAAATGATAATTAATATTCAAAAAAAAATATACATACATTTTTGAAAGTTATTCCTTTTCTCTAATTTTAAAGAAAAATAACTTTTATTCCGTACTTATATATTATCTGATTTTTATTATCAATATTTCTTCTTCTTTTTATTTCTTTCTTTTTATATACTTCATCCATTAGTCATTTATTCTCATTTTGCATCTGAATTAATAGTTAATCTTTCTATTAATGTAATCAGTTATATGTTATCTATTTAAAAAAAAATATCTTATTTGTTTCATGCTATTGCAACAAAATAAATTTCAGCTTCACATTTTTTTATATTTTTTGTTTATTTTTAGGGTGGAATGTGTGAGGAGACCAGACTGAATATTGGGATGACTGAGCTGGTGGAACCTCCCCTCAAGCCCTACCTCAACCCTTTCCCAGCCAAAGGCAAGATCTATGACTACAAGTTTGTCAAACAAGTAAGTCTGGATATGTCTGGTTTCTGAAGTTGTTAAGAAGTAGTGCAGTAAAGATAGTACTTAAGACAGAAATAGATATGTTCAATGTGTTGAATTATTTTGTTGATTTTTTTTTTTAAACTGTTTGAATAATATAAATGATGTAAATTCAATAAAATTAAATGAAATTTAAAAATATATAATAATAATAATAAATGTACCTGAAGCAATTGTTTGTTCATTTTTTTTTGTTATGATTTTAATTAAAAAATTAAATTTTAAAGAAATAATAATAATAAATGAACAACTGTTTTCATTGTTGTGACTGTAAAACTGAATTAATGAAATTAAAAACAGATTTAAATCAAATATTAAAGATATAAAAATTACAAATAAATAAAACAGACCTAAACACTTGCTCATTAAATTAGTTGTTACAATTGTAAAAATAAAATAAAATTAATTAAAAACAGAAGTAAATCAAATTCGGAAGTACAAAAAAAATAACAAATATTCAACATTCATTCTTATGATTATAAAAAAAATTTTAAAGAAATTTCTAAACTAAAATTAATTAAATTTTGAACAAACAAAAAGGAATAAATAAACCAAAATTTAACCTTCAACAATCGTTTATTAATTTTCCACTTTTATGATTTTTAAATGAAAGTATCTTAATTTATTTTTATCTTTAAATTGTTTTTTTTAAGGGATCTGGTAAGTGGGTAGCATGGAGTGATGAGATCAAAGACAGTGCACCCATAGCAAAAGACGCCACCTTCCACGAGATCATTGTACCCACCATTGATACTGTCAGATACACCAATCTTATGCGCATGCTTATTAAGCACAACTGCGCCTGTCTCTTTGTGGGGCCTACCGGAACGGGAAAAAGTTGCTATGCAGTGGTAAGTATTAACGTTTCATGAGCATGTTTGTAGTTATTTGAATTTTGAAAATAGATTATGCAAGACCTGTTTTGCTGTGGTGTTTATTTTTCAGGCGAGTTTGCATGTTGTAAGTGTTTGTATTTCAGAACAGTGTACAGAAGTTTTAAGTATTTTCATTTCACAAGAATATCAAAAAAATTGCTGCATTGTAATGTGTATTAATATTTAGATTTTATTACAATAATCAAGATTTGCTATATTTCTATATGAATTTACATTCAAGACAATACAAGTAATTCCTTTACTATTTCAAATACTTGCATTTCAATAAAGCATTCAAATGTTTTTTTAATATTTACCTTTCAATAAAGCATTCAAAAAGTACTGACATTTCATAAAAGTGATATCAAAACAAATACTGTTATTTATCAATAACAGATAATTTTGTAAACATAAATAGTTATAATGATGATGATGATGATGATGATGTCACTGATGGTAATTATAATTATAATGAAGATAGTGATGGTCATAGTGATGATGATGATGATGATGATGATGATTATATTTCAGGATTTCCTGCTGAACAAACTGGACAAGGGGGTGTACAAACCAAACATCATCAACTTCTCTGCACAGACCAGCGCAAACCAAACACAGAACATGATCATGTCCAAGCTTGACCGTAGAAGAAAGGGTGTGTATGGGCCACCACTGGGCAAAAAAGCTGTAAGTAAATTTGTTTTATAATCTCTTAACTTCTAAATAAATAAATAAATAAATAAATAAATAAATAAATAAATAAATGCATGAATAAATAAATACATGAAAAGAATTTCAGAAAAACTGGGATTTTTTGGAGGAAGGAGGTTATGTTTGTTTCTTATTCTGTTTTGTAACAACTGAAATATTTAACACCGAATAACTTTATACAAGATAAAAATGATTAGATCCAGGAGTCATTCTGAGCAGTATTCATCATTTTGTAAAAAAGTAGTAGTATTTTTTACTTCTTTTTTTTAATGAAAGTTAACAGTTTTTCAATAGTGCAGCAGTACGAATGCAGTTCTCATACATGATAGGTTACAAGATCAGTTCCCAACAGGACAGTTGTTGTCAAATATTTCCATCACAGTTCCTAGTTTATCAAAGACCTAGTTTATAAAAATTAACTTATTTTTACTAATCATCAAAAAGAACAAGTGAAATGATGTCATCTCATTTCCTTGTTGTATCATTGTCACAGAAAATAAATCAGTGTGTTGATTAATACAAACAGCTGTCTGTAACAAAACTATCTGTAACAAATATCTGTAACACAGTGAATGGTTTCTTTAAACACTTTATTAAAAAAAACAAAAATATTAATAATTCCTGCAGATCATATTCTGTGATGACTTGAACATGCCTCTGAGAGAGGAGTACGGAGCCCAGCCACCCATTGAGTTGCTACGGCAATGGCTTGACCACTGGACATGGTATGACCTCAAGGAAGTTATTCCAATCAAACTGGTGGACATTCAGTTCATGGGTGCCATGGGACCTCCAGGTAATTAGACAGACAGACAGACAGACTGACTGAGAAAGAGAGAACATGAGACTGAGAAAGAGTGAGAGAGAATGTAAGCAAGTGTGTCTGAGAAAGGGAGGGAGGGGGACAGACAGACAGATTGAAAGAGAAAGAGAAATGTGAGAGAGAGAAAGATGAGATGGAGGGAGGGAGGGACAGAGAGAGAGAGAGAAAAGAGAGAGAGAGAGAGAGAGAGAGAAAGAGAGAGTTAGCCAGAGAGTGGAAAGATTATAAAATACTATATTCTGTATATTAAATGTTACAATTGAAAAATTCCACAATAATTGTTGAAAGATACTCATGTAATTTATATGATCTAAATACTGCCAAAAAATAAAAAAATAAAAATCAAAAACACTTAGATGGAAAATGTATCATTAATTGGAAAATTGTGAAATTCATCCATTGAAAGGAAATATAAATGATCTGTTTTTATTTTACTTATTGTTATTAAGCTGTGTAAACTGATATTCTAATTTCTAATATCTTCATCAGTATTGTACAGGTAAATTTTGTATGAATTATCTGTTTATTTTACTTATTGTTATTAAGCTGTGTAAACTCATATTCTAATACCTTCATCAGTATTATACAGGTAAATTTTGTATAAATTGTCTGTTTGTTTTACTTATTAATGTGTGTAAACTCATATTCTAATACCTTCATCAGTACAGTACAGGTAAATTTTGTATAAATTGTCTGTTTGTTTTACTTATTAATGTGTGTAAACTCATATTCTAATAATTTCATCAGTACTGTACAGGTAAATTTTGTATAAATTATCTGTTTATATCATATTCTAATTTCTAACACCTTCATCAGTATTGTACAGGTAAATAAATTAATTCTGTAATCACAGGTGGAGGTCGCAATCCTGTAACGCCTCGTTTCCTGCGACACTTGAACACCATCACCGTCAATGAGTTTGATGACGATACCATGGTAACCATTTACAGGAAGATCATGGAATGGCACATTTCTGCAAGGTACGTTTAGCAACAGTGAAACTTTGACATTTGTTTTTAAGTCTGACAGAGAGGAGAATGTGTGGGTAAAATGAAATGTAATGAAATTTAAATAAAATTAATTAAAAAAAAAAAAAATAAATAATAATAATAATAATAATAATAATAATAATAATAATAATAATAATAATAATAATAAAATAATTTTAAAAATAATTTTAAAATAATTTAAACAAAAAAAAATTATAGTTGACTAAATGTGTACTAAAATTGCTTGTTTTTAACCTAATATTCATT
Source organism: Chrysomallon squamiferum (assembly GCA_012295275.1). NCBI lineage: Eukaryota > Metazoa > Mollusca > Gastropoda > Neomphalida > Peltospiridae > Chrysomallon > Chrysomallon squamiferum. Next base: position 9,198,239 of record CM022668.1, on the reverse strand, counting down.
TTTATTTTATATGTGTGTGTTTGTGTGTTTGTCTGTGTGTTGTGTATGTATGTGTATGTTTATATGTATAGTATATGCGTATGTAGGTGTATTCATATATACGTATGTATATATGTGTATATGGATGTGTATGTACATGTTTGCTTATATGTGTTTATATATATATATATATATATGTATGTATGTATATATACACACACACACACACACACACATTCATTCAGTTCATTCACTAACTCATTCAGTTACTCAGTTCATTCATAAACACATTCATCCACTCACTCACTTCACAGAGGATTCAGTGTGTGTGTGTGTGTGTTTATGTGTGTATATATATATACACATACAACATACATATTCATTCAGTTTATTCAGTTAATTCATAAACACATTCATCCACTTATTATTCACAGAGGATTCAGCAACGAGTTCAAGCCCTGCATTGACCAGATAGTGAACGGCACACTGAGCATCTACAAGGAAGCAATGATCAACCTGCTGCCCACCCCTGCAAAATCTCACTACCTCTTCAACCTGAGAGACTTCAGCCGCGTCATCATGGGCGTGCTGTTGTCCACGCCAGACACGATGGAGGAGCCAGCATCGATGAAAAGACTCTGGGTACACGAGGTAAAGAGAAATGATTATTATTAAAAAAAAATTTTTTTTTTTTTTTTTTTTATTATTATTATTATTTTTTTTTTAATCTTCTTAGAAAATGTAATTTTGTTTTTTATAATTCTGAGAAAATAAAAGATTTCTGAAGAAAATTTAAAGTTCTTAGAAACTTTACTAATTAGATTCTAAGAAAAATTTAATTAACAGCAAGAATCTGAGAAAAGATACTGGTAGCTTTCTTATAAAATTACTGGTAGGAGTGTGAAACCAAAATACATTAGGATTCTGAGAAAGTTTATTATTAATTATGTTTAGATATGGTTTTTGAAAATGCCTGAATTTATTTTTTTATTATTATTATTATTTTTTTTAATAAATAAAAGAGAAAAGAAATATTTAAATATTTAAAAAAAAAATTATGATTCTTTAAAAATAAAAAACAAATGATCATAGACCAGATGTTAACAGTTTCTCAATAGTGCAGCAGTATGAATGCAGTTCTCATGCATGATAGGTTACATGATCAGATCCCAACAGGGCAACTGTTGTCAAATATTTCCATTACAGTTCCTCATTTATCAAAGACTGTGGAATACTGAAAATGTATAAAAAAAAATTCACTTATTTTTTACTAATCATCAAAAAGAACAAGTGAAATGATGTCCTCTCATTTCCTTCTTGTATCATTGTCATAAAAAATAAAACAGTACGTTGATTAACACAAACAGCTGTCTGTAACAAAATCATTATTGAAAAAAAAAAAAAAAAAAAAAAAAACATTTACTCAACAAATTTTTCTTCATCTCAGGTTTTCCGAGTCTACTACGACCGCCTCGTTGACTCGCAGGATCACAGCTGGCTCTACAGCTCCACCCGCGAAGTTGTCAAGAACCAGCTGAGAGAAGACTTTGACCAGCTTTTTATTCATCTGGATTCCGATGGAGATGGTAAAGTCACTGAGGACGATATTCGTAGTTTGATCTACTGTGACTTCAGCAATCCCAAATCACCCAGCAAGGACTATATTGAGATTCGAGATCTGGAACAGCTGAGACATGTAGTGGAAGGTTACCTCGATGAGTTCAACAACCTCAGCAAGAAGCCAATGAATTTGGTGTTGTTCAGGTGAGTGGTAATACAAAGTTTCAGTAACTTTAGATATTATTATTATTACAATATGTATATATATTTTCTTATTTTTTTTTTTTTTTTTATATCAGACAATAATATTTTATTTGTCTAAAATTTTTGTTTCAGATTTGCTATTGAGCATGTATCTCGAATTGCTAGAATCATCAAACAGCCCAGGAGCCACGCCCTGCTGGTGGGTGTGGGTGGGTCTGGCAGACAATCACTGACTCGTCTTGCAGCTCACATGGCTGACTATGATCTGTTCCAGGTAAAAAAAAAAAATTTAAAACAAATTCAAATTAAAAATAAATAATAAAAATAATCTATAAGAATCAAATACATTTAGGTTTTCATAAAGAATGTTTATTTTTCAAAATCTGTTTATATATATATATATTTTTACTGATATTCCAATGGATACCATTTAAGGAAGTTTCTTGCTTGGAAAAGCCAAAAGGATCTCCAGAAACTTAAAGGCTTCTTAGAAAGTTTACTTAGAAAATTTCTGTTTGTTGGAAAATTTCATCTTTGAAATATTTATAAGTTTGTATTGGATTGTTTTTTTAGAAAGTGTGTAATCAAATTTCTGGGTTCATTTAGTTTGTACTTTTAGAGAAAAGTCCATTATCAGATATTCTTTGCAGATGATTTAATTTTTTTTAACTTTCTAGATATTTTTGACATTGACAATTTTCTTCTTTTCCTGGATAGTTTTTCCAGAAAAGGTTTAAACATTCTAGTAAAATTTATATTTATGAGTTGTCATCTTTATATGTTTATTATTATTATTATTATTATTATTATTATTATTAGTTATTAGTTGAACACAGAAAGAGAGCCGGAACAATTTTTATATTCAAAGAAAACTTACACAAATTCAAAATTATTATAATTTTGCTCTCAACACAAACCTAGAATCCATTCCAAATCCTGTCCAATTACTTAGACCAGATGTAAACGGACTAAACACAAAGCTCAGTAAATCTAATTTTTACTTTTGTGTGGTTGTGACAATATTAACATGAACCTGTTCATCATCACTTTGACAAATGTTTTAAGATAAAACTGTTTTCTTAATGAGCTTGAAATGTTGCCTGTTCAACAAAAAGGAGACCCAGGCATGCCGATGTCTTCGGGGAAGGTGAGCTGTTGTAGTCACAGTTTCTGATTCTAGGCATGCGATGTCACTGTGTCGAAGGAATGTTGTCATAAAATCACTGGGGACAATGTAATGGAGATTTATTTTAAACATTATTATTATTATTATTATTATTATTATTATTATTATTATTATTATTATTATTTTGTCATTATTATCATTATTATTTTTATTATTATTATTATTATTATTATTATAATTATTATTATTATTTTGTCATTATTATCATTATTAATATTATTATTATTATTATTTTTTCATTATTATTATTATTGTTTTATTTTGTCATCGTTATTATTATTATTATTATTTTGTCATTATTATTCTTATTATTATTACTTTGTCATTATTATTATTATTATTTTTTTTTTTTTTTTTTTTTTTGTTATTATTGTTAATTTTATTTTATTTTATTTTTTTTTTTTGATGTTACATTTTTCTTAATGTTTGTTAAGGACTGGAAGTTCACTTGATATCACATTTCTGTTTCACTTTGTGTATGTTGGTACATTGCAACAGGAATGATTTTTATAAATGTTACATTTTGTCACCTGTGGATACAGTCCTGGATTTATTTATTTATTTATTTATTTATTTATTTATTTATTATAATTCTTCCTCTTCTTTTTCTGATTATTATTATTATTATTATTATTATTATTATATAAATCTAAAACTTATTTAATAATAATATTTATGGCATTATTTGTGACTGTTGACATAAAAAAAAATTATTAAATCTTTTTATTATTTATTTTTTTTTTCACATTTTATACATATATATGTCACTTCTAAATAACACATAATTTAAATATGTTTTTAAAAAATTTGTAAAAATGTTTTCTTAAATCACTGAGGTAAATGTATAGTTTGAGGCATGTCATACTGTTGGTAATAAGGCATGTTCATTCACACAATTTTGAATATTGTGTATCACCAAATGATTAAAAAATGATTGAGAAAAGTAATTTTCACACATAATTCTTTTCAATTAGATGTTCCATTAGTGTGGACAAGTAACTGTCAAAAAAATAACCTTTGTGAGTTTTGTCATTGTAAGGATAACATGTAGTAAAAATATTCTTCTTAAATGGAATCACAGGAAAAATGCATGGATTTACCTTTCTGGTTTTACGTTGAACAGAGTATTCCAATTAATGCAATTTTATTGAAAATAATTTAATAAAACTCCTGTTCATAATAAATTTTATACATATTTTATACTAAAAGAATTTATAATGAACAATGAATTAAAGAGAAAAATAATTTAAAAAAAAATAATAATTTGTCTTACATTGCATGGATGGTTCACAGCATTGTGTTCTTTGTTATACCATAATAATGAATTTTTAATTTAGAATTAAAATTGGTTTTTCAAAATAAAATTTAAAAATAGTGTTTATTTTGTATTGTTTTTAGATGATATGATTTAATTAAATAATCTTGACATATAACCATTTTGTAATAATATTTTATTTTTTGTATTATATTATTTTTATTATTTTTTCTACGTTTTTGTTTTTGTTTTTAAAAAGACAACAAAGATTTTTAAATTAATCCAAAACACTGATGTAATAGATGTTATTAGTAAATTATTATTAACTTTATTCTAGTTAACATTATTACGATTTCCATTATCTTACTTCATAGTTATTATTACCATTATCATAATTAATATTATTATTATTTCAATTACCATACTTAATATTATTTACAACTTGCATTACCATATTTAATATTATTTTTGGTTTCAATTATTATATTTTATATTATTCAATATCTGAACTATTATACTTAATGTTATTTATGATTTAAATTATCAAAGCATATGATGAGTAACATAACATCATCATAACCTGTTAATAAAGTTTCATGAAATTAAATAATTTTGTACGTACATTTAGATGTGATTGTGTGTATCCATATTTCTGTGTGTGTGTGTGTGTGTGTATATTATATGTGTACTAATGTTAATTTTTATGTGTCCCTGTGTCTACTTTGTGTTCATATACAACTGTTTGATTTTGTGAATGTATTTTATAATAATATGTTTTATTGTCTCTGTCTACACACTGGTGGATTTCACAACACAACAGATGTTTATTTTGACGTGTATCTTCAGGTTGAAATCTCTAAAAGTTACACCTCTGTTGAGTGGAGAGAAGATCTGAAGAGAATTCTGAGAAAAGCAACAGAGACTGACAACCATGCTGTCTTCCTGTTCTCTGATACACAGGTATGTGAACTATCACTGTTAAATAGATTGTTACATGTGAAATATCACTGTTAAATAAACAGATACACAAGTATGTGAAATACCACTGTTAAATAAATAGTTGTATGTGAAATACCACTGTTACATAGATAGTTACATGTGAAAATATAGGGGTTTATGACACATACATACGTGAAATATCACTGTTAAATAGATAGTTATATGTGAAATATAGGGGTTTATGACACATACATACATGAAATATCACTGTTAAATAGATACAGTTATAATGTGAAATATAGGGGTTTATGACGCACATGTAGATGAAATATCACTGTTCAATAAACAAACATACAGGTATGTGAAATATCACTGTTAAGTAAATTGTTATATGTGAAATATAGGGGTTTATGACACATACATACATGAAATATCACTGTATTAAATAAACAAATACACAGGTATGTGAAGTATCACTGTTAAGTAGATTGTTATATGTGAAATATAGGGGTTTATGACACATACATACATGAAATATCACTGTTAAATAAACAGATACACAGGCATGTGAAATACCACTGTTAAATAGATACAGTTATAATGTGAAATATATGAGTTTATGATTCACATATATGCATGAAATATCACTGTTAAATAAACAGATACAGTTCCTAAATAAAGAACTCATCAATCATGGACCAAGTTAATTTATTTGTTAATTTGTGAAAATGTAAATTGTTTAATAATACATTTGCTGATGTCTTCTACAGATCAAAAAAGAATCGTTTCTGGAGGACATTAACAATCTACTGAACGCTGGTGAAGTTCCCAACCTGTACCCAGTTGATGAGAAACAGGAAATCTGTGAGAAAATGAGGCAGATTGATAGGTAAATCTTGATTATCTCTAATCTTATAAACCCCAGAAACAAGTCTGGTCATGTCAGAGCTTTTCATTGTAGTGTATAGTCATTTACAGACATTGTTAACAAATAAATCATTTTATTTGTAACAGGCCATTATATCACACAGACTTACAATTTTATTATAATATAACTGAACAAATAAAAAATTAAATAAAAAATATAGATAGACAGATAGATAGATAGATAGATACATAGATACATAGATAGATAGATATGTATGTATGTATATAGACAGATATATATAGATATAGATACAGATATAGATATATATAATTTAAATGTATACATTTGTTTTTCATTTAATATTAAAAAATATTAGTTTTCCTTGAATTAAATATTCTTCCATTTTATTTTCTGTTTAATATCATTTAAAAAAAAGGTTAATCTGGTTTAGTTAAGTCCACTGAAGTTTAATTATTATTATTATTATTATTATTATTATTATTATTATTATCATCATCATCATCATCATCATCATCATTATTATTATCATCATTATCATCATCATCATATTATTATTATTATTATTATCATCATTATTATTATTATTATTATTATTATTATTATTATTATTATTATTATTATTATTATTATTATTATTATTATTATATTATTATTAGTATTATTATTATTATTATTAGTATTATTAAATGCTCATTTTGGGTTAATTAAACATTCTCACACTCACTGTATCTAAAATCACCTATCACTGCTGTGTTTTCCCAGACAAAAAGACAAGACAAAACAGACGGATGGATCCCCAGTGGCTCTGTTCAACCTGTTCATCTCTCGTGTGCGTGATCAGCTTCACGTGGTCCTCGCCATGAGCCCCATCGGCGACGCGTTCAGGAACCGGCTCCGCAAGTTTCCTTCCCTCGTCAACTGCTGCACCATCGACTGGTTCCAGGTTTGTCCACACACGATTTCTTTTATTGTTATTGAGAGGAAGAGTTGTAGGGATCAGTATAGCATTAAAATTAGCTTAATGTTGTATTTGTTGTTATTATTATTTTTGTTTTTCCTGTAGGTTTGTCAATACATAATTTTTTATTGAGAGGAACAAGATATAGGGATCAGTATAGCATTTCAGTTTTAACTTAATGTTGTTGTTGTTGTTGTTGTACCTTTAGGTTTGTCAGTATTTTTTAACTGAATATTATTGTTATTGATATTGTTACTATTTTTTTTGAAATTTTAAAATAATTTTATGTTTAGATTTAAGATGTTATTGAAATAATTAACATTTTCTTATTAATTTTTTTTTTTTTTTATTATTTAATTTTTTTATAAATTTAAAAAAATAATGTTCAGATTATTAAGATGTTAAAGCATAGGATAACATAGTCATATGGTGAAAATAATCAAAACTGAGGTTTTGATGGAACAATATTCTCCAGATAAACCACATTCCAGTGATATACATTGATTTTTAGATGAATCTTGGTAAAAATAAGTGCATAGTTTTAGCATAATTTAATTAATTAAGACTCTGACATGTCACACAGAAAACACAAAAGAACATGTTTTATTGACTGATTTCAGCAAAAAAAAAAACATATATAGTATGAAAGACAAGATGTTTTCAAAACTATTTATGGTGAAAAAATTTGACCTACTGAAACACTGAACTGTATTAACTAAAAATTACTTTTCACAACATCCAACTGGTTGTCATCCTATCCCACCACACAATTTCTTTATATCATTTTATTTTTTATTTATTTTTTATTTTTTTTTATTATTATTATTATTTATTTTAATTATTTTTCAAATCAGTCGTGGCCTGAAGATGCCCTGCAAGCTGTGGCCACTCGCTTTCTGGAGGAGACTGAGATGGCAGAGGAGGAGAGGTCCGGCTGCATTGACATGTGTAAGAAGTTCCACACCACCACCAGAGACCTCTCAGACCGCTTCCTCCTCGAGCTGGAGCGCCACAACTACGTCACGCCAACGTCGTACCTTGAGCTGATCAACACCTTCAAGACGCTGCTCTTCAAAAAGCGAGAGTAAGTGTGTTGTAAATTGCTTTACATTCTGTGTGTGTGTGTGTGTGTGTTGTTTGTGTTTGTGTGTGTTGTGTGTGTGTTGTGTTGTGTGTGAGTTGTGTGTGTTGTTTGTGTGTGTGTGTGTTGTGTGTGTTGTGTGTGTGTGTGTGTGTGTGTGTGTGTGTGTGTGTGTGTGTGTGTGTGTGTGTGTGTGTTGTGTGTCCTGTTCAGAGCTTTCAGATTGACTGCTTTTTTTCAATACTGATAATTATTTAGTGACAGTGTTGAGGTAGTCACTTTATTTATAGAATCAGCTGTTTTCATCCTGGATAAAACCTGAATACACAGAATTGTTACTAATATTTATTTATGTAATAAATAAACATTCCTTAAAAAGAAGGGGTGAAGAAAAATGAAAGAAAAAACATTTTTATTTTATTACATTTTATTATTATTATTATTATTATTATTATTTGTAATAAAATAAAAGTTTTAAAACAGAAATCTAAATAACTTGTATTATTTTACAACACTGGGAGGTTCTAAAACAGAAATCAAGATATGAGAAAGGTTTGCTAAGTAACTTGTATTATTTTACAACACAGGGAGGTTCTAAAACAGAAATCAAGATATGAGAAAGGTTTGGAGAAACTGGACTCGGCCTCATCGCAGGTTGCTGTGATGCAGAAAGAGCTGACAGATCTACAACCACAGCTGGTGCAGGCCAAGAAAGAAGTGTCAGAGATCATGATCATCATCGAGAAAGACTCCATTGAGGTGGCCAAAGTAGAAAAGGTCAGCAGAATCTTCAAAAAATTATTTTACAGTTTTAGTCATAACTGGAATGATTTTTTGTTTTAAATGTTATAGTTTGATATTGTTGTATTTATTATTATTATTATTATTATTATTATTATTATTATTTAATACAGTGATTGTAGATTGTTTTTAGGAAAATTATTTTAAACATTTTTTTTTAAAATAAATATATTAGACATCAGCAATTTGGTTAATAATGTTATCCATTTTGGGGGATGAGTTTAAAAACATTTTCATTTGTGTTTGTCATTTTTACATAATAATTTAGAATTTAACGAAATATATATATATTACAATAATTCTTATTTGTGTTTTTAAAACATTTTAAAAATCTGATGGAACAGGACTTGATAGATCTGAACTAATTTGTTTTCCAGATTGTCAAAGCGGACGAGGCTATCGCCAATGAACAAGCAAAAGCAGCCAAGGCCATCAAAGATGAGTGTGATGCTGACCTGGCTGAGGCCATCCCCGCCCTGAATGCCGCCCTATCAGCCCTCAACACCCTGACCCCTCAGGTTTCTATTACAGAGATTGTTAAATTGACACATTAACATGTCACTGATTGATATCAGTGTTTGTTTGTGTGTTTGTTTAATTTCTTCTTTTTTTATTAATATATGAGTGTTTATACATGCGTATATATAATATATCATATATACACTCATATATTAATAAAAAAAGAAGAAATTAAACAAACATATATTACATTTATAAAATATAAATATATATATATATTACACTGTTTTATTTTATTTTTACTTTTATTTTTTAATGTTTTTATACATTATTTATTTATTTACTTATTTATTTATTTATGTTCTAAGATAGGACTAAAGAGTCATTTCCATTACTGCTTCATGAGTTGAGTCAGCATTGATAAGTAGAATACAAACAGTGACAAAATAGTCAAATTATTTACTAAGAATTAATTTGTCACATACAACCTAGTGGTATTTATTAAATTCTTTTCTCATACATGATTTTTAAACTAATTACTGTATTCATATGTCTGTGTGCATGTGTGTGTGTGTCTTTTTTTTTAGTTTAGCTATCATTTTTTTATTTATTGTATTATATCTCCATATTTATTGCAGTTTTTTACTTTTTTACTTTTTTAATCTATTTATTTGCTATAATTTTGTTATTTATCACAGGATATCACCATTGTCAAGTCTATGAAAAGTCCTCCATATGGTGTGCGTCTGGTTATGGAGGCTGTCTGTGTCCTGAAAGGCATCAAGCCAGACAGGATACCTGATCCTTCGGGGACAGGAAAGAAGATTGAGGACTTCTGGGGCCCTGCCAAGAAGTTGTTGGGAGACATGAAGTTCCTTGAATCTCTGCACAACTTCGACAAGGTTTGATGATTTTACTGGGTTTTCCTTTTACTGTTATTGTTACTGCTGCTGTTGTTACTATTATTGTAGTTGTAACTTTATTATTTATTGTTTATTATTATTATTATTATTATTATTATTATTATTATTATTATTATTATTTATTACTATTATGATTGTTGTTGTTTGCTTTACACAAGAAAAATGATTTATTTTTAAATAAGTTAGGTCATTTGAACTTGATTTTTGTTAATATTATTATTTCTCTTACAAAATCTTCAAATTTTTTTTTGTCATATAAACATGTGCATATAAATATTAGCACAAAACTGTATTGACTGAAATTATATTTATCCAGAAACCAAAATGTAAATGAAGTTAGATTTAAAAAAAACACAATAATTATTAGAAGACTGCATTGTAGAGGTGCTCATATGTATTTACATATTTTTACATTTATTTATTTATTTATTTATTTATTTATCTGTTTTAATATTGGTAATACTGCTAAAGGTATTTATGTTCTGTATTTTGAATACTGTTCTGTTGATGATACAGTGTGTGTTGTTGTGTTTACCAGGACAACATCTCCGTGCCTGCAATGAAAACCATTCGAGCTAAATACATACCCAACCCAGATTTTGACCCTGACAAAATTCGAGTTGCTTCCACTGCCTGCGAGGGTTTGTGTAAGTGGGTGAGAGCCATGGATGTGTATGACAAGTAAGTTTTAGTAACACCTATTATTATTATTGTTTGTGTTATTGTTATTGTTATTATTATTATTATTATTATTATTATTATTATTATTTTATTAGTTTCTGCTGCAACTATAATAGTTACAACTGGTACTACAAATAACATTATATATTTAATAATACTGCTACTATTCATACTATATGTTTAATAATATTACTATTACAAGTAGTTTTACTACTACTGCTTCTACTATTTTTACTGCAATTAATCTTATTACTCTCTTTATTATCATCGCTAATAGTACTACTACTAGTACTATTATAAATACTACTATTATTATTACTATTATTCTACTAGAACCACTACTACTACTATGATTATTATTATTATTATTATCATTATTGTTATTATTATTATTGTTGTTGTTGATATTGTTATTATTATTATTATCATTATTGTTATTGTTATTGTTGTTGTTGTTGGTATTATTATTATTATTATTATTATTATTATTATTATTATTATTATTATTATTATTATTATTATTACTACAGGGTTGCTAAAGTTGTAGCACCAAAGAAGGAATCACTGAAGAAGGCCGAGGCAGAACTGGCCGTTGCCATGGAGTCGCTGGAGAAGAAGCGAGCCTCACTGCGAGAAGTTCAGGAGAAACTTCACAAGCTGGAGGAGACCCTGGAGAACAACAAGCAGAAGAAAGCAGACCTGGAGAACCAGGTGGAACTCTGCACCAAGAAACTTGAGAGAGCTGAACAGCTGATTAGTGGACTGGGAGGAGAGAGAGACAGGTACAGAGAGCCGTGTTGGAATGGGAGATAATTAGTGTTGGGTTAACATGTGGAGATAATTAGTGTTGGGTTAACATGTGGAGATAATTAGTATTGGGTTAAAATGTGGAGATAATTAGTGTTGTTAGATTGGGATATATTTACTCCTGTTAGAATGGGAAATAATTGGTGGTATTGTGTTAGAATGGGAAATAATTGGTATTGGGTTAGAATGGGGAGATAATTATTATTGTGATAGAGTGGGAAATAATTTTATTGTGTTAGAATGGGAAATAATTGGTATTGTGTTAGAATGGGAAATAATTTAGTTTTGTGTTAGAATGGGAAATAATTAGTATTCTGTTGAAATATGAAATATTTTATATTTTGTTACAAAAGGAAATTTATAATTCACATACATACTAATATCACCTTAAAGTTTTAAAATAAAATAATGGACAATATTATTTATGTTTGACATTCTGAAATAAAATAATAATAATAGCTATAATAGTAACAGCAATAGAAATGGTAGTATTTACTTCTTATTTTACTTATATAATAATAATAATAACATTAATTTATTGTTGTTGTTTTTATTAGTTACTGCTGCTAAAACTGCTGATGTTATTGTTATTTTATTTATTTTTTGTTATTATTACAATAAATTAAAAATAAATAATTAATAATAACAATTACTATTAGACGTTGTAGTAGCAGCAGTAACAGCAGTATTTATTTCCTTGTATCAGATGGAGCCAGGCTGCCAGGGACCTCACTAAGAAGTACATCAACCTCACAGGGGACGTCCTCATCTCCTCTGGAATCGTTGCCTACCTCGGTGCATTCACATCGGCGTTTCGACAAGAGCAGACGCAGCAGTGGCTGGCTGACATCAGGAAGGAGGGGATCCCGTGCTCGGAGGACTACTCCCTCGTCAACACCCTCGGCGAGCAGGTGAAGATTCGGGCCTGGAACATCGCCGGTCTCCCCACAGACAGCTTCTCGGTTGAGAATGGGATTGTGATCAGGTAACAGTTCTTGTTTTGTTTTGTTTTGTTTTATTTTATTTGTGGGTTTTGTGGGTTTTGTGGGTTTTATTTTGTTTTGTTTTTTTTTTTTTTATTTTATTAATTTATTTATTTATGTACTTATTTATTTTTTTTTTTTTTTGTTTGTTTGTTAATTTGTTTATTTTATTTTTTTTTTTTTTGTATTTTATTTATTTATATAAATATTTAAATATTTATTTGTTTATATATTTCATTTATTTATATAAATATTTAAATATTTATTTGTTTATATATTTCATTTATTTTTTATTTTATTTTATTTTTTTTTTTTATTTATTTAAATATTTTTTATTATTATTTTTATTATTTTATTTATTTGTTTATTTATTTAAATATTTATTTGTTTAGTTAATATTTTATTTTTATTGTTTTTGTTGTATTGTGTTCCGTTTCTTCAATTTATTTTTATTTGTTTTATTATTATTATTATTATTATTATTATTATTATTATTATTATTATTATTATTATTTTCTGCTAATATGTTACTCATTTATCTAATCTATTAAAAAAAAAACAAAAAAAAAACTAACTGATTAATAAATTAATTAAGAATAGAAAAGAAATCAAACAGAAATGAAAATGAAAATGAAAATGAAAGTGGAAACCTCTGTTTTACAGTAACAGCAACAGGTGGCCCCTGATGATTGACCCCCAGGGTCAGGCCAACAAGTGGGTGAAGAACATGGAGAAAGCAAACAACCTGCACCTGATCAAACTCAGTGACACTGACTTCGTGAGAACGCTCGAGAACTGCATTCAGTTTGGAACACCAGTAAGTCACTAGTTTCTTTACCAGTTCATTCCTGTTCTTACCACTAACTTTTCCATTAATGTGTCCATAATTCACCAGTAAGTCACTAGTGTTTTTACCAGTTCATTCCTGTTCTTACCACTAACTTTTCCATTAATGTGTCCATAATTCACCAGTAAGTCACTAGTTTCTTTAAGTATTTGTTTCTGTTTTTACCACTAACTTTTCCATTAATGTGTCCATAATTCACCAGTAAGTCACTAGTTCCTTTAAGTATTTGTTTCTGTTTTTACCACTAATTTTTCCATTAATGTGTCCATAATTCACCAGTAAGTCACTAGTGTTTTTACCGGTTCGTTCCTGTTTTTACCACCAACTTTCCATTAATGTGTCCATAATTCACCAGTAAGTCACTAGTTTCTTTCAATATTTGTTTCTGTTTTTACCACCAACTTTCCATTAATGTGTCCATAATTCACCAGTAAGTCACTAGTGTTTTTACCAGTTCGTTCCTGTTTTTACCACCAACTTTCCATTAATGTGTCCATAATTCACCAGTAAGTCACTAGTGTTTTTACCAGTTCGTTCCTGTTTTTACCACCAACTTTCCATTAATGTGTCCATAATTCACCAGTAAGTCACTAGTGTTTTTACCAGTTCGTTCCTGTTTTTACCACCAACTTTCCATTAATGTGTCCATAATTCACCAGTAAGTCACTAGATTCTTTCAATATTTGTTTCTGTTTTTACCACTAACTTTTCCATTAATGTGTCCATAATTCTGCATTTAGAACATCAGAATTGCATCAAATAGGTAACCAAGTTAATAGTTTTCCGCTCCTTTTTCAATAAATGGTCTTATAGATCTCTGTTCAGAACATTGAAACTGCATTAATTATACAAGTAGGGTTCAAGTTTTCCACTGACTTTCCAGTAATTTACCCTTTTTTTTTTTTTTTTTTTTTTTTTTTTTCTTATTCATTTATTTCATTTTGTTAGTTAATTAATTTATCATTTTATTTATCTGTTTATTTTGTTATTTATTCTTTTTTTTCATTTTCTTTGTTAATTAATTAATTTTTTATTTATCTGTTTATTTAGTTATTTATTCATATATTTCATTTTGTTAGTTAATTAATTAATTGATTTACATATTTACTTATTTATTTATTTACTTACTTTAAATGTGTTATTTCCAGGTGTTACTGGAGAACATTCAGGAGGAGGTTGATCCTATTCTGGAGTCGCTGTTGTTGAAGCAGACGTTCAAACAGGGTGGTAGTGTCTGTATAAAACTAGGAGACAGCACAATAGAGTATTCACAGGACTTCAAATTCTACATCACAACCAAACTGAGGAACCCACATTATCCATTTTGAAACTATTTGTTATTATTTTTTTTTTTTTATTTAGACATTCATAAGTTTTGTTAAATAAAATAATAAAAATTAAAAAGATATTAGAAAATTAAAATTCTTTTCTTTGTTTAATTTTATTTTTTTTTATTTATTTATTAATTATTTATTATTATTTTTTTTTTTTTTAATTTTTTTAATATACATAATTATATATCTTTATTTATTTTTTTTTATTATTTTTAATAGTTGTGTTTTTCAAACAGTAAGGTTGAATTCTGTAAATGAAGATATATGGTTATATATTGTTGTTAAAACTGGGGTAGATAATACATTTTATTTAGTTATTTTTCACACTGTGTGTGTTTATTATAGTAATATTTAAAATGAAACATTAGTGTGTATATTTGTGTGTATGCATGTGTATGTGTTTTTCCAAATAGAGAAAAAAATCAATGAAGAGACCAAAAGCTAAAATGTTTTTTTTGTAATTGTTTATTACCATAACTATTTCTAATCATGTCATGTGTGTGTGTGTGTGTGTGTGTGTGTGTGCAGTTTAAGTGACAGTTTAAGTTTGACTGTTTAAGTGACTGTTATAAATCTGTTTAATCACCTAGGACTGGTGACTGTTTGAACAGTTTCATGACTGTTTAACAACGGAGGGTTTGGCAGATCAGCTGCTAGGAATTGTTGTAGCCAAAGAGAGGCCAGAGTTAGAGGAAGAGAAAAACTCACTTATCCTGCAGAGTGCCGAAAACAAGAGGTATTGTTATTGTTATTGTTATTATTATTATTATTATAGTTATTGTTATTGTTATTACTATTATTATTATCATTGTTATTGTTATTATTATTATTATTACTATTATTATCATTGTTATTATTATTATTATTATTATTACTATTATTATCGTTGTTATTATTATTATTATTATTATTATTATAGTTATTATTATTATTATTATTGCTACCATTATTATTATTGTTATTGTCCTTGTTGTTATTGTCCTTGTTGTTATTATTATTATTATTATTATTATTATTATTATTATTATTACTACTACTACTGCAACTACTATTATTATTAAATTTATTACAATTATCATTATAACTATTACAGTAATAATTACAATTATTATTGTTATTGTAATTGTTATTGCTAGTTTTGGTTATTGCTGTTAACATATTTTCAGTAGTAGCAATGTATTTGTTTATGGATACTGTTACTGTTATTATTACTGATTTTATTATTATTTTATTATTATTATTATTATTATTATTATTATTATCATTACTATTATCATTATTACTATTATTATTATCATCATCATCGTCAACATTCTGACCATAGAATAACACTCAAACAGGCAGTTATATAAATTTGTTCAGACCTGGTCTGTTGTTCATTTGTGTGACCATTCACACGTTGTAGAAACTGAAACATTTGATCTGTTATTCATTTGTGTGACCATTCACACGTTGTAGAAACTGAAACATTTGATCTGTTATTCATTTGTGTGACCATTCACACGTTGTAGAAACTGAAACATTTGATCTGTTATTCATTTGTGTGACCATTTCACGTTGTAGAAACTGAAACATTTGATCTGTTATTCATTTGTGTGACCATTCACACGTTGTAGACCATTCTGAAACATTTGTTTATTTATTCATTTGTGTGACCATTCACACGTTGTAGAAACTGAAACATTTGATCTGTTATTCATTTGTGTGACCATTCACACGTTGTAGAAGCTGAAACATTTGATCTGTTATTCATTTGTGTGACCATTCACACGTTGTAGAAACTGAAACATTTGATCTGTTATTCATTTGTGTGACCATTCACACGTTGTAGAAGCTGAAACATTTGATCTGTTATTCATTTGTGTGACCATTCACACGTTGTAGAAACTGAAACATTTGATCTGTTATTCATTTGTGTGACCATTCACACGTTGTAGAAACTGAAACATTTGATCTGTTATTCATTTGTGTGACCATTCACACGTTGTAGAAACTGAAACATTTGTTCTGTTATTCATTTGTGTGACCATTCACACGTTGTAGAAACTGAAACATTTGTTCTGTTATTCATTTGTGTGACCATTCACACGTTGTAGAAGCTGAAACATTTGATCTGTTATTCATTTGTGTGACCATTCACACATTGTAGAAACTGAAACATTTGTTTATTATTTCTAAAATAGACAGCTGCAGGAGATTGAGGACAAGATTCTGGAAGTGCTGTCCAGCTCTGAAGGAAACATTCTTGAGGACGAGACAGCCATCAAGGTGTTGTCTTCATCCAAGAAGCTGGCCAATGAGATCTCAGAGAAACAGGTGTGTTAGTGTGCTAGTGTGGTAGTGTGTTGGTGTGTTGGTGTGTTAGTGTGGTAGTGTGTTAGTGTGGTGGTGTATTAGTGTGTTGGTGTGGTGGTGTGGTAGTGTTAGTGTTGTAGTGTGGTGGTGTTAGTGTGTTAGTGTGGTAGTGTTAGTGTGGTAGTGTGTTAGTGTGTTAGTGAAATGTGCTCATGTTCAACACAAATTGTTGGAACAACTCATTCTTTATTTTTTGTGCACAGTAAAAATGAGAGAGATAAAGAAATTAATCTGAAGCTGGGGTTGGTGTATTTTTCATAAATTTTATGTTATTATTCTATTTATTATCTTTTTTTTTTTTTTTAATATTATTATTTTATATCTAATTTATTCCTTTGTAAATCATATCCATAATGGGTTGTTTAAATCAGTTTGTCATTTTCTAGTCCATTGAATTGTACATTTTTCTAATCTATTGTTTTCTTATATTAATTTTATAATTTCACTGCTTTATTATTCTAAATGTCATAGATGATTCACATCTAAAACAGTAGTTCAAAATCCATTTATATACACACAGGCTATTGCCGAGGAAACGGAGAAGAAGATAGACATAGCCAGAATGGGATATACACCAATAGCTACCCACAGCACCATTCTGTTCTTCTCCATCGCTGACCTTGCGAACATCGAGCCCATGTACCAGTACTCGCTGAACTGGTTCATCAACCTCTTCAACCTGTCGATTGAGAATGCGGAGAAGTCTGATGTTCTGGAGACGCGACTCCAGAACCTGCACGTCCACTTCACGTACTCCTTGTACTGCAACGTGTGCAGGTCCCTCTTTGAAAAAGACAAAGTGAGTCTGGATGATACTGCCTTTTTTATTATTTATTTTTTTTTTTTTATTTTTTTAGTGTTAATGTTATTGGTTATTGTTTTAAAATACTACTGTTTTGCTATATTTATTTTTTTATATATATTTATTTATTTAAAATATATATATATATGAACAAAA
>CM022668.1:9160040-9175040 GCA_012295275.1 Chrysomallon squamiferum | reverse complement strand
AAAATAATTATTGTGTTATTGACAGTTTTAAATTACTATTATTATTATTAAATATTTACTTATTTATGAAGGTAAGTGTTTCTGTGTTTGTGGTTTGAGTTGGCTTTCTTTAGACATTCATAACAACTCAGTTTTTTTTATATTAATATTTGGCCTACTTAAATCTGATATTTTATTTCAGGTGCCTCAGTTAACGGTATATCAGTATTGTCTACTTTCACTTTCATTATCAAAGTTTCTGTTTATCTCTACTTTGTCAATAGTCTTCACTCATAAATGATAATTTCTGTATAATTTCTGTATTTATATATATATATATTAATTAAATGCAAATAAATTAATTATGCTGGATATAATTATATAACATATTTAATTTATTATTATATTAATCATTATACTATAATCATTAAAACTGCTTTATTTCTTTGATTTAAAAAAAAAAAATAAAAATAAAAATAAAATGATTTATCAATCAAGGCAGATAATGTTAGTAGTGATTCAGTCACCAAAAACTTTTATTCCTTACGATTCTTTTGCTTGTAACAGGATCAGTATGGAAAAACAATTTCAACTAAAGAAATTAATTAATTAATAGGATAGATAGTTACTCTTTCATCTTTACTCATAATAATATTTGTCTTTCTTGTAGGTACATTAATGCAGAACAACATCATTTTATATTTTTTATAAGTTGTGCTAACCTTTTTTCATTATCATATTTTCTTTTCTTACTTGTAAAATATATAAAACCATACATGTAATGTCTATATTTCCACAAGTTCTGTGGCTACAATTATTTTAATAATGATAATGATAATGATAAAAATGATAATAATAATGGTAATGATAATAATAATAATGATAATAATAATAGCAATAATAATAATATTGTAATGATAATAGTAATAGTAATAAAAATAATTATAGTAGTAATAATAGCAATAGTAATAAAAATAATAGTAATAATAATAATAATAATAATAATAATAATAATAATAATAATAATAATAATAAATAAATATGTTTAGTGTGTAAATCAATCACATGCAGATTCTGTAATAGGGCACTGTAAAATAAGACCACTTTCACAATACAGTTTAATTTTTAGTTAGATTTTTTTGCCGAGGTGTCATCAACTGTTCACATTACATTTATTTATTTATTTATTTATTTACTTATTGACATATGTATTTCTATATTTTAACATCACTTGCTGTCACTATTAAAGTGTTATATCTGTATCCTGAAGTATTTGTTACATAAACATTAGATGTATTTTACATAAATAAATAAACAAACAAACAAACAAATAAATAAATAAATATTAACAATATTTAATAAATAAATATTAAAATTACAAAGCAGAAAAAGTTTAGACCGCTAGTGCATGAAGTAACAGATTTGTAACTGAGAATTTATGATTTTCTTTTCTTTATAAAACAGTTTTTTTTCTTAGTATTCGCTGTTTTCTAATATAAAAGTTATCTACATTAAAAGTAGAATCCAGATTTAACTTACTTCTGAAATAATTCAAAACTCAGATAAAAAATTATCATTTTTCTACTCTTTTTTCATACATTTGATCATTATTATTATTATTATTATTATTATTATTATTATTACTATATACTGCACAGATATAATCTTTATTTTCTGTATTTACTTCATTTAAATATTATATATTATATATAATCTGTGGTACTGTTATTTGATTTTTATATGCATTTTTATTTTCATTTTCATTTTTTAGATAAAAAAAACAACAAAAAAAACATTCACATTATTAAACTTAGCTTATTTAGCTTTTGTATAATATTAAAAATAATAATAACAGTTAAGAATCAGAAACTAATTAACATATTCTATGCAAATTTGGACAATTAATATAGCTCTATGTAGCTCTGTTTATTATTATATGTTTTTGTTGTCATAGCAGGGTACAAATTTACTGTTATGGCATTACTATATCCTGAAAGAATAATAGTAATAGAAATATAAATAATAAATTATTTAAAGCAAGAAGTATATAACCTTTAATAATATCTATAATGCTATTTTAGTAATAATCATAATAATCTGATTTTATTTTAATTTTAAATATTATGCTTTCTTCTGCTGTAATTAATTTGATTTCCTTCATAAATATATATATATATATATTTATATATATATATATTAAACAAAAATTATTTGCATTATTTACAGAAATGAACATAAAAATCAAAACATTATATATTCTAATAACAAATCAATATATTTGTTTTACATAGTCTTGCTTTCTTCCATGTAGATTTTTTTATATAAATGAATAATTTTAAAATTTTAAAATGTTTTTATATTTGTTTTGATATTGTATTATTTTTATTTTGAATTTTAACAGCAAGCTAGGGAAGAAATATTTACTCTTTTATAAAAAAATATTAAAAAATAAATAAATTAATAAAAAACACTGCTACTAATACACTACAACTTCTACTAATAATAATAATAATAAAAATTTTTTTTAAAAACATTTATCTATTATTTTATCAATTTTCAGTTGTTAATGTATCCTTCTTTTTTTTTTTACTTATCACAGCATGCCTGGAAGAAACTCTTGTATGGTCTCTGCTTCTTCCACGCCTTGATTCAAGAGAGAAGGAAATTTGGTCCCATTGGCTGGAACATCCCATACGAGTTCAATGAAACTGATCTGCGTATTAGTACCCAGCAACTGGCCATGTTCCTCAATGACTACAAAGTGCGTACTAAGTCACGAACTCAAATATTATAAAAATATATATACTTTTAGTTATATGTGTTTATATCTAGGTTCTCTTGTAATAATTAATTGTTCAGAATTTCATCCATTCATGTTAAAGATCTGGATTCGTTTTGGTGAGTCTGCTTTTTATGTGACAATAAATTTCATTGGTGGAATACTTTTAACTGGGCTGTGATAACCATGTTCATTGATTTATTATTAAAAATGTTGAGAGACAGTTAATTATATCAGAATTATTTTCATTAAAAATAAATCTCACTGGTGGTTTATTTATTTCTTGTATCCACCATTCAGCAAAGTATGATCTGCCTGCTCATTGCTTGTTGCAGTTTGGTTGATTAAAATGAAACATAATGTAATAATCTGATTGGTTAGAATAAACACATAAAGTGATCTGACTGGCTGAAATAAACACATAAAGTAATCTTATTGGTTAAAATAAAAAAATAAAACAAATCTGATTGGTTAAAATGAAACAAACTAGTCCGATTGGTTCAGATGAAACATAAAGCAATTTGATTGGTTAAAATAAAACATAAAGCAATTTGATTGGTTAAAATAAAACATAAAGCAATTTGATTGGTTAAAATGAAATATAAACGAATCTGATTGGTTGATTTGCAGACAGTGCAGTATGACGCTCTCCGCTATCTGACTGGAGAGTGTAACTACGGTGGTCGTGTCACTGATGACTGGGATCGCAGGACGTTGCTGACGATCCTCAACAAGTTCTACTGCACTCAGATCATCGATGATGAGGACTACGTGTTTGACCCCAGCGGCCTGTACTACGCTCCACCAGAAGGAGAGGTAACATTAACAAATAGTCACACATTGAGTACTCCATGTCACACATTGAGTACTCCATGTCACACATTGAGTACTTTGTGTCATACATTGAGTACTTTGTGTCATACACTGAGTATTTCGTGTCATACATTGAGTACTTCGTGTCATACATTGAGTACTTCGTGTCATACACTGAGTACTTCGTGTCATACATTGCGTACTTCATGTCATACACTGAGTACTTTGTGTCATACACTGAGTACTTCATGTCATACATTGAGTACTTTGTGTCATACACTAGAACTTTGTGTCATACACTGAGTACTTCATGTCATACACTGAGTACTTCGTGTCATACACTGAGTACTTAATGTCATACACTGAGTACTTAGTGTCATACACTGAGTACTTCATGTCATACACTGAGTTCTTCATGTCAATCACTGAGTACTTCTTATATTAAATACTTCATGTCATACACTGAGTACTTCTTATATTAAATACTTCATGTCATACTTACACAGAACTTAATGTTACACTGAGAACTTTCAGCACTCAAAACAAAAAGAAGAAAAATGAATTAAATGAAAACAAAAATGAAAAAATATACTAAACATTATATAAAGATTAATGTTAATTTTTCTGTTTTATTTATTACTGAGTTTATGAAAAATTATGGGTATTGTGTTGTACCCACCCATTTTGTCTCATTCATGCAGCCATACATTAAACAGTTAATCATTTATTGTATAGTTTCTAGTACACATTGGAGTATTTGTTTGTTAGAAACATACAGTTGTGTTAGGTTGAGTCTTTATTTTCATACATTCAAAGAAGATCCATATCTTTTTTCTTCTTCTTTTTTTTATCTCATAACACAGAAATAATAATCACTAAAAACAAATCAATTAATATTCTCCATGTTACACACTGATAATAAAACTGTTGTCTTAGTTTGAGGATTTATGCTTACATATTCAGTGGAAACTATTTTTTCTTATAATATAGTGAGAATAATTTCTAAGAACAAACATATTACTATATTCCTGTGACACACACTGATAGTAAAGTTATATTTCAGTATGAATCATACCTGGACTACACTGGGAAACTACCAATCAACCCATCCCCTGAAGTGTTCGGTTTACATCCCAATGCTGACATCACCAAAGACCAGAAGGAGACAACTTTGCTCTTTGACAACATTCTGCTAACACAGGTCAGTGCCTGAGAGTATTTAAACAGTTTCATATCACTGAAATACACGTTGAAACAAACACACACTCAAACACAAAATAACTACACACGCATACAGACGCACAAGCACACATACACAGAGATATCCCAAAGTGAGCTGATTTTTTGCATGATATACAGAATATACACAACAGATGCACAGTTCAGTTCACGAAGAAAATGATAAGCACATGCATTTGTGTGCCACATTAACATATGATCATTCTTTTGTAAAGATTTACAAAAGTAAATGTTGATTATTTAACAGGTTTTTTTGGTGCAAGGGGAATAACTCCTGTTTATATGTAATGAAAATGGATTCATTAATAAATTATTTACAGTTAATATTAATTTGTTTACAAATTAATCATTCATTTTACAAACGACAATAATTATTATGAAGGAAATAAATTTGAAAAATGAAGAAATACATTATAATTTTATTTAAAAGCATTAATATTGGTCTTTACAACTAATATATGCAAGGGCAACAATTCCTGTTTTACAGTGTTGTTTTTAATTTTAATTGTTGTATTTGTAGCTACATTTACTGATAAGACTGGATTCCCATTATACATGCATGTTTTCACATAAATCACTGAATAATGGTGTTTGTTTTATACTTAAATATCTTAATGTGCACCAGCATAATAATTCATATAAACATTATGATATAAGGGGAACAACTCCAGTTTATATAAAGCGAAGATACATTACATATTTTATATGTGTATATATATTAGTTTATCACTATTTTTTTTTCTGCAGTAATAATAATTTTACAAAAACAAAGTGAGAATAAAAAATAAAAAATATACTGTAAATAAGAGAAAATACATGCATTTACTGTTTTAAAATTTGCATTGTCTAAGGGAAATAACTCCTGTTTTACTTATGCCGAATACTTCAATAATTTTCACCAGTTATTTTTTTTTTTTATTGTTTTTTTATTTATTATGCTTTATATTTATTTATTTATTTATTTTTTATACATTTATTTTTAATGAATCAAACCGCGGATACTTACAAATATGTGTTTATTGTAATGATAAAGATTTGTGTAACAAAACCCACAATAGCGTTATTTAACCACATATTGCACTTGTTTTTATTTTATTCTTTTCAAATGTTATATCTAATACCTGTTGACAACATGACTGGTTTTTTGCACTTTTGTGGATCACGGTAACCATAGAAACGGGTAAGGAGATGGGACATGCTATATATTATTGTTCCTTGTTTCCTGCTGCTGTTTTTCTGTTTTCAAAACATCTTTTCATTTTTTTCTTTAACAAATGTATTTTTCTTTTCCTTTAACTTTTTCATACTAACAGTTTCTTTCTGCATTTTTTGATAATGATTTTAACTTTATAGCATTAAACTAATGACTTAAAAAGATTTATACATTCAATAATTTTTGGAAATATACATGTAGTAATTATGTTTTGCATGATTTAACAACAAAACAGAATGATTTGAATGATTATTGTGTTTAAAATTCTAATAATAATTTCAAATGATTTTTAAAATAAGTATATAATTTTAGATTTATTAATTACCTTTAGCAGATTTCAAAAGTTTTATAGAATGAATTTTATGATGTTTAGAAAATTTTAATAACTTTAAAAGTAATGTTAATTATTATAAGATTTGTTTAAAACTTTTTGTAGAATGATTAGTTTTTTTCCCTCTGTAGTTACTGTTTTAATACTATGATGATTTTAGTTTAAATTAAAACAGTAATATTTATCTGGAAATTTTATGTTCAGTTGTAAATTGAAACAAAACATATTCAGTATTTTTGAATTTTTAAAATTTTATTATTTTGCTAGATAAATTTCAAAATATTTTTTTAAGATAGTAAATTAATTTAGTAGTAAAATAAAGTAACTATAAATCTCTATAAAATATTAAATAAACCAACAAAATTGTCAGTTTATTATAGTATACTGTTCTTTGTTTTGAGATCTTTTGGTATTAATTATTTTCAAAGAATCTTTCAGATCAAAACAATAATTTTCTGAATGTTTTCTTTTTATTATATTTTAAGTTTTATCATTTCTTCTGGAGTTTTAGCAAATTCTTATTTATTTTCTTGACAACTGTTTCTATCATTCAGCTTTTTAGATGGCCTCCAGTAATAATTATATTAGTAGAAAACTGTTTCTTTAAAATTCCTCTCTTTTCATTCAGATACACTACATATATAAATTTATTGCTTAGACTAGGCTAGAAATGTATACTTTAGACAGATATGTTCTTCACGATTTGTAATTAATTTTTTTGTATTTATACAGGCTTATATATAGTTGATGCATATTAGGTTTCAGTTTCTTGTTCATACTCTTTATGAAGTAGTTATTGCTTACATTTTTTTTATTAACAACATTTACAAATGTATTTGTTGCAGATTCTTAGACAAAGATAAAAAACAGTTTAATAATACATTTAAATACTGTTTTATTTGCAATATATTACAAATATTTTTTTTAAATTTGAGTTTCTTTTTATCTGTGTTACTGAAGCAATTAGTATAAATTAAGTTTAAAATTTACATTAAAGACTTAATGATTTATTTAATAATACTGTTTTATTATATAAAATAAAACTGAAAAATGTCTTAATTAATTTTATTGCAATCTTCATAAATTTATATTATTATTTTATTATTATTATTACTATTGTTATTATTGTTACTGTTGTTATTATTGTTGTTATTATTATTGATATTGTTGTTGTTGTTATTGTTGTTATTATATTATTATTATTATTATTATTATTAGGCAAGAGCATCAAAAGGAGGAGGAAGATCAACAGACGACATTGTTGATGACGTTGCTGCTGATATTCTGTCCAAACTTCCCAACAACTTTGACACAGACTCTGCGCTGCGGAAGTACCCAACATCGTACAAGCAGAGCATGAACACTGTGCTGGTACAGGAAATGGTTCGGTTCAACAATCTGCTCTCTGTGATCAGAACAAGTCTCGAAAACATCAGAAAAGCCATCAAGGTATGTTCATGTGTTCAGTCAAGTTTTCAAGGGTCAGTGATATCATTGTTGTCATGTATATATTCCTTTAGGAATAGATCCAGCAACACCAACTGCAATGGAGTTTAGTGGAGTTTTCATGAAGAAAAAGATTATTTCTGTGTCACAGGACAGTTTTTGTTGAAAAAAAATTTGAAAAATAGACCAGCTGATTTAATAATGAATAAGCAAATCATGTGTGTGTGTGTGTGTGTGTGTGTGTGTGTGTGTGTGTGTGTGTGTGTGTGTGTGTGTGTGTGTGTGTGTGTGTGTTTTCTTTGTTACAGAATGGTTATAGAATTTGTAAAAAAACAAAATGTGCTATAGATTTTAACATGCTTACAAAGACTTGGTAGCAAACTTCAAATGTTAGATTTATTTTGATTATTTCACCAAAAAAAAAACCTGACATCCGGCTTTTGCTAATAGCAAACTGTATCTGATGACCATCCAGTCTAGAAGAGGGTAATATAATTAGTTTTTTTTTTTTAGTCAGGATTGGTAGTGATGGGTACAGATCTAGATATTACTATGTATCATAAACTATTTTTATTTATTCATGGGTTAATAATAGAATCTAGAAGTCACTTTGTAATATAAACTACTTTTATTTTCTCATGGGTTAATAATACAATCTAGAAGTCACTGTGTAACATAAACTGTTTGTATTTGTTCAGGGTCTGGTAGTCATGTCTGCAGATCTAGAAGAAGTCACTCTGAGTATTCTGAAAGGTAAAATTCCGGGGATGTGGATGAAGAAGTCCTACCCGTCTCTGAAGCCCCTCGGCAGCTACGTCAACGACTTCATGGCCAGGCTGAAGTTCCTGCAGGACTGGTACGACGTGGGCCCACCCCCAGTCTTCTGGGTGTCAGGTTTCTACTTCACCCAGGCCTTCTTGACCGGTGCCCAGCAGAACTATGCCAGAAAATACACCATCCCCATTGACCTGTTAGGTTACGACTACGAGATACTTGAAGATAAGGAATATGATGAACCTCCTGATGATGGTTTGTATACTTGTACATACATACAGAGAGAGAGAGAGAGAGAGAGAGAGAGAGAGAGAGAGAGAGAGAGAGAGAGAGAGAGAGAGAGAGAGAGAGAGAGAGAGAGAGAGAGAGACAGACAGACAGACAGACAGACAGAGAAAAATTATTAATGTCTTTTAGTGATGACCAATACTTGAAAACAGAAACTTGATCTCACTATATAGAAAATTAACTTTAAAAAAAATTAAATTAAATTGATTATTAAAAACATACTTTATTTGATGGCATTCCAAGTACTTCTGTAAATGTTATATCATTTTAATGTTTTTGTTTATTTTGTTTTATTTACAGGTGTGTACGTACAAGGTTTGTTTGTGGATGGAGCAAGATGGGACAGAAAGACCAAGTTGCTGGCTGAATCTAATCCTAAAGTTCTCTTTGACACCATGCCTGTAGTAAGTATTACCAGTCAGCTTACTTCTGTAGTGTATGTATGTGTGTGTGTGTGTTTGTAAGGTATACGTGTGTGTGCATGCATGAGTGTGTGTGTTGTGTGTGTGTGTATATCTGTGTGTTGTTTTATTTTGGGGAGTGTGTGTGTGTGCCTGCACAAGTGTCTGTGTTTGTATGGTGTGTGTGTGTGTGTGTGTGTGTTTGTATGGTATATGTGTGTGTATATCTGTGTGTTGTTTTATTATGGGGAGTGTGTGTGTGTGTGTGTGTGTGTGTGTGTGTATCTGAGTGTTGTTTTATTTTGGGGAGTGTGTGTTTGTATGGTGTGTGTGTGTGTGTGTGTGTGTGTGCATGCACAAGTGTCTGTGTTTGTATGGTGGTGTGTGTGTGTGTTTGTATGGTGTATGTGTGTTATATCTGTGTGTTGTTTTATTTTGGGAGTGTGTGTGTGTGTGTTTGTATGGTATATGTGTGTGTATATCTGTGTGTTGTTTTATTATGTGTGTGTGTGTGTGTGTGTGTGTGTGTGTGTTTGTATGGTATATGTGTGTGTATATCTGGGTGTTGTTATATTTTGGTGTGTGTGTGTGTGTGTATATCTGGGTGTTGTTATATATTTTGGTGTGTGTGTGTGTGTGTGTGTGTGTGTTTGTATAAATGACAAGGTGAAAAAATACATATGATTATAAAACATAAAAAGTTTAAAACTGTCTGCAAAACTAATTCTGTGTTTACTTATTGATGGTTCTAAAACAAACTTTCTAGGAATACTCATTTGCTCTAAACACTGGTCATAAAACTGTTTCACTTTATTTATTGATGGTTCTAATAAACTTTCTAAGAATATTCACAGTTGCTCTAAAACATTGGCTATAAAACTGTTTCACTCTATTTACTGATGGTTCTAGGAATACTCACAGTTGCTCTAAAACGCTGGTCATAAAACTGTTTCACTTTATTGATGGTTCTAATACTTTCTAAGAATATTCACAGTTGCTCTAAAACGCTGGTCATAAAACTGTTTCACTTTATTTACTGATGGTTCTAATAAACTTTCTAGGAATATTCACAGTTGCTCTAAACACTGGTCATAAAACTGTTTCACTTTATTGATGGTTCTAATACTTTCTAAGAATATTCACAGTTGTTCTAAAATGCTGGTCATAAAACTGTTTCACTTTATTTACTGATGGTTCTAAAAACCTTTCTAGGAATACTCACAGTTGCTCTAAAACACTGGTCATAAAACTGTTTCACTTTATTTATTGATGGTTCTAGGAATACTCACAGTTGCTCTAAAACACTTGTCATAAAACTGTTTCACTGTATTTACTGATGGTTCTAAAACAAACTTTCTAGGAATACTCACAGTTGCTCTGAAACGCTGGTCATTCAACTGTTTCACTCTATTTTCTGATGGTTCTATGAATACTCACAGTTGCTCTGAAACGCTGGTCATTCAACTGTTTCACTCTATTTTCTGATGGTTCTAGGAATACTCACAGTTGCTCTAAAACACTGGTCATAAAACTGTTTCACTCTATTTACTGATGGTTCTATGAATACTCACAGTTGCTCTAAAACACTACCCATAAAACTGTTTCACTCTATTTACTGATGGTTCTATGAATACTCACAGTTGCTCTAAAACGCTGGTCATAAAACT
Organism: Chrysomallon squamiferum; assembly: GCA_012295275.1. Lineage (NCBI taxonomy): Eukaryota > Metazoa > Mollusca > Gastropoda > Neomphalida > Peltospiridae > Chrysomallon > Chrysomallon squamiferum. The sequence goes on along the minus strand of CM022668.1, from coordinate 9,164,110 downwards.
GTTTCACTTTATTTATTGATGGTTCTAGGAATACTCACAGTTGCTCTAAAATGCTGGTCATAAAACTGTTTCACTCTATTTACTGATGGTTCTAAAACAAACTTTCTAGGAATACTCACAGTTGCTCTAAAACGCTGGTCATTCAACTGTTTCACTTTATTTACTGATGGTTCTAGGAATACTCACAGTTGCTCATAAAACTGGTCATTCAACTGTTTCACTCTCTGTTTTCAGATGTGGCTGAAGCCGTGCAAGCGATCAGACATACCAGACAAGCCTGTTTACCGGTGTCCAGTCTACAAGACCAGCGAGAGGCGAGGGACACTGTCGACCACCGGTCACTCCACCAACTTCGTCATCGGGATGATGCTTCCATCAGACAAGCCTGAAGAGCACTGGATCATGCGCGGTGTCGCGCTTCTCTGTCAGCTCGACAATTAGCGCTTCGCCATGGCAACCAGCCCTTTCACAATGTTTTTGTTTTTTTATATTTTTATTTATTTTTATTTCTTCTTATAATTTGTAGGTTTTTTTTTAAATTTTATTTTATTATTTATATGTTTATTTTATTTATTTTATTTATTTATTTATTTTTTTATTTATTTATTTTTATTTATTTATTTATTTATTTTATTTTATTATTATTATTATTATTATTATTATTATTATTATTATTATTATTATTATTATGGAACCGAAATTAATCTATTTAAATAAAATGTGTATTTTTAACAAAATCTTTTCTTTTTGTAATTATTTTATTTTATCTAATTCTTAATTATTTTTATTTATTTATTTAATTTTTTTTTATATTTATTTATTTATTTTTAATATTTATTTATTTATTTATTTATTTATTTTATTTTTTTTTATTTATTTATTTATTTAAAATGAAAGGGTGATCCAGTGGATGTTCAGCCCTGTCTGTTTCAAAACTTCTTAATAAACAGTGTCTACCAGCCTTGAACTTTGACCTGTCTGAACTTTGACCTCGGTCAAGTGAACTTTCTGTCCAACTGTTAATAACTACAGATATGTTGTTCTATTTCAACAACTATGTTTTTAAGTGTTTTTATTATTTATTAATATTTTACAAATCTACTGTCTATGTTTATATGTACTTAATTTTCCTGTTGTACACATTATATATATATATATGTATATGTATGTATGTATGTGTGTGTGTGGACTTTGTTTTAATTTTCAAAAACTGTGATATTTTAGTACAATGGGTTATGTATTTCTAAAGACAATGTTATGTATATTTTTATTAATTGGTTATAAAAATTATGGTGAAGTTTGTATGTGGAGCATTTTAAATCTTATAAAGCTTTGTGTCAAACAACCTTTTTTTTTTTCAACCTTTAAATACTGTAATCTATATATGATGGTTATTTTAAAATACTGTACAGGTGAATAATAAGGAAGTTTTTTCCTTGAAAAAAAAAAAGACATATTGTGTCCCAGTTTTTATACAGAAATGGACATTATGTTAAGGGATGTGTTTTATTTTTTTTTATTTTTTTAAGTGAATGTTGAATCATTGGCTCTGGTATGGTTTTCTTTAATGTGAAATGTGAGTGACCTGTGTTTTAAAAAGCATATCTACTGTTGTGTGTAGTTTGTGTTTGTTAAAAATAAGTGTTCAGTTGTGTGGGTTTGAGTAATTTTAAAAACAAATGTACCATTGTGTGGGATTTGGGAATTTTAAAAAAACAAATGTACCAATGTGTGGGATTTGGGATTTTTGAAAAAGAAATGTACCATTGTGTGGGATTTGGGATTTTTGAAAAAGAAATGTACCAATGTATGGGATTTGGGATTTTAAAAACAAAAAGAAATGTATTGTTGTGTGGGATTTGGGATTTTGAACAGTAATGTCAAACATGTACATCAAGAGATTTGTGTTTTAGAATCGGTGACGTAACAATATATGCAAAACATTATTTATGACTTTCAATTCACAATTTGTAAAGGGAATTTTTGTTTTCTCAACAAATCAGATGTGTTATGTTTGATTTGGTTTTGTTTTGTGTGAGGTGTGGTTGAATGACAAAGTGTTCCTTATTTTCTTCAAATTTCAAACAAAATGGCACAATCAAACCAATGATGTGTATTGTGTTGTGGTTTTAAATTAATTTATTTTAGGAGAAGAACTATAACAGTCCGTCCATTGTATTCCATCCAAGCTTTCCTTTCTGTGATATATCTTAATCGCTTGAAATTTAATTTTTGTATATATATCCTTCTGTTAATTAAGTAATAGTATATTAAACCATTACATTGCATTATTATTGTTACTTGTTTTTTTAGTTGTCAGTATTACAATATTTATTGCAGGGAAATTTATTTTTTTTTTTTATTATTACTGTTATGTTTTTTTTTTTTTTTTGTGAAAACAATTTTTTTAAATATTTATTTTCATATTTTTTTTTTATTGCAAATATGGTTTAACCCCTTCATTGTTTGAATATTAGTTCAACTGGAAGGAAAGTAGAAAAATATAAATAAATATTATTTTATTTACTATATTTTATTTTTTACTTGGATTACATACTACAAATACATGGCAACAATATTTTGGTTATTTTACAATATTTTGGATGTAGTTTATAATTTAAAAAAGTTATTTTAGTACGTACACTGTTAATACCCACTGGTTAATAAAACAATAAGAATACATTTTATTGTTTGTTGATCATATCTGTATTAAAGCATGTTGTTTTTGGGTGTAACATTTGAAATCTTTTGTTTCTTTGGTCAGAATGTCTGTCTGTCTGTGTGTTCTTGTAGACTGAAAAGTAAGTTGATGTGTGTATACTTCTGTATTTGTTCTATATATCTATATACATACTAAAGCATTATGAAATAAAACAAGAGAAAACTATTGTTATATTTTATTATATTGATGTATATAAAGGTGGAGAAAAACCTGCTGATGTTTATTTTGCTGTTTATTTCAATACTAATATTTTAGAATCAAAAGACTTTTGTCTAAGGTGGGATTTTGGTTTTAGTTTGGTTTTAGAAGTTATGATAATTGAAAAATGTATAAAAATATTATTTTTTTAATAAAAATATTCTGTTTTTTAATAAAATTATTATTATTATTATTATTATTATTATTTAGTATGCTATATTTACTAATATACTGTGCTGTAATAATAATTTAAAAAAAAAAAAAAGATAAAACCAAACTAAAATTCAACAAAATATGAAAAGAAGGAAGATAAAGGATAGTACAAGTCATTTATATATTAGCAGTTTTTAAAATGTTTATAAGTCCATCTTGAGTTATTAATAAAAAAAAAACATCTACTCTTTGTTTTCTTTTTGTTTTTAACTTATTTTTAAAATAAACTATTTAACTTGCTTTTGGAATGGGAAATTGAGCAACAATTTCATTTACCTTGGAACTAGTTTCATCTATCTATTAGTTTTAAACATAAACTACAGAACTGTAACAGAGATCTGTGGATTACATTTATACAGTGGGTGGGTTGGGTGTGTCACATATAACTGTAGGGTATGGAAGTATTGGTTTCACTCAGTATTTGGGTTCAATTGTTTTTTTAAAGGATGTTTGTGCTTTGGATAGAGTTACTGTTATGGAAGATTTTGATACTTAGAGTATATGGAACATTTGGTTAGAGTATATCTAGTTTGAATAGGGTTACTGTTGGTTAGAAGGTATGGAAGATTTCAGTATAGTCAGATATAAGATATGGGAGGTTTTAGCAGTTACTATTAGATACAGGATATTGGAGGTTTCAGTAGTCACTATTAGATACAGGATATGGGAGATTTCAGTAGTCACTATTAGATACAGGATATAGGTTTCAGTAGTCACTATTAGATACAGGATATGAGAGGTTTCATGAGTCACTATTAGATACAAGATATGGGAGGTTTCAGTAGTCACTATTAGATACAGGATATTGGTTTCAGTAGTCACTATTAGATACAGGATATAGGTTTCAGTAGTCACTATTAGATACAGGATATGAGAGGTTTCATGAGTCACTATTAGATACAGGATGTGGGAGGTTTCAGTAGTCACTATTAGATCC
>CM022668.1:9132540-9155040 GCA_012295275.1 Chrysomallon squamiferum | reverse complement strand
TTTTCTTTATTTTTAAGATACTGAGTATAATAACCATATATACATACATACATACATACATATATATATATATTTATCTGTTATCTATATTTTTATCCCTCAGTACAGCTAGTTAAAGTCTATCCAGATAATTTATCGTTTCTAGATATTAAATCAAGTCATACAAGAAGAAAGAATGACAGGCTCCACGTATTATTCTCATGTTTAGATATGTCATGGAGAATTTGTAAACTTAAATATAAAATTCACCTACTTTGCTTTAAGTGTGAGCAGAAGTGTGAATGTTTCTAAACTGAAATAACCACGATCAACAAAATCACCCTGAAATAAAAGAGAATTATCTCAACAAAAAAAAATTCTTAATATTAATAATGAAAATAAATTAAAACAAAATAAAATACAATATTAAAGGTTGAGAATATCTTAACAGAAATTCTTGGTACCAGAATATTTTTTGGGAAATTTTAGAATTTTAGAATTAACATAAAGTACAAAGGGTGAAAATACAAGAAAGAATCAAGAATTCCTAGACATCTCAAAACTGTTATTTTTTTTTATACTTTGTTATCAACAAAGACTGACAGCTAATGAAAAAGAAAAGAACGAAACATGAAAAATACACAGCATACACAGCCTATTTGTAATACAGAGATGTTCATTAACAGATTTCTATTCTGAATTAAAAAAAGAAACACCAGATAAGCACCACAAACAACTCTCTCTTACACACCAACACATAACACAGACATGTAACACACACATACACACACACACAATCATATGCATGCATACATAAATATACATAGCTATAAATACATATACCAACACACCTTTTTACTGATAACAACAAATGAAAAATTAAAACAAATCAAAAATTAAACACATACCATGAATATGTAGTTTGTGTCTGGCATCTGACCTCCAGTTTTGAACAGTTCCATCAAGTCATAGAACTGTGAAAAAAATGTTTAAAACAATAACATTAACAATAACAATTATTATTATTATTATTATTATTATTATTATTATTATAAAATTTCAAAACACTGATTTATTAGTGACTCATAGATAATCTTATGAAATTAAGCAATCCAGATTAAAGTTTAAATGAATAAATGGATTCAACTCATATTCCTGAAGATTTACATTTGTGTGTGTGTGAGAGAGAGAAAGACAGAGAAACACTATCATTATTTTTTACCAGTGCCCATACTGAAAAATGAATTTGCCATTTTCAATAAAATATATTTTTTTATTTTATGATTTTGAAATTTTACTGCTGCATCAAAAGTACCTATTTTTACCTGTCAAATAGATAAATAAATAAACTAATAAAGTTACCTGTCCATGAATATCCCCACATATTGTGACAGGTGTGGACACAGGCTGAACATTTGACTCTTCCAACAGCAGTTCACACACCATGTCACACAGTTTCTAAAATAAATAAATAAATAAATAAATAAATAAATAAATAAATAAATTTAAAAAATTAAATCACATAACATGTAACACAATTTCTAAAATAATAAATAAATAAACAAATAAATTATATACCATGTCATTTGTAAAATAAATAAGCATATAAAAAAAATTAAAAAATTAAATTAAATCACATACCATGAAACAGTTTCTAAAATAAATAAACATACAAATAATAAAGAAATAAATAAAAACATGAATTAATCACATTCGAAATAATACCAGTTTCTAAAATAAATTAGTCCTAGTTTGCACATATGTATTTATTTCAGTTAAAAAAAGTTTTAATTTGATTGGAAAAAACCCAATCAGCAATGGTTTTTATTTATGTGACATCCATGTTGCTGACATGTATTAAATGACTGATTGATCTGTTGTTCAAAATGGAAAAAAAATGATATTACCGAATTACACGATAGCATTAATTATTAACAAATAGTGGTTGGCTAACACAGTATCTTAAAAGAAAAAAAGAAAAAACACCCCAAAAGTTTGGCAAAATTCACTAAATATTTATACCATAATGGAATATAAACAATTTATGAAATCAGTTTAACTTTGATATTCTTCCTAAGGAGAGCTGACCTACGACCCATAATGCTAGTCTTGATTAGCTGTTATTATTAATAATAAAAATTAATATAAATGACCAACAAAGCAATTAAATTAAACCACATTATAACTAAAATTAAAGTTTCTGAACTTAAATGAAATAGTACAAAACAAACAAAAAAATCAAATAATTTAGCAGAAACCTTTTAGTTCTAGTAACCTAATAATCATAATGATAATCATATTCATAATTACAATCAATTAAGTCATGCTTTAGTTTAGAATAGTATGTATGAACTGACCAATAATAACAGTAATTAAGGATTATAATTATTCGCAACAAAATGCAAACGATAAATAAAACTTGAGGTTTCGAAATTCTCTCATTTAATTAAAAAATAATTTATTATTTAATAACGATTCATTTCCTTCTTTCTAATCTTAATTCTCAGAAAATCTGCTTCTCGTTTGACACAAAATATAAATCATTTACTATTTTACAGTAAATTCTCTTTCCACAAATAAAATAGTTTTACTGCACACCTAAAGTATTTCTGAGCATTCATATTTAACAGAATTACATATGTTAACCTTCAAGTCATTTTCAGGCAAATATTTGCAGTCTTTGGTAATTTCTATCCACTTGTCAACATCAACCATTTTCATTTTTTTCTTGACACATTACCAGTATAACAGACTTTTTCATTGGCTCAACCTCTAACGTCTGGTCTCAACTATAAGATTTAAAATAAATTAAAATCGAGACTTTTTCTTTAGAACCATATGAGCAGAGAGAGAGTGGGGAGTGGAAATGAAACAGGAAAGAAAAAAATTAATTTAAATAAAATTATTGTCAAGCTTTATTTTATATAGAACTTTTGTTTTGGGGGATTTGTTTTTGTAATGATAAAATTTTACAAATGCAGATGTTTATAGCCATCTCTAGTTTTTTCCGCACAATGAATATAAAAAGGACTTTAATATATTGCTTTTTAAACATTAAATGATTAAATGATTAATAATAACTAAGAAGTTACATAACATATTACAGATGCTATGAACAGTAATAATAATAACAATTTAAAAATAGTAATATCTATAAATACTACTTTCTTTCTTCTATTTTTTTCCCCAATTTTTTCATTTATAAAGTTTACTATATGTAATTCATTTCCAAGATCGTAATATACAATTCACACGACCAACCAAAAAATAAAACGGGGTGGGAAATTTATTTATTTAAACACACACACACACACACACACACACAATCCAGGGCGGTCAAAATTACAGGCAACGATTATTTATTGCAGTGATCTACTCTGTCTTGAAACAATTCAAACAGTTAATGTTCTGTGATTTAATTCGACAAGTTATAGATTTGTTATCCTTTTATGTCAAATGTTTTCTCTCTGAATTAAAAAACAACAACAAAAAACAATTAAAATTAAAAAAAAAAAAAAAAAATGTCATACAACAATTTAGTTGTATCATTTTCGGATTCCATAATTACAGAAGAAAAGACGTTTTTATTGCATTTAAAATATTAATTCATTTTAAATGCAAAATTATATTTTATAAGGAATATATGAAAAACATTTTATTATGATTATTATTTATTTATTTATTTATTTATTTATTTATTATTATTATTATTATTATTATTTGTTGTTGTTGTTGTTGTTGTTGTTGTTCTTGTTGTTTTATCTTCCAAATACGAATGTCTTTTAATCGTAAAAAAATAAAAGAAAGAAAATATACAGTGTACGTCACGTCACGCAAGACAAAACTATCCATGCTGCTGCAAAACCCCCACCTAGATTTCGCAGCCGCCCTACTGCCTTGGGTCATCAAGCTAAGTTTGAAGTCGGTACTTTGACCTAGGTATTCCGAATATATAAAAATATCTGGGATAACTTTTGGCGTAATGATACATGCATAAAATGGCACATTATTCAGTATTAATGTCATTTTTTATTATCATAACTAACTATTTCTGAAAACATTGTGTATTTTGCTACATAAAATTATAGTTGTCATTTTAGATTTAAAAAAATATAGTTATGTCTTCTTGGAACTATATTCTGACGGCAACAGAAGACTATTTAGGATGTAACGTGGCTAATGGAAGCCTTTAGGATATTATTCATGTTTTTGTGATTTACCAAGCGGTATCCAAATCTGAACATGCAGTTTGCTGTTGTTATTATTCTGCTTTTTATAACAAAGTGTTGTGGTAAGATATGAATACAGTCAGCAACAGCACAAGGACTGTAAAGTCAATATTTATACCAATGTTATGGTTTTGGGGCAATTCAATTTCCAAAATGGCTAACTTTATTTACACGCTTAACATAACATGGAATGGGAAGGAATAATCATATTTCAGGATTTGCAGAATTATTTTATTTCTTTTACAGTATTGAATTTTATGTTGTATTTATTATTACTATTATCATCATTATTATCATTATTTTTATTATTATATTTGATCAAATATTAATTTATTTTAAAGGCGGCGACATAATTAACTGTAAATATTATTGTTAATGTTAAGGCCGTGAACTTTTGTTTTAACAAAACATTATTTTATTCTGGCCTTCTTTCATCTTATCCATAATTAGCTTATATACTGCTTCACAATAGTAGTCTGTATTGTTAAATTTTAGGGACGTTTAGACATTTACCAGAAACCTGTCAACAGAAAGTTGAGAAACTGAGAAAGGTGGATAGTTATAAAAAGTCCCATTCTCTAAGTGTTATCAGTATTTGACGATGTGTTCATTATATCTTCATTATTGAAAAATCATTTTTAACATCTGAGTAAAATTTATCAAACATTTTTATAAGTATTAATGATTTGGTGAAATGAATCTGAATGCTTGCATTTGATTCCATGAATTCATATAAATTACGAAAACTTTGCATTAATAAAAGTGTTTTAGGATTAAAGCATACTATCTGCTGGTAACATGGTTAAAATAGTAATAAAATTATATATTTCAGATCAGAGTGCATACAAATGTATCTTAATATTGCTTGCATATTGTGTATTGAAATGCAAAGGACCGGTATAGATAAATTCAAATCCAGTTTGTAGTTGTACATATAATTGCTGACATGGACTTAATTTAGGTTTAAATGTCTGGTCAGTTATTTTGATTTTTAATTTATTTGAAAGTTGTTTTGTTAGATAACACTTGTTCAAAGAAAATAATATTCCTTGTGTTTTAGATATAAAATGTCTGTTTTAGGCATCCTCTATGGACTCTGTATACACCCCAGTTTTATAGATGTTACTTTAAATTTTCAGGTCTTGTGTGCAAATGCACACTGTGCCCTTCACACACATCAACGGTGTTGACAAATGGAACCTGTGTTACTGATGGCATCTGCCTTGTAACTGTTGTGAGAGAAAGAGATGAAAACACAAAGCAACTTACAGAAAAAATAACTCATAGCTATTAGTAAGTGATTTTTTGACATGACTTTTGTTCTCAAAAAGTGTTTTATAGATACTGTTATGGACAGAAATAAATTACTTGGTGAAATAAAACGAAACTTACAAAATAAATAACTCATAACTAGTAGTAAGCATGTCATAAACATAATTCAGATCTCATGCATAGCAGTTATTATGTAATAATCAGAAGTTACTTCTAGGCATCTGAACTTAAGCAGATTGCTTGAAAAATAACTCATATAAATGTTTGTTCGGCATAAGATATCTGTCACATATCTTGTTTTATATTAGGTAGATGGATCTGGATATAAACAAAACAGTACCATGTTAGCTGCCAATCTGAAACTAGAAATGTTTTAATGCATATTTAATTTTTATAAAAATTAGGTTAATTATTTTAAACTTTTAAGAGACTATGACTTTCTACATATATTAAACAGTTGATATTCTAGTGATAAGACTAAACTGATAGGTGTTTTTGAATGTTTATTTCAGCTGCAAAGATAAGAAAGATCTTTATCCTCCAGATCGGCCGTTTCTGTGCCAGGTGTCACAGCATCTTCTCAGTGAAATCAACGTCTACTGCTGCAATGACAGCGACATGTGTAACACCAAGTACATTCCTCAGCTGCTACCCATCGACAGACCAAAGAAAGAAACAGAAGGTATGAGAACGAATGACCCGTTTTTTAGTTAACGAAACACTGAAAATAAGTATAAATCTATTGTTTTACAGCTCCATGCAATTGGTTAAGTACATCCATATAAATAAGAAATAGTGGTTATATTATGTACAGATGTGTGTGTGTGTGTGTGTGTGTGTGTTTGTGTGTGCATGTGCTCGTATGTGCAGTGCATACATTTGTGAGGATTCTGAGGGAAAAATGAGCATTATTTATCTTACTGGCGGTCTAACTGATAATCTATATCGAAAAATATTTCAACGATTTTCTTTTCATAGTTATTCCTTTAATAAAATGACAACGGCATCTTTTACATTATAACATTTTTTAAATTTCAGAACAAGTCTCAAGTAATTCCGATATTGGTGCTCTCAACATGATGATACTGATTTCCATTCCAGTTGTCTGCGTGTGTGTTTTGTTCCTTGTCATTTTCTTTCTGTATCAGCACTATCGCAGGAACAGGCCTCACATTCACGTTGATCCAGAACCCAACATGGAAACGAACCCACTGGTTCCCTGCCAGAATCAGACCATTCGAGAAATTTGCGATTCTCACTCTGGATCAGGTTCAGGTGAATAATAATAAAAACAAGCATAGGGTGGATGCAATGATGTGTGTGTGTTTTTTTCTGTGTGAGTGACATATTAATTTACATGTGTGTGTGTGTGTATTTGCATGTGCGTGTATGTTAGCAACATTTAGAGATTTGTCAGGGATGATTTAGTTTAAATTTTAAAAATGGTTTAATCTGGAAATTTCTAATATTGTTACTGTGATTATTGTCAGTTGGGTTTTACTCCCTTTTAAAATGTCCCAAAAAATTTCAGGAACTTGATAATTTTGTAGTATTTTGAATAGAATTGCAACTTCAGTAGGTTTTCAGGACTGAATTTAGAGTTTAAATTTTAAAAATATCAGTTTAAACAAATGGAAACCCCCATTCTTATTTAAAAATTTGAAATTGAAAAATTTCTGATACCTTTATAGTGATTCTGAGTTGGGCTTGTTAAAAAAGGTGTAAAGTTTCCACTGAAAAATTTAATGAATTTAAATTTTAAACCAGTTTTATTATCAAATGCTTGCTTTTACCTCTGTCTAACATTAATACATAGCAGTCAACAGGTAAAGCATTAACAATTTATTTTATTATTTTTGCAATTATTTATTATCAAATTATTATTTTCTTGGTACATTTAAGCATTTATTTTATTTTTGTAATATTGATATGATTTAATAAAAACTGAAATTATATAAACAGTATCGCTTTTTTGTTAAGGTTTTAACATTTAATTATTTTTGTAATGTGTATGTCATTACAATAAACAACAAAAACTGTTAAATAATATTTATAAATAGCTGTTTTTGTTTGACCAAGCCTACAATATCAAATCCGAATGATGAATCAGATATTAAAATTTTATATTATAATAAATTATTAAGTAATTTAAACAGCTTTGTTTGATTAATACATGTTTATCATTTTATGTTGTTTTTTTTTACATTCAGTCATTGTATGGTTATTACAAACAGCAAAAACTGAAATAGGAGATAACATTAATAATAATAATAATAATAATAATAACAACTAATAATATTACAATAATAATATTAACAGTAATAATATTACAATAAATAAACAATTTAAATTATTTAAATAATGTTTTATTAGCATGCACATATATATAGTCTGATAATAAACAACATATAAATAATATCTAAAAAAAATTTAAAATTATTATTATTTTTAAACTGTGATTGTCTTTTTTCCATTCCAGGTTTGCCCATTCTTGTGCAGCGAACGATAGCTCGACAGATTCGTCTGTGTGAAATCATCGGCAAGGGCAGATACGGGGAGGTGTGGCGGGGAACATGGAGGGGGGAAAATGTCGCTGTGAAAATATTCTCATCCCGCGAAGAAAGGTCCTGGTTCAGGGAGGCAGAGATTTACCAGACGGTTATGTTGAGACACGAGAATGTGCTGGGTTTCATAGCCGCAGATAACAAAGGTGTGCTTTAGTCATAGGCTGTTTCAGAACTTGGTGTTTGCTTCAGTGAAGTTTTTATACTGTTCTGTTTATTTTAACAGAAATAAATTTTAAATTGTGCAGTTTATTTTAACAGAGATAAGTTTTAAGTTGTGCTGTTTGTTTTAACAGAGATAAGTTTTAAGTTGTGCTGTTTGTTTTACCAAAGATAGGTTTTAAATTGTGCTGTTAAAATAAACAGAGAGAAGTTTTAAATTGTGCTGTTTGTTTTACCAAAGATAGGTTTTAAATTGTGCTGTTTATTTTACTGAAGATAAGTTTTAAATTTTGCTGTTTATTTTACTAAAGATAAGTTTTAAATTGTGCTGTTTATTTTACTAAAGATAAGTTTTAAATTGTGCTGTTTATTTTAAGAGATAAGTTTTAAATTGCACAGTTTATTTTAGCAGAGATACGTTTTTAATTGTTTTGTTTATTCGACCAAAGATCAAAATAATAAAAATGGCATAACCTGGCATCCAGCTCGAGCTAAGAAGATCACAAGGCACATTTACACAATTAGCAAACTTTAAAAATTAAAATTAAAAAAAAAAAAAAATCATTTTCGTTCTTTTCAGATAATGGAACATGGACACAGCTATGGTTGATAACTGACAACCATGAAAACGGTTCACTGTTCGACTACCTCAACCGTCAGCCAGTTTCTCCAAGCATAATGATCCGTCTTGCTTTGTCAGCTGTCAGTGGCCTGGCTCATTTGCATATGGAAATCTTGGGACAGCAAGGTTTGTATTGATTTCCCTAAAAAAGAAATAAAGAATAAGATAATTTGCAATAATTATGTGGTGTTTATTTTCTATGCATAAACAGATACATATTATTTGTATCTGAAAATTTTAGTGGTTTTTTTTTTTTTTATGATAAAAGTAGCAAATTGAAAAACACACAAAAAGGGCAAGGATTGCAGACTGAAGACTACAAAATATAAATAAATCTTTTTTTTACTTTCAGGTAAACCAGCCATAGCTCACAGAGACCTTAAGAGTAAAAACATTCTAGTGAAAGCCAACATCACTTGTTGTATTGCTGATCTAGGTAAGTTGTATAAAATACATGCTGATTAGGGTGAATGAATATTACTAAAACTATTGCTGATTTCACTGAATGAATGTGGCTCAAATCATCTAGTGTGAATGAAATTTGTGCTGATTTTGGTTAATGAATATTATGCAATTTATTATTGATTTTGGTAAATGAATACTGCAAAATGTATTGCTGGTTTGGATCAGTGTATTTTACTGTTCATATTGCTGATCCTGGTAATCTCTCCTTCCCCCCTCTCTCTTTCTCACTCTCACTCTCTCTCTCTCTCTCTCTCTCTCTCTCTCTCTCTCTCTCTCTCTGTTTCACACACACACACACATACACTGACTCTTTTTCTCTCAGGGCACAAACGTGTATATATATATATATATATATATATATATATATATAAACACTGATATATTTTTTATTTATCTTCACAGGCCTGGCAGTACGCCATGACTCCAAAACCGACTCGGTTGACATAGCACCCAACAACCGAGTTGGCACCAAGCGATACATGGCTCCAGAAGTGATCGACGAATCAATCAATATGAATCATTTTGAATCGTTCAAGAGAGCCGATGTGTATTCGTTTGGTCTCGTGTTGTGGGAAATTGCTAGAAGATGTAACGTTGGAGGTAGAGTGATTTTTAATTTGTTACAAAATTATTTTTTACCTTTGTTCTAGAATGCCAAAGATTTAAATATATAGTTTTAAATTCTGGCAGATTATTGTATTTGTTTTTTTTTTGTTATAGTTGGAATAATTAAATTAATATGATTTGTATTGAGATCGGCCTATAAATAGTTGCATACAAATAGTTTTAAAATATATTTTTATATAATTTTGCAGTTCACAGTTGTTGATTTTATTTGTTGTTTTTGTAAAATGAACATCAATTGGTGGGATGCTCTCAGGTTATTCATTAATAATTCTTTATTTATGTTTTTTATTTTTTTATTTGGTTTGTTATCATTATTATTATGTTTATATTTACTTTATTAGATTTTATTTATTTAATTCATTTAATTATCGTTTTCTTTATTTTTCATTTATTTATTAGTGTTTTTTTTTTTTTTTCATTTATTCATATATTTATTTATCTTTCTAAGCATGTGTACACAGGTGACCTAGTTACATTTTGAAAGTTCAAGATTTTAGTTGTTTACTGTTAATACTAAAGGCTGTAACTTTGAAGTCGTAGTTTTATGGGGTGTTTTTTTTTCTTTCATAAATACATTTATAAACGGCTGAATATGTATGAAGTTATTGACCTGGCTCTAGATAATATCAAACAACAAACAACCATGAAAATCATTATTTAAATATATATATATATATATATATATATTTTTTTTTCCTTGCTACAAGGTTGGCAGCAGCTGTTGATAAATTTAAATTAAAGAAAAACATTTAAAATCAATTTGCTGTGAAATGGCTGGTGCACATTATTTTTGAATGAACAACTATTTGTTACATAAGATATATTTTATTAACGTTTTAGTACATGCGTGCACATGTGTAAGCATGTTAAATTAAATTAAATTTACTACATCATTATGTGATTTATCTCCTGCAGATGATTAATGTATTAATTTGTTTGCAGATATTTTTATTATTTTGTGTATAAAATTGACTTACATATTACTTATTGCAGAACCCAACTGAAAAGCATAAAAAAAAAAGACAAAAAAACCCCCACAGTTGTTTATTAGATTTAAAATATTTATATATGTAATTTATATTTATGTTTTTTCACATGTTTGTATGTGTCTACATTCATATATGTGTGTGTGTAATGACTGTACAAAATTATTGTGCGTATGTATATGTATACATTGTTATTTTGGGCCAAAATTCACTTGAAGGATTAGCATATATTTATGATGTGATATTACACACGTTTCAGGTATATACGAAGATTATCAGCTTCCCTACTACGACTTAGTACCTTCCGATCCCTCGCTTGAAGATATGAAAAAGGTTGTTTGCCTGGACAAACACAGACCAGCCATTCCAAACAGATGGCAAAGTTTGGAGGTATTTCTTGTTTTCTTAATATCGCACACATTCATTTTGCAGCTAGCCTTTTTATTTTTTCCAGAGGTGACCCATGTCCAGCTCAGATCTGGCACCATGAGGGCTGTCCTTGGGTCAGAGAAATGTGATGCAGAATTAAAATGATTTGCTTTGTGGAAATTTCAAATTTCTCAAGGAAGCTATTTGTTATTTTGAATTAGAAATTAAGATTAAAAATTATTTTACGTTTCAAATTCCTTGACAGTTGTATTCCTTTTATTACTGAGCTTCAGATGTCACAACTTCTATAAATTATAATTATTTTGCCTTTCAGATTCCTTAGGCATTCTGTTTCATACTGATATTTTTATTTATTGTGTATTAAATATAAAAATACATTTTGCAATCCACATTTCTTAGAAAATGGTATGCATTATTTTTGTAGTACATTTATAAAAAATTATTTTTTTTTTTTTTATAATGCCTATTTAGTGGTAGGATCACTGGTAAAGATAAATGACTATATTAGTCTCCTATCCACTTTACTGATATCTTTATTTTTAATTTTATAAATATCTTATATTTAAAATTCCTGGCTTAAATTTAAACTGTATTCCTTTTATTTTTAATGTTTAAATTGTTTCATATTTAAATTTCCTGATTTAAACTTAAATCTATATTCATTATTTTTTAAATTCCTTAACTTTAAAACTATCCTTATTTTTTTCACAAGATAGTTTTTAACAATTAAATTACATCATAATTAAAATTATAATTATACTGAAATTTAATAAAATTAACAAATCTTTCAGTCATTAAAATTCGTGAAATAAATCAATTTGTAGGTGTTTTTTTTTTTTGTTGTTGTTGGTTTTTTTACTGAAATTTAATAAAATGAACAAATCTTTCAGTCATTAAAATTCGGGAAATAAATCAATCTGTTGTTTTATTTTTTAATTTTTTTTTACTGAAATTTAATAAAATGAACCAATCTTTCAGTCTCTGCACGTGATGGCGAAGCTGATGAAGGAATGCTGGTATCCAAACGCAGCAGCACGATTGACTGCTCTCAGAATTAGAAAAACTCTCGCCAGCCTGTCTAGCCAAGATGACATAAAAGTGTAAAAAGAAGGGGTTAAACAAAACAAAAATTTAAAAAAAAATAATAAAAATTGTGTATATCCTTGTATTTATAACAACAGGTACACGGTTTTGGTGCCTGTGCCTGAAAAAGCGCTTGTGATTCTACAAACTCGTTAACCTTTTGTAGAGCTTCCGCCAATATTTCTTTTTCATTTTTGTTTTGTGTTGTCTGAGGGGAAGAAGCAGGTTGTTACTGTGTACACAAAATTCAAAAATTTGAAAAATTTGAAAAAAGAAGAGGATGGATATTTTTCTTAATTTTAAAATTAAGAAAGGAAAAGTGAAAAAAAAAAAAAAAAAAATTGATTTGACTGTGGTGGAGTTTATCTTGAAAAAAGAAATGTGAAGATGGTCTCTGAAATTTTTGTTAAAGATTTCTAAAAGACATTTCTGGTCTAAAAATGTAATCTGGATAGAAAAAAAAATGTATATATCTGTCCTGATTATCCAGGTTGATGTTTATTACAGGTTGTATGTTTTCAGACAAATTCTAAACTAAACAGAATTGAAAAAATTTAAACATTTTTTTCTTGTTAATCATGGAAGACATTTGGGGAAATTTTTTATCTATATTGTTTGGATAACAATGTTTTTGAAGTTATTGTTTATTTATTTAGTTATCATATTTATATATTTTTTTGGTTGAAAATATTAACTTTGTTTTAAAAAATGAATGAAAAAGGATAACAATTTTTTTTTAATAATATAGATACAAATGTGCTATCCTTATTAAAAAAAATATATGAAATAATATTATGAAGACCAAATTATTTATGCATATTCTGTTTTTACATTGTAAAAATGGTAATGTTATTCAGAGTTGAAAGATATTAAATTAGTTACCAGTAATATTTTACTTTCTCTTTCTTTTTGTAAAATGGTTTATAATAATACTAATGTTATGAAATAAACTGTGATGAGAATAATAATAAGACAAATTTATGATTAGTTTTAAAAGTTTCAAACTGCTTAAAAAGGCAAACACCAATTATTATTATTTTTCATACATTATAATGAGAATTCCCATGTCATTTTTCTAAATA
Organism: Chrysomallon squamiferum; assembly: GCA_012295275.1. Classification (NCBI taxonomy): domain Eukaryota; kingdom Metazoa; phylum Mollusca; class Gastropoda; order Neomphalida; family Peltospiridae; genus Chrysomallon; species Chrysomallon squamiferum. Next base: position 9,141,579 of record CM022668.1, on the reverse strand, counting down.
TAGTTTCCTTTTTGAACATTGTTATTTTTTTCCATAAATTTATTTAAATCATGTTATTTATAATGTAAATTAAATAATGTGTTTAGAAGTAATTATATAATTTTAAAATTAATTTCTCATTGTCTCTTCGCAGATTTTAAAGTGATGAAATAATTAATACAGTTTGAATAACAATTGAATGTTTCAAATGTATTTAGTCGAAGAATAATTATTTATAATAAAATAATACATTTTGTAAAGTTTAGTTTTTATGAAAAGAAAGTTGATATTCATAATAACTACTGAAATACTAGTGGAGTTTCTTTATTTTATTTTTTTTGTAAAAAGATATTTATTTTAAATATTTAAAAAACACATAATCTTTGTTGAAATTAATGATGAAAGATTTAAAGATATTTCAGTGTAAATAATCATGCATGAAATTTTGCATTTGTTTGAGAAATGAAACTACTGAATACTTGTATGTCAGTTTCAAAATTCCACTAGTAATCAGTGTTAAATCAGAAAGAAAAAATTATTAATATTACTAAAATAAATCATAATATAACGATAATACATATTGTATTTTGTGAATAGTAGTATTCTTACTACTACTGTTGTTTTTGCTGTTGTTAATATTCAAACAAATGCGCAGCTGTGTTGTGTTTTGTCTCTACCCTTCAGATTGAAAAAAAAAAAAAATTTTTTTTTTAATTATAAAAAATAAATAGATATTAAAAGAACAGTATTTTGCCAACTACCTCAAAAAATTATGCCTTTTATTTTTATTTTTATTTTTTGGTCTTTTATCTTCCTTCATTAACACAGGTGATTATTGATAAATTACACTAAAATCTTAAACTTTTAAATAATCACTGTAGAAAATGTAAGCAGCATTTAACATCTGTATGGAATAGAATTGTTTAATGTTAAGGAATTTTTATTTATTTATTTATTTTATTTTTTATTTATTTATTTATTTTATTTTTTATTTATTTATTTTTTCAAAATAAGAAAGGTTTGGGAAGCAAAAGAAAATTTTGATTTTGTATTTTTGTTTATAGATTCTTATTAATTTTTGTTTACAGTAATAGTTATTTTCTTTTGAAAGATGGAGTCAATTTAAGGATTAAATTCATTCATTTCAAATATCATTAGAAATAACTTTGGAAATAAAATGTGACTAGATATGCTTTAATACTTGAAATAAATAATTAAATAACAAAATAAAAAGATGAAATGATTTGACATTGGATTTAAACATTTTTATATATTAAATAAACCTTTTTCTTTCTTAAGGTACATGAGTAAACAGTTTTCCCTCTTAGCATTATGATTATCTATTCACAGTTATCTTCCTTTTAATTTGAACTTGAAATGGAATCATGTTTTGACAGTAGCATCTCTTAAACACATCTGTTCAAGAGCAGATAACTGATGTTGTTTATTTAGAGTTAGCGCCCTTGCGACCTAATTATAATTTACATATGAACTGTCCTGTATTGGAAAGATTCTATTATTAACCACAGACATAAAAATGAAATTATTCCCATGATAGGCATGCAGTACAACAATTTTTATTTAGAAGGAAACTTTAAATAAATTTTAAAAATTATGCAGTTTAATTCAGTTAGTTGTGCCTTGATTATATTGTTTATGATATTTATCGGATATTACTGGTAACAGTTTACTGGGGTTTTTTTTTAAATTAAAATTTGTAATTGCTGTCTTAGTAATTTTGATAGTGTTTCTGTTCCTTTTTTAATGTCTTACTTCCTTTTTCCAACCCCCTTTCATCCAAATATTATAAAGATCAAACTGCATTTGGAGTTAGTGTACAGGTAATAAAATATTACTGTGGGGAAAAAAAATTGTAATTATTATTATTTATCCGTATTGATAAACAGTTTTGTTACAAATTTACTACAGAATTCAACAGAATAATTTTACAAAGCTGTAAATAACTTACTTTATAAATTTGTGTTGTTGTTTTTTTGTTTTGTAATAGGGCAGTCATTTTTGTTTACCACGTATTATTATTGTTTACATCCTTATTTACAGATTTTTAATTTTAATGCTTTTTGTAAGTTTAGTCTGTTTTATTGTTATTTTTTTTTTTAATATATTTCTTTTATTTCTGTTGGTTCGGGTTTTCTGTCTAGTGTTTATTCATTTTCATTATGATCCTTGCTTTATTTTATTATTATTATTTTTTGTTTAATATATATATTCCTACATCATATGCTTCTTCTTTTTTCTTTTTTTTTTTTTTTGTTTGTTTTTTTTCAATATCTTTATAGATAGTTTTACTTTTTTGTTTAATGTATGAGTTGTCTCCCTTCATCATTTGAACAAAAATGCTACAATTTTTTTTATTGTTATTATTATTATTGTAACCTCATTTGATAAATACAAATTAATATGGCAAAGAGCATGAACACATAAACAGACTAACATACAACACAGACAACCCTTGGAACAGCTGTCAATAAGAAAATATCAATATTTTTGTTGCATTTTATGGCTGGTTTTAAAATGTATGAATCAACAAGTGTGTATGTATGTTGTTGATACACACACACACTCACACATAAACATATAATCTTGTGACCTACAGAAGGGTCGTTACATTGTCTTTCATCATTACTAATATGATTTGTTTTTTTTATCTTTTTTTTTTGCTTTTTTTTTTTTTTTTTTTTTTTACTTCCTTGATTAAAATGATTGTTAACCCTTTTAATGTCAAGCTCGATATTAGAGGTATTGTATTCAGACTAGACTGGGTCTGTTTAGAGATTAGAAATGATAAAATTAACAGAACTTAATTGCTCCTCATAAACTAAATTAGCATGTGCTTTGTTGTTCAAATCAAATACATTAATTTAATTCCACTACTACTACTATTACTACTTCTACCACTGCTGCTATCACTACTGCTACACTATTACTGTGAGCACCCACTACTACTGCTACTACTACTACCACTACAGTCATTGCTATTACTTAAACTATTGTTATCATCACCTCATTACTATTTCTCTACCATTGTTACCATTACGACTACTGCTGTTACTTCAACTACTACTACTACTACTACTACTACTACTACTGTTACTATTGCCAACAGTACTATAGTCGTTACTATTATTACAATTAGTACTACTATACTATTGCTGCTGTGACTGCTGCTGCTGCTGCTATTGTTAATTCTAAAAATATCTACTACTACAACCACATCTGATTGTAAAATATTATCATCATCATCGTTGTCATTTCGTCGTCATCACCATTATTAGAAATAAATCATGAAGAAAAGAAGTGACATTAAAAGGGTTAACATAAAATCCGTCTGTGAATGTACATATGTATATAGTATATGATCAGGTGTATATTTTATTGCCAAATCGCTTCACTGTTGAAAAAACAGCTTTATATGTTGTGAGCTTGTTTTAGCGTGTTTTTATTTGTTTTAAATTTTTTTTTTTTTTTTTTTTTTGTCTCCCCTTGTTCGATTGTTTGTAGAACAATTCTTAAATGTGTCATGTTACAGGAAATTCCGAGAAAATTCTGGGAAAACAAACAAATCATGGAAAATAACAAAAGTTGAAAACAATGAGATTTGGTTAAGATTATTAGAAATTATTAGAAAGAAATTGCAGAATTATCACATTTTTATTTTTTTTGTTTTTGTTTTGTTTTTCCTCAGGGAAGATAATTATCATATTTTGATTTATGAAGATACTTTGCTTTGAAATTTTACTTCCCTTATTATTAATATTGCGTATATTTTATTTATTTACTTACTGTATACTTCTTCATTTGTGTAAAAATATCAGCAACAAATTTAACAATTTTTTATAAGTACATTACCCTGCAAAATTAAAACAGATAAATAAATAAATTTAATAATAATAATAATAATAACATTATACAATGATCACTAAGTGTTTGATTTACAACATTGTTTGGGGTTTTTTTTGTAACATTTTGTAAAATTAATTCTAATAACAAAATGAACACTAGAGCCTTTTTCTGTTAAATGTAATTCAATTAAATTTGAATATTGTTTCTGAACAGTTACTTTACCATAATACTGTTATATTATAGTACTACTGTAAAGTAACTTTTAGGTAACCCTATAAATGTTTGTTTTGTTTTATTATGTAATGAAATTAAAAGAAGGAAATGTTACAGTACTTTAGATATGGTCTAAGTTTTTAATGCCATTTAAATATATGCTTCTAAATATATCATTTATTTATTTTATATATATAATTGTTTTACTTGTAAAGTATACTAGTTACTGGGGGGGGGTTTGTTGTTTTTTTTTTTCTAATTGCCATATCAACGTTTGTTAACTGTAGAACCAATATGCTGATTAGTTAGTTTTTGTTATCATTTGAAATGAGTTTAGTTACAATTTAGAAGTCTGTAGTGTTTAAACTTCATGAAAAGTTTTGATGACACTAGTTTTTGTAGATAGAATTAAATTTGCATCGACAGTTATAATCATCATCACCGTCACTATCATTACTACTACAACTACAACTGCTATTACTGTTAGTGTTATTAAGATTACTATTCTTACTGCTACTGCTAGTACTACTGTTATTATTTTCATTAATATTAAAATTATTATTATCATTACTACTACTACTACTACTACTACTACCATTAGTATTAGTATTATTGTTAGTGTTATTAGTACTACTGCTACTAGCACCACTGTTACTATTTTCATTACTGTTGTTATTAACATTATTAAAATTATTATTAAAATTATTATTATTAATATTAATAATTAGATGATGTCAAATATAGATCTTTGCCCTTTTAACAATGCAAAATGTTTAGCAAAGTTTACAAGATCTGATATTTCAATGCGGTGTTTTTACTTTTTAAACCTGCCAGTCTTCTGCAAGTGAAGATATCACCAAAAGCATTTTTTTTATTATTATTATTATTATTATTATTATTATTATTATTATAATTTTTTTTTTTTTTTTTTTATTATTAATTTTTTTTCTTCAGAATTTGACAAACATATTTATATTCATTTTTGAGAGATTTTTATTATTTTCTTTTCAGTTATTTCAGTTTATATCTTAACATTTTATGACAGAAAAATCTCCAGCTGTCATCATCTTTTACATAAACATAGACACACAAGCACAGACAGACATAGACATAGACACACACATACACATACACATACACATGTATATCCTCTTAAAGATAGGACATATCTGAACCTTTGATACAAGTGAAAAGCATTTATAGATAACAAAAGTATATCACAGTTACTTCACTGGTTTATACTTTGTCAGTTCTGGTCACTGGTATATATCAAAGATTGTTTTATTTTTATTATTATTGTTGTTTCTGTGGGTTTTTTTTTTTTAGCCAGAATATTTATTATGATTTACTATGTTTGTGTGTACTTCGTAAATTTTCAGTTTTTTGTCAGTTTTCAGAGTGTGTGGTTTGTCAAACACTAACTGGTTGTTGTTGATATAAAAAAATTTGGTTTTTTTTGAATTAATGTGTACAAAGATATTGTTTTTTTGTCTTTGTTTGTTCTTCGTATTTTGTTTATTTCTGAAGATGGAATTAAAATTTGTTCTTTTTAAATTTTAAACAAAAAAATTTCTAAATTTTTATAATTTTTTATTTATTTATTTATTTATTTATTTATTTACTAATTTATTAATTTATTATTATTTTTTTTATATATATAAATGTGTAAGCTTTACATTATATTGCAATATACACCGAGATGAGCTCTGTGTCTGTCTGTCTGTCTGCGTGACTGACTTGTTTTGTCTACATTTCAGAAATGTCTGAATGAAAGAAGTGTGCGTTGCCACAGTTTTTGTTATATTTGTTGTTGATGCATTGTGACATAGATAAAAATGACATTACGTAAACTGCGTTCTTGTTTGTTTTTATTTGAATTTAAAGAAACGTCTGTCTTAAGTACACAGTCAGTACATTTTTTTTTTTTTTAATTATTATTCTACACGTAAATGGAATTGTTCATGCGATTAAGAACTAAACAAACATTGAAAGAAATGTTTTATTCAGTAGCACGAGATTTTTCTGTCTGCATTAACCCATGTGCAGAAGAGCAGAAACCGTAGTTCGTGAGACAGAACGTGTGTGTGTGTGTGTGTGTGTGTGCGTGCGTGTTGGCATGCATGAGCGCACTACCGCTATTTACAGAAAGATATCTGTAACATGCATCTCATATAAAGTCTTTAATACACAGATTCTGGAATAATGGCTCAGTATACTTTATTATTAACAAAAATCATGAATTTTCTTGTATATTGACGGTTTGAGAAAGGAAACGCACTTCCATCACACTGTTTGCAGGAAAGCTCGTGTTTCTGATTTAATAAACCAGGTTGGAACGGGATACAGCTCAAAGGAAGCCCTGAGAAAGAACATTCATAAAAGCGGAGAGCAATCTGTCCAAAGTGTATGAAATTATTTGTCGAAAATGTCATGTTTACAAACTCAAGAGTCAACTGGAGATCTTATATACATTGCTTCATCGACCAAAGGCAATGACCAGAAGGAGATAGCATGAAAAAAAAACAGCCGACAACAGCAAACTTCATTCATAAATCCGCCAATAAAATAGGTTTACATAAATCCACACAACACACACACACACATTGTGACAAAGGGAAGGTTAGAAACAGATACCAAACCAAAAGAGATTTCTTCTTTTCTTACCTGGGTCGAGCCTAAGTCCAGGAACAAAAGGAGTTCAGAATGGCGTAGGTGTACTGCTGAAAGAACCTTTGACAAATCTGATAAACAAGGGCGTTAGTTGAAACTATCACCATTATGCTTTTGTATTTATCTTTTTAACTGGTTGGTAAAACGTGCTAGTGTTTGCACGTATTGTGTGGTGTGTTTACACGTCCGTGCGTCCGTGATGCTGTGAGTGTGTACGAGCGTGCAAAATGTTACTGTAACGGACAGACCACATGCAAATAATTTTTTTTTTTTTTTTTTAAATGAATCTTAAAGGTGTTTTTTTATTTTTTTTTTTTTTTTTTTTTTTGATCTCTAGTTATTTGTCCTTTTATAGTTTATTTTGGAAATCTGACCCATATGTTTCACGATAACTGACGTTCAGGTTTATCAGAAAATAGAAAATAACAGAAACCGTATCAGTTGATGATGGAATCTGTCTCTGGTATTGATTATACCACTCGGGTAGTGTTGGATGTTTTCAACATCTATCACTCTATGATTTAGTTTTTTTTTTTTTTTTTTTATTTTTTATGTTAAACCACTTATCAAAGTCTGAAACAGTATGATCCAAATTCATTTCTTTGAGGTTAGACCACTTGTGTACGATCCAAACTGATTTCCTATTTATATGAGATTAGACCACTTATCAAGTCTGAAACAGTATGATCCAGATTGATTTATCTGAGGTTAGACCACTTATCAGCATATATCGCTCTATGATCCAAACTTACTACTTATTTCTTTTGGATAGACCACTTGCGTGTGATCCAAACTGATTTCCTATTTATATGAGGTTAGACCATTTATCACCTTATATCACTGTATGATATACAAACGTATTTCTTATGTCTTGGGATTTTCAGCCGTTCATCTGTTAACATTACTTAGAATATCTTAATATCGGAACATAAATATCAAAACTTCAACCACTGGGTTTATTTAAAATGTATTCAGTTATTCTTATAAGTAGTTTTTTGTTGTATAAGCTGTTGTAGTCGTAGTAGCGGTGGTGGTGATGGTGTCTGTACTAGTAATAACAGTGGTAGCACCAGACGCAGTAATGGTAATAGTAACGATAGTTGAAATGGTGGAAGTGGCGGTGATAGCAACAGTAGTAGTAGTAGTAGTTTGAAGTCGTAGAGATAATAGTAGTAGTAGTAGTAGTAGTAGTAGTAGTAGGGTAATGGCAAAAAATCTTCTTCTTTCATTTTATTTTATTTTAATTTTATTATCTATAAGTGAATCCAAGAAAAAATAAATTAATAAAACAATGATTACTATTTCTTTTACTGTGGTTAATACGCTACTACTACTACTACTACTGCTAGTGCTACCACTACCTCTACTTCAACTATAATTACTATTACTTTACTACTACTAGCACAGCAACCACCTTCACGACGTCTACTACCACTACCGCTACTGCTACTATCGCCATCATCACTGTTTGTACTACATTACTGGAACTGTTTCGATTGTCAGTGGTGTAAAGGCCACCACCTCTATTGCTGTTATTATTAAAACTATTTAAAAGAATAAACAAATTAATAATAATAATAATAATAACAACAACAACAACAACAATAATAATAAATAGTAATAACACACACACACATACATATACCTACATACATACGTGCATACGTACGTACATATACACATACATACATACATACATACATACATACATATATATATAAACTCGTTTGTTGTCGACATACTTTAAAGTAACACTGATTATTTAGAAGAAAAATATAAGAAAACACTTTAATTATCGTCCTTATTATTGTTATTTTTTTTCCTTCTTTCATGTCGTTTTATTATATTTTTTTTTACATTTTTATTTTTTTTATTTTATTTTTTTACCATTATTATTTTTTTTTTTTTTCTGTCAAGCTTTCTTAACTTCTCGTAAAAAGTCATCATGTTCGCCCAATAAAATACATTTATCTTTCTGTTAACAGCGCTGTGTATCGATGCATCTCTGTTCAGTGCTGAAAAAAAGTCTCAAACTGTACGATACTAAAACATGATGATAAGCCATTTTGCTTATGAAACGTCGATAGTGGCAGATTCGTCGTTATCCAAACATGCCTCATTAATGGAAAAATCTTAAGTAAAATACATGAACATGATGAAGGAGATTTGCAAACAGAAACATTAAAAGCTCCTGTTGTTGTTTTTTTCTTTTCTCTATTTATTATTTGTTATTTGTTATTTTTTTTATTTTTTTTTTTTTCTTTCTCTACATAGTATTATTTTTAAAGTTTTGTTGTTGTTGTTGTTGTTGTT
>CM022668.1:9100040-9130040 GCA_012295275.1 Chrysomallon squamiferum | reverse complement strand
AGACTATTGTTGTGACGTCATTCGTTTTTGAAGTCGCAAGCCTTGGGGTTTGTTTTGTTTTGTTTTGTTTTATTTTATTTTATTTATTTATTTTATTTTATTTATTTATTTTTAATATTCATTTTATTTCTCTCGCTGACATATATTTCAAGCACACATAAGAATGCATGCGATCATACACATACTCACAAACATATTAACTCCTACGCACCAAACATATTGTCAGCGATCTCTCTCTCTCTCTCTCTCTCTCTCTCTCTCTCTCTCTCTCTCTCTCTCTCTCTCTCTCTCTCTCTCTCTCTCTCTCCAACCAAAATAGGCATTTTCTTGTAAAAGTTATAATCAAACTCTGCTTCTCAGGAAAATAATACAAACGTAGTTATTTAACAGTAACAAAAACAGCTACAGTATTAACAACAACAACAGTAATAATAACAACAACATTAAAAATAACACCAATAAAAACAGCAACGCCACCAGTAACAACAACAACAACAACAATAATAATGTATATCAGAAAGACATTCAACTTCCTTGTTGTGGTTTGCTGTTCTCGTATCACGAATTCTTTTTGAATAGCGAGTAGAAACTAACTAACTAAATAAATACTAAAATAAATAAATAAATAAATAAATAAATAAATAAAATAAAATAAAATAAACAAATAGACAAAACAATTACATGAACATACAATTAAAGACATACAGGAACAGATTTTACGCAGACCGCTCTACCTAAATCAAGCTGTTCTGTGACGTGTCACTGATCGTAATGAAAATTGAACAAACTTATTACAGCTACTGTCATTGTTCCTGGTGTCAGACAAAACCATGGTAACAATAACAAAATGATACATTTCTCAGTCCAAAATTATGAATGTTCTACTGCTATTTTCAATAAAATACAGATTCACACGTTTGACAAAGGTTAATTTATTATTCAATTTATTGTTGTTGTTTTTATTATTGTTACTGTTATTGCTATCGTTATCGTCGTCGTCGTTATTATTATTATTATTATTATTATTATTATTATTCACTAGCCCCATGTTATCTCTTCATATTCAAAGATTAAGAAAATTTGCGATTACTAATTTTATCATTACATTACGAAATCATCTGTCAAAGTTTAAAGGAACACCCCCCCTATCCCACCCCACCCGAGTTTGGTATTACAAGTTGACGCCCTCTGTTGTACAGCAATGTCAATATCTGTCGTTTTGAATCAGACGACAGCTTGACGATTAAGTTCACCTATAGATTATATCTAAATTAAGAAGATGTAGTAATACCTATATCTAACTAGAAACTGGTGATACAGGCTTTATATCACAGCATGTGAAAATCGCGGACTTGAATCGTCTGACTCATTTCTAACACAATATGACGATTTCACAAATCGCGCCTATTGTAGAAATGAAAGTACGACAAACTAGACTTGCTTAAGGTCTTTACTAAATTTTGTTATTTTTAAAAATTAGTATTTATTTCCCTTATTTATTTGTGTTCTACGTTTTGTTTATTAAATTCATTTACTTATCAGATTTTTCAAGTATGTTACTGTGACACGTTTTAGATGATTATAAAACTATTTTTAAAAAGAAAACTGAAATTGTAAAAAAGACTATAAAATGATAGCGAATATAACTAATATTAATTGTTTACAAGTAATAAACAAACATCACTAATATCATACGTCTACTGCTACTACTGTTTTAATATTCTACTAATATTACAACAACGTTTGCTATTACTATTACCAGTACTCTACTAATACAATTACTACTGCTGGTACTTCCACCATTACTAATATTGTTTGGTTTTTTACTACAGATATTGCTACTACAGCTACTACTACTACTTCTACTGCTAATACTATATACTATATATATATATATATATATATATACTAACCCTACTGTTACATCTGCTACCATTAGTATCAATAGAAGCAGATTAGTAGCAACAGTGGTGTTAGTACTAACAGCAGCGTGTTTTAATGATAGAAACTATATTAGTATTTATTAGTAGAAGTCGTAGTAACGTTGATGGTTGTATTTGTTTTACTAGTAGATGTAGTAGTTGTAATAGTAACAGCAGTAGCGGCGGCTGGTTGTAGTAGTTGAAAAAGAAGAAGTAATGCGGCAGCATTAGTAGAAGTCAACGTTGTGGTAGTACAAGTAGAAGTCACCGTTGTGGTAGTACAAGTAGAAGTAGCAGTAGTACTAATTGTACTTGTTGTACTGGTAGTAGTATCTGTGGTATCGGTAGTAATATCAGTAACAGCTACGGCAGAAGTAATTATAGTAGTAGTAGTTGTAGCAGTCGTCGTCGTAGTAATAGTAATAGCAGTGGTAGAAGTAGTAGTGAAAGCAGTTTTAACAGATATAGCTGTAGCAGTGGTAGCAGTAGTTGTGGTAAAAGAGGAGTATTAGTAGTAGCAGTAACTAGTAGTAACAGTAGTAGTAGTAACAGCAGCAGTAATAATAGTAGTGGGAGCAGCAGTAGTAGTAGTAAAAGTAAAGCAGTGAGTGTATGGATGTGTGTATGTGTGTATGTGTATGTGCATGTGTGTATGGATGTATGTGTGCATGTATGTGTGTGTGTGTGTGCGCGTGTGCGTATGCGTGTGTGTGTTAACGTGTGTTAATTCTGAGAAATAAACAAATATCCAGAGTGTTTACAGACTTTCTTATTTTTCTGTAAATTTAGAAACGCATCGCTGCAAGTAATAAAAAATAATATTGATTAATATTTAAAACAACAAAACAAACATTACTGCTGGTTATATTTGCTATGATTTTAATTCAAATGAATAATTAATTAATTAATAACAAATAATAACTGAAACAGACCAAGAATTCAGTCTAGCTCCGTTTATCAATAATCACACTGAACCGCCGGGATCGGGGACGGCGGGGCAGAGGGAGGTGGGGGGGCGGCGCTGTAAAATGCAGTTTTTCTTCAGTAAAGAATTACTCATCCAATAGAAGCTAGTGAAAGAAAAAGAGTGGCGCGTTTTGTAAAACCGCCGCTGATTGGCCCGTCTGCATTCCTCGCATTCTTCGCGTTTGTAAGGAAAACTACGGTTGGCTGGTTCGGCTGGTTCCCACAGTGTACGATACTCGACAGTGCAGAGTGGAGAGAGTGTGTGTGTTATTTTTATTTTATTTTAATCTGACGGATGTAACGTAACGCAAATGGTGGACATGGACGGTTCTTCTTCTCCGAGGCTGTCAGACTAATAAGACGCGCGCGAAGACGAAGACGACGATGTCGTCGTGCGGACGGACCGGCGAGATGGGCTCGTGCGCGAGTCAGGGACAGACGGCCGCGATGGACGTGCTTCCCAGCGGCAACATTTTCCGCGAGCTGCAAGTTGTTCACGAAACCGGCTACTTCTCTGCCCAGCCTTCACTGGAGGATCGGTGGCAGCAGGTAAGCGGCACGATTCTCCTTAAATCTCATTCATAACTTTATTTATTTACTTACTTATTTACTTATTTATATTATTAAACCGAAACGAGACTACGTAGAAAGCAGGCCGTCAGATTTAACAGCGCCAGCGCGACAGAGCCGGTAATAGTTTAAAGTTGCCTCGAACTGTCAACATGAAAAAGGCCGATGTGTCAGTCTCACTCTGTCACAGCAGTTTGGTAAAGTCGAGACGAGACGAGCCTTCGTTTACATACTTATTACACACGGACCTGTTAATTATCCGCCGTATTACACTGTTAATTAAAGTGTAGTTACGGCGTGCTGTTAATAATACAAACCAGCAAGTTAATGACGTCTTAATAATATTTATAATAATCGTGAGGTTCTGTACTCACTTTTCACATCCTGAATTATGAATAGCGTTGATCTAACAACTCAAAAACGGAAGTAAAGTGCAACATGTTTATAAAGTAAATGTATGACACATCGTTTGGTATTCAATTTGTGTTGCAGTACAAGCACAGACTTAACTGACACCCAGTTTTAACTGTGGCAAAATCTTTAAATCTGGTTTCATCTCTAGTGTAATACATATATGTACATAGATATAAATGTACTACTTTGTACATATTTTTATACTATAATAATACTGTAATACATTCGTGTCACTGCTTAGAAGTCATTACAACAATGTAACATTTTAAAATACTGTAACAGTGTAGTACATGACAATGACGACATTACAGGGCATCAGTATTTTGTGATGTCATTATAACAGAATAATACAATGTAATATAGTTGTTGGAACAGTATAATACTTTGTAATGTAGATATTGGAAAAGTAACGTAGTCAGGACAACATTGTATTGTATTATTTATTTATTATAACAAATACACTGGAGGTGTTATAACTAAAATATATGTAGTTTTGTTCATTATATATTCAGATGTTAATGATCTTGTCAATATGTGGTTGACATAAACTAGTCTAAATGGCTGTTATTTCAGTATGGTATAATAGTTTATACACACACACACACACACACATATGTACACACATATGGTTGTCATTACAATAATATATTATGCATGTGGTTGTTATTTCAACAGTATAATACATTATATATGTGACTGTCATGAATAAAGTATAATATATTATATACTGGTTACCATAAAATATTACATACAATATATGATCATCATTCAATAATATAATACATTATACATTTTTACAGTAAAATACATTATATATGTGGTTGTCAGTTACAGAACAATACATTATATACATTGTTATCATTACAACTGTATTTACATTGTGTTTCTTGTTTAGAGTGTAACACATTAAATTATGTAATTACTTAAATTGTATGTTATACATGTAACATTACATCAGTTATAACACATTGTAACAACATAGTTTATACAACATTATACATTTGTTTCTCATGATAATATTGCATAATTGTCTAATATATTACAGTAATATAAACAGTATAGTAATACATATTATAAAACAATGTTGACTGTTTTAATTACCTGTCTGTCTGTCAGTATATCTTTCCTTCCATTAATCCATTTGTCCATCTACCCATCTCTGTACATGTCTCTCTGTCAATATGTCCATCAGTCTGTTTCTCTTTCCACCAACTGTGTGTCTGTCTTTATGAGAGATTATATATTGCTGACACAGTAAGATACTGCAAAACAGTATAATAGCTAAAATATTACATAAATGTCATAGAATATTGATAATCATTATACAGTGTATTATATATCAGTACATAGTAGATATTTGTATTATACTGTATAAAGATGTTGCATAACATAATAATACTGAGCACTAGCATGGTATTGCGCATTGTACACCATAGGATTAAAACTGTACATCAGTATATTATTGCACATCGATATAATATGACACAGCTGCACAATAAATATGTGCATCAGCATATTAGCAGTGTCAGTAGTATAATATTTTATATTAGCATATGTTAATACTTTGTATATCTGTCTTACAATATTGTACATCAGCATAATAATATTTTATATCAGTGTAATAATATTGCCCAACATTAAACAAGAAAAAATATTCCTGTTGCATTTTCTTGGCACATGAGGATTCCTGGCAGCCAAAGTCTGATTTCAGTAGGAAGTCTGGTCACAAATTACAGTCTACAGTTACAAATAACATTCCAGAAAACTGTAAAGTAAAGTTGAAATATGTACATATATAAAGTTGTATTCTAGATAGTTAGCTACAGTTGTTTTCAGTTAATATAAATTTAGTGGGTTCTTTTTTGTCACACATGCACATGTTACAAAGTTTTTAAAAAAATAATATATAAAAAGATATTAAAAACAATGAATGGGATTAATCAATTTAAAATCCTACTGTTTTTTTTTAGTATACAAGTACAGATTATTTTTTAGGTAATATTTTGGTATACAAGTACAGGTTATTCTTTTAGGTAATATTTTGGTATACAAGTACAGATTATTTTTAAAGGTAATATTTTAGTATACAAGAACGTTATTTTTTAAGGCAATATTTTGGTATATAAGTACAGGTTATTTTTTAAGGTAATATTTTGGAATAAAAGTACAGGTTATTTTCTGGGTTTGTATCATAAATATTATGGTAATGTTTCGTTATATATCGAGATAGCTTTGATAAATGACAGGTATTTTTAACCTGTTTTTATTTTATTTTATGTTTAACCTTGTCAAAGTAAAGATTTACTAGAGTTATATTTGGTCCTGTCTGTCATTTTCTATGTTGTTTTTATCTGGCACATTAAAATCTATTATGCTGTAATATTTTATGTACTGGTTATACGACATTGTAATGTTACTTTGTAGTGATTTAAAATGTATGACATTATATTATTACTTTGTAGTTTTTAAAATGTAACTCAGTGTGATACTATCTATAGCTCTTTGGAATATATGTTATCACTTTTTAAAACTGTAATATTGCTTAAATTCTAAAATATGATACTGGAGTATTACCTTGTAGCTTTTTAACATATGTGCAACTTTGTAATATTTTAAAATATAACACACTATAATATTACTTTGTAATTCTTAAAAATATGACGCCACAGTATTACTTTTATAGTTTTAAAAAAGTATTACTTTACAATACTTTGTTATACTTAAAAACACGTATTTGTTAAAGAATTAGCAATACTCTGTTTTCTTTTTAGTCATTAATAAAGAAAAAACAAATTTAAATTAATCCATGGAAAAATAATGATCATATTAATAACCACAACACTAATGGCAATAATGGATAATGTTCTTCCATCTTTTTTTTTCTTCTTTTTTTTTTTTTCATTTTTATTTATTAAAATACTCTCTCACATTAGTTCAGGTAATAATTCAGGTGTGTCGAGCACTAAAAAGCTGTTTTGAAAATATTTTCACCTGTGAAAAGAGATTGATTCACCTGTCCATTATCCCTCAGGTGAGGTTCAGAAGAGTTTCTATTATACCTGCAGACCTGAGTGCTTTTGTCAAATGACCAGCAGAGTTGTCACCACGGGGACTATTCATTAACGACTTTCCATGTTTTCTCTGTGACACAGGTAGTTTACCTGCGTTTACACATTGTTTACACGTGTTTACAAAACATGTTCACTGTCGGTGCAGCTGTCAGAATTAATATAAAGTTATTTGTTTCGTTTCGGTTGATGTGAAGTTACAACTGCGACTAACGTGATGTGACTAAAGTGAAGTTATTAATGTGATGTTTTTAAACATACTGCTAATATTATATGGTTAACATGAAGATATTAGTGTGCAATTAATTACTGATGTAATTGATGTCATTAATGTTAAGTCATTAGTATTACTGTTGTTATATAGTTAATATAATGTAAAGTTTTTGTTAGTGTTATCAATGCATTTGCGTTGGAATTATAATGACTGAAAGTGTTTAATGTAATTTAATAAAAAGTTATTAATTTCTAACGTTCACATTGTTTAAATTATCAGATCCACTGTGGTAATTTGCATATTAATAGCAGCTAATGTGTTTTATTTCAAAGTCGTTAATCTAACTGGCCAACAAAAAAAATTCCTCTTTTTTTCTTTGATGATTAAACAAACAAAAATTAGCTTTCAAATACCTGTGTGTTTCTTCTAAGATAATTAAAAAAAAAAAAAAAAATTGACAGGTGGACATAAGACAGTAAACTGAAATAAGTAAGTAAGTAATTTGTAATTAGTTCAGGTAAGTGAGTCAGGTAAAATGGGTGCAAAACACTCCCACATCTTTGCTTTTTTTTTTTTATATTCATTTTAAAGTAGTATTAGTAGTGTGAATCTGTGTGTGTGTGTTTAAATTTTTTTTTTTTTTTAATTGTTATCTGATTTCACCATTCATATTTGATAATGGTTTTCATGCATAACCAAAGCTTAGTGTCATTCATACCTTGTCATTGTTCTGATACTGATCTGAGACTGTTTCAACACATGCTTATTGTACACTTGGTCGGTAGTTATCATGATAGATAACCAGGCACTATTGTACTGTGTATTTATTGCAATACTTCACCTAACAAGTTAATAAAATTGATTTACATTTTTTTTTTTTTATTTTACACTTTCTTGACATAAATAACCTGAAGATAGTTGTATCTTCTTTTTTTTTTTTTTTAAAACATCAGGTAGACTTACTTCTTTTTTTTTATCTAAAATATTTACAAGATCATTTTTACCTATATCATTAACATCTACCTGCACATTTTAAAGATTTTTTATTTATTACCTTTAATATCCACAGGTAGATCATTTTTACCTATAACATTAATATCTACCTACACATCAATCAGCAGATTTTTTATTTATTACCTTTAATATCCACAGGTAGATCATTTTTACCTATAACATTAACATGTACCTGCACATCTATTACCTCTAATTTCCATTGTTAAATGTTCTTTGACCTATGACAGACATACATTTACACTGATATCAATAGGTGAGGATTTTATTACCTGTAATAATCAAAGGTAGATCTTGTTTTTTTTTATACCATTGATAATATTAACATAAACCTTTTATATGTAATGTCAACAGGTAAGATTTATCTTTATTATGATAATTCTAGGTGAAGATTTTATTGCTTGTAACAACCCAAATGTAGATGTTTTTAACACTAAAACTACTATTCACACAAAAAAAATGTATCACTAATACTAACAAGTACAAACTTTACCACCACCACTAAAAATAATAATAATAATCATAATAACATAATAATTAAATATTTTCACCGCTAATAATAATAATAATATTGACAAGTACAAATTTTATCAGAGATAATAATATTAACACGCAAACATTTTTGTCTCGAATAACAACAACAGGTATATCCATTTTGCCAGTGATTATGAAAGACACTTGGAGATGTAAACTAAGATGAATATGCCACAGTGTAATGTTAGATACTGTAATATCAACCTGGTTAATAAATACCTGTTTATTTAACACTTCTAGCTCATTACTTCATATTTCTGTATGGTGATAATTAGAAAGACTAAAGTGTAAATTTCTAATCATGTGGAGAATACCTGTCTGCAGCTACTACAACTACTACAACATTGTATGTGGGATTAGTTTACAGACTGCATGTATGTATGTGTGTGTGTGTGTATATACCAACATATAGAAACATACACACGTGTATATGAACCCATATACAGACGTAGATAAATATACACACATAGACATATGTACAGATTTATATCTATCTAGTGCTCTCTCTCTCTCTCTATATATATATATACACACACACACACACACACACACACACACACACACACATATATACATAAGTACATAAAAAACATATGTACACACACACAAACACACACATACATACATACAGTCATACATACACACACACACACATACACACACACACACACACACACACACACACACACACATGCATATACACATGTTTATACATTCACATAATAAAATATTTTTTATTTCTCTTATCTCAGTTTTATCTGGGATTTTCCTGGAAGTTAACACGAGCACACAGTTTACTAACATTACCTGTAGTTTCACAGATGTATGTACTTATTATTGATTTTTACCTACAGGTACCTGCATTTTTACTATGATAATGATATATAACATATTGACAATACATTCACATTGTTGCTGGTATTGCCTGCAAAGTGAGGTACCTTCTATATTATACACTTTACCTGAAGTATATATTTTTTATTTCACTGTATTTTCAAAATTTGGGCAGTTGTTAAACAGTTTCATTTATGACACTAAATATTATACAACATGGCACCCATGATGTATACAATTATGACACTAAATATCATACAATATGGCACCCATGATGTATACAATTTTAGCTACATGATGCTTATTCCGTACAATATTATACAATGGTCTGTTCACTGTTCACAATGCAAAGTACAATGAGTACTAAATATACTAATCTCAGAACCTAGGCTCAGTATGGTACTGTTGTGTGTACAATATTACATAATATGACACTACTGCATGTAGAATACTAAATCATAGTATGTACTTGAGCAATATTTATGCACTTTACTGTACACATATTCATACCTCTCTAACAAACTCCATATATTATAAACTCATATAAGTTCTATGCTTACGTCTCTCTACAGGTAAAAATATTTTATTCAGTTGCTTTCTGTACACATTGATCTGAAACGACCTGTTTGTATGCAAAGGGTGATTTCTGCAGCGTGGGAATCCATGTATACTTTGCAATTGATAGCTTTTTGATAGAAGACGTTTTGTATAGTATACATATAATTAATACACATATATTTTAAAGAGACACAAACAGAACAAAATTTCTGCTTCTTGTTTACAAGTCAGAACCATTCAATAATACTTGTATAAATGTTACTATCTGGATATCGTGTCTCAAATTCACATAAAGAAAAAGAAAAACTCTATATAGTTTTTTTTCACCTTTTCCATTATTTTCATTTCTGATGAATTGTTCAGTACCAGTAACTGACTTTCATTTTGGACGAGGCATTCAGTTTAATTCACGTATATTATGGAACTATAATTTGTGATTTACTGTCCTGGCCAGACAGAATTGTAATTTTTAAATAACCGGGAACTTGTGATTAAACTGCAGTTACCAGAAAGGTCATGACCCTCTGTCGAACAAGCATACAAGTATATACAGATGTTTATACAATGTACATACTTTCATATGCATAGACACAAAGACACACACACACACATTTATGCACACACACACACACACACACACACACACACACACTGGTTCTCCATTAGCTTGAAGGCATAGCTGACAGCAGGATCCATTCATGCCAGTTCATATACTGGGATATTTCCCATTCTAGTTAGGGCTCCCTTGTTACTTCATAACCCAGATATATTCTGTTATCTGTTGGGAAGTGCATAAAAGGTCCCTTGATGCTATTTGAAATAAAAGAGTAACTTGTTGGCAGGTTTCTTCTCTCGTCGTGTGAATATTTCTTAAAAACATGACTAACGCAGATTACAAATATTTTGAGTACATTATTAACAGTAAAACTTCTTTTCTTTTTTTTTTTTTTTTTTTTCTTTTTCATTTTTTTTTTCCCCCTCTACATGCATTTTTATGAGTTATTTCAACAACCATTGTATTATTTACAAATAAAAAGCCTGGACATGGACAATAAAAATACCTTTGACGAGAGAGAACCTGAAAGTCAAACTGCCAGCAGCTTTGGGTTAATAACACATATCTTCCACACTCTGCTCGCTCAAGCATGACCGGCACAAATTTCTCTATTGTACTTCCTGACACGTCACAGTTGATCGAATCTGTTCCATCTTCATTTCTGATATAACCAGCCTCGAGGCTGTTGTCGTAGTTGTAGTTCATGCAGCCGTGTTGGTCAGTACAGTGGTAATGGTATTTTGTCTTGAGGCTGTGAGATAAAATGGTTATCTGTCAGTGCTTGGGTGAATACTGAAATTAATGAACACAGGTTAATAATAACAACATCAGTAATTATATTATTATTATTATTAGGTATTAAGAAATGTCAAAAAGTGTCAGTTTTTTTTTTCTAAGTTATACATTATTATTTTCATCAGAGACTTATTCTGTGTGGTCCAAACATTTCTGTTTTATTATTTTTGAGAGCAGGACTAAGGAAAATATTCTGTATAACTGGTAACCTTAATTTTGTAGGCAAATGTGTGTGTGTGTGTGTGTGTGTGTGATTCTGTCTCTGCATATTTAAATGTAATGTGTGTATGTATTTATGTACAAAAATGTGTACATGCACAAATTAAGCTACATATCTACAGATAATTAATTAACCATGAGATAATTTCAGCTGAAAATCCCTTTTTAAACTTTCACCACCTATCTTTAATACTGAACCACTGAGAGGGAGCAAGAAACTTGGAATTGATAATAATAATAAAAAAAAATCATCAACACTGCATTACATACCACGACGTTTCGTTATCAACCACCTTTGTACTTTCTCATGTAAATATTATTATTTTTTTATTATGATTATCAATTCTCTTGCTGTTTCTGATTTTCTTTCCTACCCTAGTACCAGACAGATGTTTGTTTTTCAGCACGTTCGACTATAAGCCGTAAACAGAGAAATCAATAGGTGATGTCTCAGTCATCCTTTGTGATTACCAACTTGGCCAAGTTATGAATACACAATGTACAAACTAAGACTCGCTATTTGCGACTTGGTCCACAATGTATGCATATCATCATCATCATCATCATCTCCGTTGTGCCGAAAATCAATGACGTCCACCTTGTACATGTTGTCGGTAGTGAAATGGTTTCAAATCTAAGTGTAGATTATTATTTTTTTTTTTTTTTTTTTTTAAATATTTGTCTTTTGTTTTATACTTTTTTTTTGTGTGTGTGTGTGTGTGTGTGTGTGTGTGTGTGTTTTGTATCTCTTTAACGTTATGATTATTTCTCATATTTCTCACTCTCTCTCTCTCTCTCTCTGTCTCTCTCTTCGTCTCTCTATGTCTCTATATTTAATTCTGTCCTTCTCTCTCTCTCTCTCATACATTCATACATCCACACACCCCACACACACACACACACACTCACATGAACCCCAGTGTATGCAGCCTACTAACAAAACATGATCTGTGGTAATAAAAATCATGTTGTTGGAATGAATGTGTCTATATCTCATTAAAACTCATTATATTAATATTCATGAACCCTGAATTAAATAATAAAATAATAATAATAATAATAATAATAATAATAATAATAATCATAATCATAATCATAATAATAATAATAATAATAATAATGAACAAAAAATTACTTGATGATATTTTATTTTTTTTTTTTTTAATCTATATATCTTTCTATGGATATGTGGTCACTCATGACTGTGCAAACATGCATGTTAGAAAGATAAGAGTCATACTTGTAGTCATTGCATTAGTGCCACACCTTTTATCTTGAACTTCAGTTTCTTCTTTATTTCCACTTTTTTTTTTAAAATTTCTTTTCCTTTATATTGAACCACACATTTTTTTAAAATTTTTAATTTAATTTTTTTTTTGATTGCATAGTTTAAAAATGACTTTCTTCTCCATTAGTTCAGTAAAATTTAATTTTTTTTTTTTTTTATAATTTTTAATTTAATATTTATTATTATTATTATTATTATTATTATTATTATTATTATTATTATTATTATTATTATTACTCATTCAGAAATATGTAGACAAAATAAATAAATAAATACATTCAGTCACATCTATCATATCCAACCTAGTAAACTATATACACACAACACACAAACACATACAAAAAACACAGACACAGCATACAAATATACACACCTCCATAAAATCCACCCATTAATCTTTACACACACAAAACACACACAATGCACATCACAATTATTATTATTTTACATGATAAAGATTCTATCAAACAAGCTCTAAAAAGAATTCTTTCACATTAATCCTTGTATGGAAGTATTTTATTACTTATCTTAATACTCAGGTGCTGATCCAGAAAATATTTGTTTTTACAGAGAGAAATTTATGAATATCACAAGATTTAACTTGTATATAGATAATTTATGTAATGTACACAAGTACAAAAGATTTACATATGTTTTCCTCTGAGTTTTATACATCTATAATTTATGTACATTGTGAGTGTATAAACACATACATAAACAAAACATACACACACACACACACACATATATATACACACACACTGACATACACACACCACACACACACACATCTATACATACATAATATTTTAATACATACGTATGCAATAGATGAATGCATATGTTACAGAAACAAACAGAATATTGTGCAGTACACACAAAACAATTTATAATGATCTTAAAACTTTCAGTTTATTTTGAAAAGGGGAGACATGCAAACCTTGTCAATCTTCTTTTGATCTGCACCTTGTAATAAACTAAATACACATTTACTTCATAATGGATGTTTCTTTTTGTCTTTTTCTCCAATATCTCAAAACCCCAAAGATTAATCTGCATTTCCTATTGTGTTAGCAAGATGAAAGGGATGTATAAAAAAAATTCTTTTATGTTCATCATGGAGAATTAAAGAAAAAGAAAAAAGAAAAAAATAATTTCTACAAAATAAACTGGATATTAATTATGTTGTGAGTTTTCATTCACTCTTTAAGAAAAGACATACTGTCAGTGTTGTTTAATAGTAAATAATAATAAAAAAATGTTATTACTTTATGTTTTGTAAAGGTTAGGTTGGAAGTAGGAAGTAGGAAGGACCGGTGGGGTGGTTTAAGATTAGGGGAAGGGATAGCTAAAGATTTTTTGTTGTTTTTCATTTTCTTTTGAAAAATTAGGTAAATGTTAATGATTATAATACCAGCAACAGCAACAGCTACAACAACAACAACAACAACAGAAGTAGTAGTATTGTTAATAATGATGACAACAATGATAATAATAATAACAATAACAATAGCAATAACAACAATAATAATAACAATGATAATAACAATAATAATAACAATAATAATAACAATGATAATAACAATAATAATAACAATAATAATAACAACAACAATAACAACAATGACAATGATATTAACACAAATAAAATTTTTAAAAACCTCCAGATAACATTTTACTGTTGCATAAAAACAATTTAAATTTAACAATTTAATTTAACATCAGTAAAACACAAAATACTGAAGTTAACCCCCATTCAAAAAATAAAATAAAACAAAACAAAATTTTAAAAAATGTAAAAACCCAAACTTAACTTTTTGCACTAAAATCAGAATCTGTTTTAAATTCTGTACTGCAGTCTTGCATCATAAAAAACAAAATCATTACAGCTAACCACTGTGTGCAATTTTGTGTAAATGAAAACAAATTGATAAACTATATGGTAGATGCTGACATTTAACTTACAACATTACTGGAGAGTTTTATTATGAAATATTTTCAAAAATCAACACAGTATTGACAAACTGTAGCAGCATTTGAAAATTTATTTTCATTGTGTGACACTGTAAAACTATTTACAGAAATTTTATTCATTTTCCAGCTTGCTTGCTTTTATTTTACTCTATTTTATTTTATTTTATTTTATTTTATTTTATTTTATTTTATTTTATTTTATTTTATTTTATATTATTTTATTTTGTTTACTTATTTATTATACTTATTTATTTACTAATTTATTTATTCATTTTTTTATTTGTTTAATTATTCATTCATTTTATTAGTTCATAATGAATATAACATTTTAAATGCTACTGCAATTTGTTAATAATATTTTTGTAATTGAAAATATTTCATGCTAAATTTTTTATTCTTTTTAATAAAAAGAGCTCTGTTATTTGGCAACAATTAGTATCAAGTAAACATTTCTTTTCAAAACTGAGATGTGACTGCATCTTACAGATCAAAACATACATTCTTACTTTAGGTGCCTCTAGTGGTAAATGGTCACACATTCCTGAGGCCTTTAATTTCAACAAAAGCCTGCTCATTTATCTGTCGATTATTAAAACTCAGTGAGTTTTGAGTCATGTAAACAACATCACTGAGTATATGTGAGAGAGCATCTGTAGAAAACAGAGAAATAAAAACAACTAAAGTAAGCAAGCAAAATGTCGACATCATCATCAAAAATTTAAACAGTGTAAGTTGATTCTCTGATTTTTTTAATTTTTTTTTTTTCATCATGTATGCTAAATTTGTGTTCAGACCCACTACACCACCGTGACTAACAACAACAACTACTACAGCGGCAGCAGCAGCAGCATCAACAGCATCAACAACATCAACAACATGTACTCATGTTTAATTTATTTATTACTTATGCTTTATTTTTAATGCTGTTCTTAAATATTATTACATTCTTTACCTCTGTAACACCACCATCACTACCAGCACCACCATCACTACCAGCACCACCATCACTACCACCACCACCATCACTACCACCACCACCATCAGCAACACCAACAACTACAACAACAACATCTACAATGCCTGTACTAGTGTATAACATATTTATTACTTTCAGTTTAAGCTTTGTTTTTGATACCATCTTAAATATTATTGCACACCCATAACCTCTGTAATACCGTCATCACTACCACTACCACTACCACCACGATCATCATCAACAACAACAACAACAGTGTACATATGCTACCCAACAACCTGTTTACAATGATCAGTTTTCGACTTTATCTACGTTATTTTTTTTATGAAAGGCCAAAACATACAAAGCCTTGAGCCTTTTTTTTCTTTTTTTTTTTTATTATTTAACCTTTTATCTCTGAATCCATTCATTCGCTTGTTTACACAGCCTGTTTGACATTTCTCACAAACCTGAAACAAAAATGCAGAATTTCAGCTCTCGAATTCGCAGGCTAGGCCCATTTCACACTAAACAACTCGAACCAGCAAACATTTTCGCACTTTTCGTAGTCGACGGCCGAAATAATTCGAAATTAATCGTCACATGGCAGATCGCAAAAAAAAAAAAAAAAAAAAACAAGTCCGAACCAACTCGACCCCGTTCCCCCTCCAACAAATACCCCCCACCACGAGGAGGACAATTGTTTGGTGGGTCTTTTTTTTTTTTTTTTTTTTTTTTTCTTCCCACAAGCTTTGTAAATAATAATAATAATAATAAAAAAAAAGAAGAAGAAAAGAATGAAAGAAGAAAAGAAATTGCCCATTCACGTTCTGTCTTCTGCTCAGTGGTTCAGGACAGAGAGTAGAGTATGTGCGACTTGTAAATCAGCTGACAAGAAAAAACTGAAAGAGTTCCGCTTGAGGAGGCCGGTAAACCGGTTCTCTCATCTTGCTAAGCCTTTTGGTGTTCAGTCATGTGCAGCTTGGGTAATAGCCCATTACCAGTCTATTGCTCAAGATTTTGTTCCCCCAACCAAAAAAAAAAAAGAAAAAGAAAATTGATAACGAAATTTTTCTTGTACAAAATTTCTTTTTTTAAAGATTTTTTTTTTTTATCTTTTTCAAGTTGTGTTAATACAAGTTGGAAAAGATTGCAGTTCGATAATGAAGTAAAATATCTGAGATTTTTATCTTCGTTCTTCATTTTTTTTTATTAATATTATACGTTTTTTTCCAGTTCCAGACAGTGAACTCTGATTCAAGTCTTATTCCTTTATGTATCCACTGAAACTATTAAATCTTGTACATTGATCCAAACACTGTAATCTGCCTCACTTTCTGTGTAAGGCACAGTTTTATTTTGTCCCCCAACGAATAATGTACATGCACTGCAAACTTACAAAAATACATTACTATACATCATTTTCCCATTCCAAACAGAGGACTCTAGCTAAGTTTTTATCTAAGACATGCTAGGTATCATAACAAGATCTTCATAACACCATTCCCCACACAACAAACACTGAAACCATTAAATTAGCTATAATTTATTACTATACATCATTTTCCCATTCCAAACAGAACTCTAGATATGTTTTTATCTAAGACATGCTAGGTATCATAACAAGATCTTCATAACACCATTCCCCCCACAACAAACACTGAAACCATTAAATTATCTGTTAAAGCTTACAAACATATTACAATACATTATTTTCCAATTCCGAACAGTGGGATCTAGATAAGTTTTTATCTAAGACATGATAGGTATCATAATAAGCTCTTCACAGTCTGTTTTCCATTGCAAAGACTAAAACTATTAAATCATGTTCTTTGACTATGAGCTTACAAATACATTACTATACGTTATTATTATTATTATTATTATTTTATTATTTTATTATTATTATTATTTTATTATTATTATTATTATTATTTTCCCATTCCAAACTCTGGTATGATTTGGCAGACTCAAAAAAATACACACATTTAGTATTACTGTTAGTAAAATATACTAGACATTATTTTCCCAATCCAAACAGTAGTCCATGGCTTTTGGAATTGAATCATTTATAAAACACAAATGTTTCTGATTACTTCCTTTAAACTGTACAATAAACTTGAGATGTTTCAGATATGGCTGATACCCTAGAATCAAGTTTCCTTAAAAAGAAATATTTCTAATTATTACTACCATTAAAATTGTTTAATAGTATACTTTGGGTGTTGTTGACCTTATTTCCCAATCCAAACAGTGCTCAAAGCTCACAATATTCCAGAAATGGTAAATATCTCAGGATCATGTTTCTTCATAACACTGAAAAGAAATATTTTTTTTGATTACTACCATTAAAATGTTAGAATACTTAGGGTGTGAGCTCAAAATATATTGGAAGTTATTTCCCATTCCAAACAAAGCTAAAGACATTTCAGATATGACTGATAACCCAGGGATCAAGTTTCTTCAAAAGAAATATTTCTCATTACCACCATTAAAATTGTGACCTTATTTCCCAGTCCAGACAGTTGTTGAAGTTTACAATGTTTCAGAAAATGATAGATATCCCATGATCAAGTTTCTTCTCAAAAACAAAAAAAAAAAAAAAAAAAATTCTTATTATTACCATAAAAACTGTTAAATAATGTGACTTGAGTGTGGCATTCACAAATGTATGTCACAGGGTTAGTAAACACTGTTTGTTCACACACAATGGTGAATTACGAGATTGAAAATCTGTCTGATTTATTAACGAGTAGATTACAAATAAGGTAAAGAGATGACGTACCTGGTAATGAAAAACAAACACAAATGAAAAATGATGAGAAATAACAACAATGAAAATCTTTATTTTTTTTTAATTTTTTTTTTTTTTTTTTTTTCAGATCCTAATTTGTAATTGGTTTTTATTTTGCTCAAGGGCAAATATTGATTGTACTTAAAATTAAAAAAAAAAAAAAAAAAAAAAGTCATAAAAGTAATGAAGCCAAATAGTAAATAAGGTAATAGCATTTTTTAATTATTTTTATTATTATTATTTTTCATGTGTGTATGACAGTATGTGTATCTCCTCATCTCCTTTCACTTCTTGTGCAGTTTTATTATCAACACATCAACATAATTACATTGCTAGATAATAATATACATTTAATTATTATTTTTTTAATTATTTATTGCATACAGCAGCCATGACATTCAGAGTCAATATTCTCATAACAAAACAACCATCTTCATCAAACTGTACATAAACCACACCCATGTTTTTTTTTACCTTATTTTTCTTATTTTCCTCAAAAAAAAGAAAGAAATTCAATAAAGTTTTAATGATTTTTTTTTTTTTTTTTTTTTTCTGGCACACAGCGAATAAAGTTTGTTATTTTCTTGCTTTTTTTTTTTTAGAAAAAACCTTGAATTTTGTTATCCAGTGATCTGATCTGACTGTATTGTAGTTGTCGTTGGAAACCAGAGATTTTTTTTACGTTTATAATGAATGGCAAAGAGAAGAGATGAGTTACTGAATGATTTGATGGTTTTCATTTTGTTTTAGATGCACAAATAATTCTGGCAAATTTCAGAATCAGATTTAGAAACGTATACCTTCATTGAAAAAAACAAATTTTCTTTTTGTTCCATCCATCAGTCTGTTTGTTCATTTATGCATCCATCCATTCATCTATACATCCTTCTGTCTGTTTATCTATCCATCCATCCATCATATCCATTCATCTATGCATTCATTCATGAATACTTAGATCCATCCATCCATCTATACATTCAAGAATACTTAGATCCATCCTTACATCTGTATATCCATTCATGAATACTTAGATCCATCCACCCATCAATATATTCATTCATGAATACTTAGATCCATCCATCCATCTATACATTCATTCATGAATACTTAGATCCACCCACTCATCTGTACATCCTTTCATGAATACTTAGATCCATCCATCCATCTATGCATCCATTCATGAATACTTAGATCCATCCATCCATCTATACATCCTTTCATGAATACTTAGATCCATCCATCCATCCATTGATCCCTGTTGTGTTCAATAACCGGTAACAAGAATTGAACCCTAAACCTAGCCACTCACTGTCAAAGTGATGCCAGCACTAGAGCCAGAAGGGGGACTTGAACTTTAAACCTACCCAGAAACCCACCTGAGATTCTTCACCTGTAGTAATTTCTTAATGCGATCACCTGACCTTGAATTATCTTCGTTCACCTTGAATTATCTTCACCTGGAATTATCTTCACCTGTTGATGCATGAAGTTTTTTAATCTTAAGTCAGATTTTGTTTTAATCTCTCGTTTCCCTGGGGGTGAGGCATAAACTTCAGCTGACTCTTGTGTGTTAACAAGGTTTTTGTCTGTGTTTCTGTTATTTCATGTAGTTAGCAAAATATAAAGGGAACAGAATGTAATTTTTATTTTGTGTGTATGAGATTGTGTGTCTGTGTGTGTGTGTGTGTGTATGTTTGTGTGTGTGTGTATGTGTGTGTTTATCAGTATACAAATAAATGTAACTATTACATAAATGTGTATATATATATTATGTGTGTATTTGTGCATGTGTGAATGTGTATGTGTATGCACATATTTGTGTGTGTGTGTATTAGTATACAAATAAATGTCTGTATTACATAAATATGTATATATATATTATATATGTGTATTTGTGCATGTGTATATGTGTGTGTGTGCACATACATATACATGTGTGTGTATGAATGTTTATCAATGTACAAATGTATTATATTAAAGTGTATGTCTAGATTGTGTATATGTTTATGAATGTATTTGTGCATATGTGTGTATGTGTGAACTTATATGTATTGTCTCTCTCTTTTCTCTTTCTCTCTCTCTGTCTCTCTCTCACACACACACACACACACACACACACACACACACACAGAGTAGCATGAAGATTACGTGTAATGATTTTGTGTTAATCTTATTTGCAAAATACATTCCTGTTTTCATTATAGTTTCTTTTTACACAAAAACACTATTGACTTAGTATTAATTAAGGAGGTGTGAAATACGTCTCTGTATTATCAAATAACCGTGGCATATCGAGTTTATTCAACTGTTTAGTGTTGTATTTTCTTCATAAGCTCTGTTAATCCTAATTTTAAAGATCAGGTGTTGATAATACAAGCTCTGATCCTTTATTAGTAAAATAATATATATAATGAAGAAAGGATCAAATAAATGGATTAATAATATTATGTATTGAGATTACTTTGGTCTGTAGCTTATATAGCATCTGTTGTTGTTTTTTAAATAGAAATTAGTAATACTAACATTATGATTGTTATTATTTTTATTATTTTAAAATATATACACAGTTATTACTGCTATGGTTACAAATTAATAATAGTAACAATAAATAAATTTCTTCAGTTTTGGATTTCTTTTTAACCAATTTAATGAGTTCAGTTAATACCACGAAATACTAGAAACTATGAAACTGTATTATGTTCATTCATTCATTCATTCATTCATTCATTCATTTCATTCAAACATTCATTCATTCATTTCATTTCATCTTTTTCTTTCTGTCATTTATTTCATTTAAATGTTTTTTAATGTGAGGTACTTTAAAGATTTATTTAAAAAAAAAAATTTGTGTCAGACAGGTAGAAATGAGCACAGAATCTCCCTCCCCCATTTCCCACCCACCCACCGCACCCAACCAGCCAGCCCCCCTGTAAGTACAAAACCGTTCTGGGTCTGTTTATAACAAGACAATTAGGTGTTTGCTTAGCCATATCATTTGTCCTGTCCCGATTTTTTTTTTTTTTTTTTTTTTTTTTTTTTACTGTAATAACTTAATGATGGCTGACCACTTGTTGTCCGAAAATCCCTTGACCTTCCAGTGACCGTGTGGCCCGAGACCTTCTTCTGACCCAGTCGAGCGTGAAATGTCCCAGTGAAAATCCATGCAGAGAGAGAGAGAGAGGCCTATCTACAGGCTTTTGAAATAAACTGACAGTGATATTATCTACCAGGGGTCTTGAATGGGATAAGCTTCAATTACACCCAGGGGGCTGTTTTAGGGGGGCAGGGGCAGGGGGAGGCTGAGGGGGGAGGGTGTTTACGGTGTTATGGAGACGAAGAATTTGAATGTGTTTGGCTTGTTTGAAAAACAAAAGATTTTTGTTTTAAAAAAAAAAGAATTGCTTTTATACTTGTCGTTTAGTTTCATGGATACAGAACGGTTTAGTGCAGTTTTGTCAGATGTATTTGGTTTAATATTCCTTAATATGAATAAATAAATAAATAAGTTAAAAAACAATTTCATAAATGAATGAATGAATGAATGAGAATGAATAAACAAACAAAAAACAAATGCTTATATAGATAAATAAATAAATAAATAAATAAATAAATAAAATAAAAATAAATTTACATATAAACAAATGAACAAAAAAAACCTAAAATTAAAAATAAATAGACATCTGCTTTATTTTTGCACATGAAAACTTTACTGCTGCAGAATATAAGAGCGGGGGGGGGGGTGGTTTGGGGGTAGGGGAGAAAAGACAAAATGTTGTCATTCTATTTTATGATTAACTTTTTCAAGCTGCACACATATTAATAGAAAACAAGAGAATTTAATTAAACTGGAAGTTGTCCATGCTGGGAACAAATATTTTACTACCTACCAGATATGCAATATATTGATTAGAACACATCTGACTGGCTAATATCAACATGCTGTAGTAGATGTTTTGTTAAACAAACAAAACGGTGACTGTTATCAGCCTAATAGTGGTTAGAACAAACATTTTACTTTCACACATACACAAACACACACACACACACACACACACACACACACACACACACACACACACAGACATACACACAGACATACAGAGAGAAAGATATATACAGATTATATATACATATGTATACACACACACACACACACACACAAAAACATATATATATATATATAACCATACATACATACATACATATATATATATATATGTGTGTGTGTGTGTGTGTGTATATATATATATAGACAGACAGACAGACAGACAGACAGACAGACAACATCTTTAACTACATTCATGATACAAATATCTTTAAATATCTACAGTGGTTTCTATAACTATATGTATGACGTCTTATATTCTAACAGTCCTTAATTATACAGCTAATAACATACATTCCAGAGGTGTACAGCCATACACAAGATATCATATATACCAGTGATTCTTTTATAATAGATATGACAGCATTTAATTCAGTGGTTCTTAGTTATATATTTGATGTTATTTTTTCCACACGTACTTGCCTATATATATATATAAATTAAAATGTATATTAAAAAACATTTCTTCCAGTTTTTTTCTGTATTTCATTAAGGACAGCTGTTTTTTTTCTATAGTTATCCTAATAATTCATAACCAGATATATACTATATATAATATCACATACCCCAGTGAGTTTAACTAGATATATACTATATATAATATCACATACCCCAGTGAAATTTAACTAGATATATACTATATATAATATAGTGAAATTTAACTAGATATATACTATATATAATATCACATACCCCAGTGAAATTTAACTAGATATATACTATATATAATATCACATACCCCAGTGAAATTTAACTAGATATATACTATATATAATGTCACATACCCCAGTGAAATTTAACTAGATATATACTATATATATAATGTCACATACCCCAGTGAAGTTTAACCAGATATATACTATATATAATATCACATACCCCAGTGAAATTTAACCAGATATATACTATATATAATATCACATACCCCAGTTAAGTTCAACTAGATATATACTATATATAATGTCACATACCTCAGTGAAATTTAACTAGATATATACTATATGTATCATGTCACCTCAGTGAAATTTAACTAGATATATACTATATATAATGTCACATACCTAAGTGAAGTTTAACTAGATATATATATATATAATATCACATACCCCAGTTAAGTTCAACTATGTATGACATCAGAACCAAAGATTAAAATTAAAAAAAATTAAAATGTCTTCATTTCCATTTGTCTTTCTCTGTGTGTGACGTTCCATTGAATTATAATTCTTTTCATTTCTCTGATGTCGTTGACGATGATGACGATAGCGGTGATGAGATTAGTGTTATCTTTGATGTGACAGGTTATCTGTAGTGATGTGATGTTCACCAGTGATCGCAGACGATGTGCACACAGCAGGGTATGCCGATGTGCTTCATAATTGATGTCAGGGATTTTGTGCGACACATTCGGATTAAACTATCAACAGCTTTGAGTCTTGTTAAATAACAATAACAGATTTAAAAATAATAATAATAATAATAATAATAATAATTAAAACAAAAAAAAAAAATGCCAAAAACAAACAAACGAAAAACCTTCAAAAGTAAATAAATAAAACAACAAAAAAAAACCCCACTCCAAAACAAACAAATACACAAACAAACAAAAATAATTAAAACAAGAAAACATGTACATAAATAACAAAAAGAAAGCATTGTATTTTTTTTATACATTATGTTTACAGATTAAAGTATTGATGATTGTAAGATTTCTTAATATATATAATAAGTCACTGATTTTTAAGAACTTCAAAGGTAAATAAGTAAATAAATAGAAAAAATAAAATAAAATAAAAAATATACAAATAAGGACAAAGAAAGAATACATTTTATGTACAAGTCTTGTTAATACAAGTTATAGATTTAAAAAAAAAAAAAAAAAAATCATTAAAAAAACATTACGAAAACACTGCACATTTGTCATGTGACAAGATCTTTCAAGGTTAACAAAATCAATTTAATACTGTATATTTTGTTTTCAACAAAATTCATTTTGTTTCACTTTTTCAGCTGATTTCTATGACGGAACTCTCATCTTTTCAAAACTGTTACTTTCAAGATTTTGTTTAATTTTGTTTTCTGATGACACTGTTTTTTGATGTTCAAGATATTCATAATATTAGCCAATATAATGTTCTGTATTCAAGCATACATTATGTCAGTTATGAGATCATAATCTTTCATGGCTAATATTTTCATCTTAATATTGCAGTTTTATCTTCTTCCAAAACCTGAATGTTATTTTAACTGCTTCTTTCAAGAAATGTCCCTCCCCCCACCCCAATACTTTCAAGTTAATCAGTGGAGTCCTTTATTATATGCAGTTCTCTTGTTTTTATTATTATTTCATAAAACAATTTTACATTGTTCTTAAGTTGTTATTAAAGCATTATATTACAGAATCATTTTCTTTCAGTATCTTTATATATCATTTTTAATAACACTTATATTTCCAAGACTCATATATATATTTATATATATATATATATATACACACACACACACACACATACATACATGCAGAGAGTTAGAGAGAGCAAGACAGAGAGAGTTAGAGAGAGAGAGAGCAAGAGAGAGCTATTTCATTAAGTTATTAAATTTTCAATTTTCTTTATGGCTATAGTCTGTTGCCAGGGGCGACTGGTTCCATAACTCCCAAAGGAAAGAAAGAGTAAAGAGAAGATAATTCTGTCATTACAAAGTTGTTTTAATGTATTACATTGATACACTGACGTCGTTCTTTGTTGTACATTGTTTTTATTTTCTCTTTCTTTTGTTTCTTTTTCCATGGTTTTTATTATTATTTAACAAAAATTAAATTAAATACCTATAAATACACTATAAAATAATATTTCAGATCATTGTAGTAGTAGTAGGAGTAGTTGTTGTTGTTCAGTAGCAGTATGTTGTAGTTGTAATAATAGCAAAACCAGAATTTTTTTTGATGGTAATTGTAGTAGTATATTAATTGTTGAAGTCGTATTAGTAATTAATGTTGTTCCAACTATAGTAGTAGTAGTAGTAGCAGTAGTAGTAGTAGTAGTAGTAGTTGTAGTAGTAGTAGTAGTAGTAGTTGTAGCAGTAGCAGTAGTAGTAGTAGTAGTAGTAGTAGATAATGTTGTTGCATTTGACCACTTCATATTGTTTCAGATGTACAGTCATTCCTAATTTATACAAAATTTGGTATCCTGGGTTTGAACAACAGTAGTTGAAAAAAAAAAAAAAAAAAATATCCTTTGTTTAGTAAATTGTGTTCTTATGTTGGCTTACAGTTTCAAGAATAGTTGTCAACATGATGTGGTTCTTACCAGTATTCAAGTTTAAATTAGAATGAACTTGGGTTTTAGCAGTTCTTAATCATAGTTTCAAAATATGAACGCTTATAGAAAAATCATATACACACAGACACACACATGTATATCACTGTATATATGTGTATGTGTCAGTGTATGTGCGTGTGTGTGTATAAATATATATATGTGAGTGTGTGTGTGTATGTATATATATGTGTGTGTGTGTATGTATATATATGTGTGTATATATATATGTGTATGTATATATATGTGTGTGTATATATATATGTGTGTGTATATATGTGTGTATATATGTGTGTATGTATATATATGTGTGTGTATATATATATGTGTGTGTATATATGTGTGTATATGTGTGTGTGTGTGTATGTATATATATGTGTGTATATATGTGTATGTATATATATGTGTGTGTGTGTATGTATATATATATGTGTGTGTATATATATATGTGTGTATATATATATGTGTGTGTATATATATATGTGTGTATATATGTGTATGTATATATATGTGTGTGTGTGTATATATATATGTGTGTGTATATATGTGTGTATATATGTGTGTATGTGTGTGTGTGTGTGTATTGAGGATGTGTGGTTGTACACATCAGCACTGCATTGTCGTGGATGCTGTTGTTATCAGACATGACATTTCTTCAGATCCCAAATGTTCCGAAATGTCAATGCTGTTGACTCAGTCATCAGTGTTACCATGTTGCTGTTGTCAGACGCGATGTTGCTAAATGACTTTACGACTCCACGTCTGTGTCAGAATTGATTGATAGCGCGTTGATGTGGGGATCAATAGAGAATCGATTGATATCAACAAGTATGCAGGTATTGTGACGGGAGAGAATGGAACGTGCAAAGCAGTGCTAATCAGCCTAAACGACAGGTAATCGCAGGTGACAATGAGAAGTGTGCGACTAATATGCAGTTTTTTTTTGTGTTGGATTTTCTGTACAAGTTGCGATACAAACTGGATTGGAGTGAAACTTGTATGGAAATTGTTAGATTTGTTTAAGATGTGACATTTTGGTTAATGTAGCAATTAAAAAACAAATTTGAATTAAACTTATATAACAGTTGTTAGATATGTTTAAGATATGACATTTTGGAATAAAACTTATAAAAATAGTTAAATGAAATTTGGGTACTGAAATTTTTGGTAAATAAAAACAATTCTGAACTGCAGTGAAACTTCATGTAAATTGTTACACGGAATTAAGATATTGATATTTGTTAATATAGAAATTCTGATAAAAACTGGGATTTAACTTTATGAAAATTGCTAAACAGAATTTGAGTATTGACATTTGCGAAATTAAGAATTCAAATACAAATTGTGAAACTTTTACAGAAATTGATAGGTTCAGTTGTGAATTGACATTTTGTAAATTAAGAATGTTAATAGAAATTGGGTTTGGAGGGAAACGATTAGGAAAAAAATTGCTTTTTTTTAATATAGCCATAATATATTGAGAATAATTATTGTAATGCAATAAAGTAATGCTTATCTTTATTTTTCTCTTAATTTCTTGACATCCATTTAAACACACACACACACACAGACATACATACATACATATATATATATATGTGTGTGTGTGTGTGTGTGTGTGTGCGTATATGTATTAAAAATTGTTTTTCTTTACCTGTTAGGTATTTGAATTACCTATGTTTTACTTACCACTTGTCTGTGCGTTATTTTCAATCGTGATACCTATATGTTACCTGTGCATTAACGATGAATTAATCACCTGTATGTCATATTTCGTTAATAAATCACATTTCAACCAATTGTTAATACTTCTATAGGAGACCCTGGGTGGGCTGTGAAATCTGTTGTGCGTAAACATTTAGGTAAACACAGACAAGGTGTACGTAAACACTGTGTTGAGTCACTCACAGGAATGTAGTGAACTGGTCACGAAATTCTTCTTTACTTATACCTGTTGATGATTCTTGTCTGTCTGTCTGTCTGTGTTTCTGTGTGTGTGTTTTTGGATGTGTATCTGTGTATCTATATATTTGTGTATATCTGTGTGTGTGTGTGGACTGTGTGTGTGTTAGTTTGTTAACATCTCCAGTATATTTGTTTGTATATTTGTGATTGTGAAAGAGTGGGTATTGTATTGTCATATTCAAACAAATACACACAGACAGACAAACACATATAAACACAAAAAACACACACATATCACACACACACACACACATAAGTATACAGATACACACATACACATATAAAACATACACATTCACATACATACATATACAATACACACACGAAATACATACATATGGACACACATAAATAAACTCCTACACATAAACACACACACATTCCTATACACACACATAAACTCATACACATGTACACACACATTCCTATACACACATACATAACCACATACACTCACATATTGAAAAAAAATCTATCATAAACATTTATTTTATCAGAAAATATATTTCCATACTCTCTCTCTCTCTTCAACAACCGTCAGACCTGAAGAATTATTGAAAAAAATCTTTCACAAACATTTATTTTGTTAGAGAATATAATTTTTTCATCCTGTCTCTTTAATGACCATTAGATCTGGGTTAAAGCTGACTGTGGCTGCTGTAGTGGGATAAATGGGCTGATCAGGTGTTTGTGACTCAGGTAACATCTACTTCACAGAGATCACAGCACCTTGTAAATGTGTTTCTGTTTTACACTGTGTTAATATCAGTTTTAATAACGCCGTAGTGCATTTTCGTACTAATGGAGATATTGAATGTCGGAGGTACTATTGTTTGTTTGTATTTGTTTTATTTAGTTTTGTTGATGTTGCTTTGGTGGTTGTTGTTGTTATTGTTATTATTATTGTTAATGTTAATGTTATTGTTGTATTATCCCTGTTATATCCCTGTTATGTGTATATATATATTTACATTCACACACACACACACACACACACACACACACACACAAGGGAATATAAGATTATAGAAGTTCAAATTACTTTTTATAAATTATTTAAAAAAGAATTTATTTAAAAAAAAAAAAAAATAAACAAACAAACAAACAAACAAACAAACAAACAAACAAACAAACAAACAAACAAACAAACAAACAAACAAACAAACAAACAAACAAACAAATAAATAAATAAATAAATATTAATTGAAAAAGAAAAAAGAAAAAAAACACAACAATACCAAACCCACAAAAAAAAAAAAAAAAAAAAAAAATATTGAGAACAGGAAAAAAAAAAAAAAAAAAAAAAAATTAAATAACAATCACTTATCCATCCATACATTCTAAATACAACTACACAAATATTTTTATTGGTGAAATAATTGATCAACTTTCAGTGGAAAACTTAAATCAGATGAACACCTAGGGTGCAGTACAAGAGATATCCAACCATACATGGTGTAATAATGCAAATCCAATTCGTAATCAATAGAAATCTTGGTACGTAAGTGAAAGAAACAAACAGCATTAAGTGAATAACTGTGTTTTTTTCCATTACAACTTTATCAC
This sequence comes from Chrysomallon squamiferum, assembly GCA_012295275.1. Lineage (NCBI taxonomy): Eukaryota > Metazoa > Mollusca > Gastropoda > Neomphalida > Peltospiridae > Chrysomallon > Chrysomallon squamiferum. Next base: position 9,100,418 of record CM022668.1, on the reverse strand, counting down.
AGGATTCCCTAATGTTTGGTTTAGAACTTCATGAAAAAAAAAAAACAGAATTTGCTGCTCAGTCTGTGTAGGTGTTGATACCTGATGAAATAATTTGTTTTGAAGAGACATTTAAAAAAAAAAAAATAATAATAATTAATAAAGATCGAAATGAGTAAATAAGGTGAAAACTCTAATAGATATTTTTATTTTTTTGTTTTTATTTATTTATTTTTATTTATTTTTTTCTTAATTTATTTTTTTTTTTTTTAGAGAGTGTAGGTAAATATAAATTTAAAAAAGGTTGTGTGTGTGTGTCTGTGCATATGTGTGTGTATTATGTGTGTGTTGTTGCATCTGTGTTTATCTGTGTTTTTGTGTGTGTGTGTGTCTTTGTGC
>CM022668.1:9052540-9095040 GCA_012295275.1 Chrysomallon squamiferum | reverse complement strand
ATTTTAAAAAAAAAAAAAAAAAAAAAAAAAAAAAATGGGGCTTTGTACATAAATAAATATGTACAGGAAGACACAGTTTTATGTATGAATGCATGTTTGTGTGTGTGTGTGTGTGTGTGTGTGTGTGCATAGGTGTAGGTGTGTAGGTGTATATATATGTATGTGACTGTAGGTGTATATATGTATGTGTTAGTAGGTGTGTTTGTGAGTGCATTATATGTATGTGTTTCTATATACGTGTGTGTGTGTGTGTGTGTGTGTGTGGAAGTGTATGCTCAAGTTGTGTGTATCTGTATTTGCGTCTATATGTGCATCCATACACACACATATATTCAGTAATATTAATAACAGTATTAAAAAAAAAAAAAAAAAAAAAAAACAGAAATCAATTTCCATACATAAGTTAACATTCACCCACATTTTCAGTAAGTTTAATGGATTAGTTTTAAAATATTTAAAATAGAATACCAGAGAGAACAGAATTTCCTGGTAATGTTGACACTTTTTTCAGTTGGGTTACAGTTCAGTACTGATGTATACAGCAGTGAGTCATTGGGAAATTTCCATTATTACGTCAATCAGGTTTTTTACCATTCTAACCATAGCTCCAAAACGTACTCCATACATTAAAAATGTTTAACAACATATACGTGTATAATATATTTTTTATGTACATATGAACACACCATATATGTACTTGTATGTAAGTAAATACATACGCGTATATATTATGAGTATGTGAGTATATATATATATGTATACATACACATAACTATCTTATGTATTTACCAATGAACATATTTTAATACCTGCATGCCATACTGTCTAATTAAAAACAACAAACAACAAAAAACAAAAACAAAACTAATGCACCCACTAAATACTGATGAGGTTTCACTGATTGATAATAATACATTTTCATTAGCAAATGTGTAGTTAATTTGTACTGTTAAAAAAATATATATATTTTTTTAACATTACACATTTATATATATATTTAAAAAAAAAAACCCAAAAACTTAATAATAATAATAAATGAAAAAACTACAGTGTAAAAAATGTTAATTAGATTTATTTCATCTTGTAGTAGTGTGCAGTTAATTACAGTTAATTTGACTTTCTTGTGTGTGTGCTTTTATAAGTACATGCATATACATGCATATACATGTGTCTATCATGTTTTTTTTTTTCACAATTTTTATTTATTTCTACAAACAGCCCTTTGTGCTTCTAATAGGATTTGAGTATATCTGTGTGTATGTTTGTATATATGTATGTATGTGCGTGTATATGTAATATTTAAATGTATTAATAAATATGTCCAAGCATATTCATTCTATGAAATGTATATATATACATCTTCTTTCTGGATGGATACATGCATATAAGTATGTGTGTGTATTTGTATATTATGTTACTCTCTCTGTGTATATATTATTCATATAGCTATGATATATATTGCATATTACACCTACAGGTGTAAACAAATGTCTTGGCAGGTCATTGCTTTTGTTTTGTTTTCTGCATCGGTAAACATGTATACAACAACAACCACTACAACATAGCACACATACCACGTCTCTGCTGTACAACGTCTTTTTACTGCAGCATTACACAGGGTGTTGTTGTTGTTATTATTATTATTATTATTACTATTATTATTATTATTATTATTATTATATCACATATTATAATTATTATTATTACTATTACTATTATTACTATTACTATTATTATTATTACTATTATTACTATTATTATTATTATTATTATTATTATTATTATTATTATTATTATTATTATTATTATTATTATTACTATTATTACTATTATTATTACTATTATTACTATTGTTATTATTATTATCACTATTATTATTACTACTACTATATTATTACTATTATTATTATTATTATTATTATCACTATTATTATTATTATTACTATTATTATCACTATTATTATTATTATTATTATTATTATTATTATTATTATTATTATTATTATTATTATTACTATTATGATTATCACTATTATTATTATTATTATTATTATTATTATTATTATTATTATTATTATTATTATTATTATTATTATTATTATTATTATTATTATTATTATTATTATTATTATTATTATTATTATTATTACTATTATTATTATTATTATTATTATTACTATTATGATTATCACTATTATCATTATTATTATTACTATTATTATTATTATTTTAAAGAACTTTTTTCTTTGCCTTTCATCTGGAAATAAAATTAATTTCTGCCTGTACGACTCTCTTAATTTGGGAAATTAGCAAATCAATAACAGAAGTTAATGAGGTTCGTTTGTTTATAATTACACTGACCACAAACTACCTGAATAACGAGGAAATACCTGAGAAATACCTGTTAAAAAGGGCACCTTTGAGATGAAATGAGAGTGCACTTTGTTTTGTAGTATGTTTCTGATTAGTCAGGTTTCCTCAGTGGTACCGAAGATTAACAAAATCAGATTAATTTTGTCTAATTAATTTTTGTGAATTTCTTCTTTTAATTCTGCTAATTAAATTTCTGAACTTTCTGTTTCAATTTAAAATTTGATATATATTCTGAAGTTTTGATTACAATTAAATTTCAAAGTTGAAAGATGAATTTCTCTAACCAAATCTATTTGTTTTAATCTGACTAATTAATTATATCTGACTTGTTAATATACCTGTGATATATATTGAATATTACACATATCGGCATAAACAAAGGTCTTGGCAGGTCAATATTTTTTATTTAGTTTTTGTGCATCATCAAACATGTATATGACAACAACCACTACAACATTGCACACATACCACATCTCTGCTGTAAACAACGTCTTTTCACTGCAAAGTTTAACATGGTGGCAACATTGATTGTTTTAGTTTCATTTTAAAAATAACATTTCCGTCTTTACATCTGTGTTTCAGTTATTTTGTCTGTGAGTGTCTTTGTATGTTTTACTGGTTGGTATATGCAAGTTTGTATGTGTGTATTTTGTATGTAGATGTATATCCATTTTTGTGCGTGTAAATATATATATATATATGTATTACTAATAACATTAATAATTCTCTTTTTCTGAATATATAAAGACCCCCCCATGCTCACACAGAAGGGAAAGTGAGATGACATTGTGTACCAATAAATTAAAAATGCACATAGTTAAATAAAAACATTTTTTTCTTTCTTTTTCCTGCTGTGTTCATGTTTCTGTGTTAAACATGTATTCCCCAGCAAAGTGTTAAACTCTGTTTGTTATTGATTAAAATTATTCAAGGTGTCTGTCTGTACTGAATAATCAGGCGATGTATGAATTATTCAAAACATTTTTCTCATTTCTAAAAAAAAAAGATGTTTTAAAATTTTGTATCACTGTGCAAGACACGATTTTCTTTTATTCTGTTTTTTTTTCTCTTGCTTATTTATTTATTTATGTATTTTATTTATGTATTTATTATTATTATTATTATTATTATTGTTATTGTTATTACATATTGAGAAACATGCAGATAAAATAAATAAGTAAATATTCACATACATCACATCCATCCTTCTAAACTACATGCATACAACACACACGAACACAATACACACAACACACACAAAAACACACACACGTATATCAAGCAATATACACACATCCATTATATCCATCCATCCATCCATCAATATTTACAAACACACAACACACACAGACACACAAACTAACAACCAACGATGTAAATCAAACACACTACATATTTTATAAGACAGTTTTGTTTGTATTATTTGACATGATCAAAGCCAGTGAAAATTTTCCATCCTGGTTAAATAAACAGTGTACAAAAAAAAAAAAAGAAAGAAAAAAAAAAACCATAAAAAAATTACTTCTTTAACTAGTCAAAGGATGATAACAAAAGGAGAAAGGAGAATAAAAGGAGGAGAGAGGGTCACATGACACATGAATAGAGTAATGTACATAGGTTATTTATTTTATTTTTTATTTTTTTGTTGAACAAAATGAGGCCTTGTAACATAAGAAAAGACTTGTCTGTAGATTTACTGTTTTCACTAACCAGAAGAAGGAAAAAAGAAGAAGAAAAATAGTAACTGGGAGGGTAGGACAAGCTATGAATAGAGTAAGATATAAGATATTTTTAGCTTTTTTAACTCAGATAGTGAGGTAACAGAAGAAGAAGGGAGATGAAAAGTTTGTTAAAAAACACAGAATTGTGGATGATGAAATTTGCTTACCTGATGACACTTGTTTGAAAATGATGTTGTCAGGTTAGGTGTGTTTGTGTGTTTGTGTGTCTGTGTGTCTGTGGTAGTAGCAGTGGTAGTAGCAGTAGTAGTAGATGTAACAGTAATGACCAGGATAATAACTGCATCTTTTAAGAATGATTAAATAATTTGAATGAATGAATGAGTGAGTATATAAATTAAGTAAATAAATAAATAAATAAATAAATAAAATAATTTAAATAAATAAAAAAGTAAATAAATAACAAATTTTAAATAAACAAGTAAATAGATAAATAATTTTAAATAAATAAATAAAAAACTTGAATAAAAAGATCAGCTGTATTAACACCATGTACAGTCAGTCCAGGTTTTGTGTACACAGTTGTCATTGTGAATCACATCCCAGGAATGTCTAAAATAATAATAATTCTTTTGTTAGTTTTTTTTTTCTCTCTCACTTTCTGAAATGTGTGAACAAACAATCACCTCTTTTCATCTCTTATCATCTGAGTGCATTTTTTTTTTTCCAACCCCATTTTTACTTACAACCACTGTTTTCACTCATCTTGATTTTTTTTGCTAATATATCCTGGTTGTTTTTTTACAATAAAATATTTTACTTAAGCTTTTTTTTTTTATCATTTAATCTTTTGAAACATCAGCCTGAGGCATAAATTATTTTTAATCTGTTTCAGTTAAAGAAAACATGTATCGTTATATATGTATTATAGAAATAGAATGTGATATGCATTATTTTGTAATACATAGAATATAAAAACTGCTGTGCAATATATAAAATAAATATACATAAGTAATGCACAAATATATTTCGGTGTAATGCATCAATATAATATTTGATATTAAGGCATTATGAAATAGATTTGCAATAAATATTTGTATTACTATATAATACATCCTGTGAAATATATATTATTACATAAGCCATCAAGTACAAATGTATTTTTATGTAATAAATAAACGTATCATAAAAAGCACAATAAATTTAACATGCATTACTTTATAATATAATAATAAACACACACATATGTGTGTGTGTGTGTGTGTGTGTGTGTGTGTGTGTGTGTGTGTGTGTGTGTGTGTGTGTGTGAATTACTTGTATGTGAAATATAATATGTATTACTCCCACATAATACATTAAACATAATATGTACTGGTATATAATAAATGTATCTAATGTTTCAGTTGTTTTATACTCTAAATAAAAGAATGAACAGCAAGTTATTAATTAAACCTTTTTGTTGTTTCAGAAAGCAAGTTATTAATTAAACCTTTTTGTTGTTTAATAAAGCAAGTTATTAATTAAACCTTTGTTGTTTCATAAAGCAAGTTTTTAATTAAAACTTTTTTGTTGTTTCATAAAGCAAATTATTAATTAAACCTTTTTGTTGTTTCATAAAGCAATTTATTAATTAAACCTTTGTTGTTGTTTCATAAAGCAAGTTTTTAATTAAATCTTTATTGTTTTTCAAGTTTTTAACTAAAACTTTTTTGTTTCATTAAGCAAATTTTAACTAAAACTTTTTTTGTTGTTTCATAAAGCAAATTATAATTAAATCTTTGTTGTTTCATAAAGCAAGTTATTAATTAAATTTTTGTTGTTTCATAAAGCAAAATAAAACTTTTTGTTTTTCATAAAGCAATTTATTAATTAAACCTTTGTTGTTGTTTCATAAAGCAAGTTTTTAATTAAATCTTTATTGTTTTTTAAAGCAAATAAAGCAAGTTTTTAACTAAAACTTTGTTGTTGTTTCACAAAGCAAGTTTTTAACTAAGCCTTTGTTGTTGTTTCAGAACTGTTTAGAAATGGAACGTTACCTGAAAAGTGAACCGAAACTGACGTCTTTCAAGCGAATCAAGGAGAGCTCCTGCGACAACCCGGGTGAGGTCGGGGCGTGCCCCTGCAAGAGGGGCTCGGACTCGTGTGAGGCCTCGGAAGGGGACAGCGACGCCAATGTCGACTTCCCCGAGCCGGCCGACGTTGCCGACGATGACGATGATGAAAATGACTGCGACAGTGGAGAGGAGACCGAGTCGGAGGACCGGCTCAACGAGTTCGTCCACCTCAACCTCAACGACCACGCCGCGGACAGGCTCAGCCTGAGCAGCTTCAGCTCATCGTCCAGCGGCGTCTCGTGGGACAGCAACATCAGCGACCCCCCGCTCTCCCCGACGAGGCCCCCCAAGTGCAACGACCTCTTCGCTCTGAAGCTGGTCGCCCAGAAGGGACGCACGGAGACGGTTGCCGTGAGGCCGATGTCGTCGTGCGACCTCCTTCACCGCCACCAGAGAATCATCATGGCAGCTAGCTCGGCACTCCGCCCGGTAACCGCGAGCAACCAGCGGTCCGCCTTACCTCACTCTTGTAGCAGCAGCAGCAGCAGCAACAGTCGCGTGGACCTCAGCGCCGACTGTCGCCGACGTATTCACAACTGTCCCTACAGCGGCTGCAAGAAAGTCTACACGAAGAGCTCGCACCTGAAGGCTCACCTGAGAACGCACACAGGTAACAAATGCAAATTTGTCGTAAAAGAGTAAATTTAATTTTATTGTTTCTGAAGAGTATGTTGTTAACTAGCACTCTCAGTTTATATCAAGATCAAATTTTGACTGAACACAGGTTCAACTCTCTTTAGTGCTTGTACTGGCTCATTTCTCATTCCAACCAGTGCTCATAATTAGTCTGTCAGTATTACTTTACATTTCTTCCTAGTTTATGGGAAGGCAAACACAAAATAATGCTTACTGCTAAAGTCATTAAAACTGTGTGTGTTAAAAGTGGTTGTATCTAAATATGTACGTATTATGTGTTGAGGTTATGTATATGTGCCTCTTTGTGTGTGTGTGTGTGTGTCTGTGTGTCTGTGTGTGTGTGTGTGTGTGTGTGTGTGTGTGTGTGTGTGTGTCTGTGTGTGTGTGTGTGTGTGTGTGTGTGTGTGTGTGTGTGTGTGTGTGTGTGTGTGTGTGTGTGTGTGTGTGTGTGTATGTGTGACCATGTAAACACAAACATTTTTTTTATATTTATGTTTGAATACATCACAACTATACAGACACATCACATCACACACAATCAAAAACTGGTACGTATTAAAAAAAACAAAATATAAAATTACAGGTATAATTTACAAACCCATTCGCTCAGTGATCTCAAAATATCTTACCTGTCTGTTTTCTTAATTACAGGTGAAAAACCGTACAAGTGTACTTGGGAAGGGTGTGAATGGAGGTTTGCACGCTCTGACGAACTTACACGACACTATCGCAAACACACTGGAGCAAAACCGTTTCAGTGTCGCTACTGTGACCGTTGCTTTTCACGTTCCGACCACTTAGCACTTCATATGAAACGTCACTCAACAATGGACCTTTGATAATCATAGAATGCCTAGAACAATAAATAATTATTTAAACTAATTATGAAGGAAAAAAAAACACAAAAGAAGACGAAGAACTTTTCCCTGCAGCATCTTCATTGTCATCGTCGTTTTTGTTTCATTGGTGGAGACATTATTATTGTTGTTCTTGTTGAAATTTATATATATATACATACATATATATATATATATATATATATATATATATATATGAAAAAAGGAAACCAAAAAAATATTATTCTTCAATAATATTGGATCATTATTAGAAATAAATAACTAAGAAAAACATTTCTGTACAAAAAGTAGCTTATGAAGCCACGTACAGACATATCTGAAGGAGAGATAAAAAAAACTAAAAAAAACTAAAAAAAACTACAATTAATTTTGGTTTACCTTTATATGCTTGTGATAAGGTTATTCATTCACCTGTAAATGTGTGTGACTGTGATTCAGAATTTAAACACATCCTCACGTGGCTAATGATATTTTGATAGTTCTGTAGCATGTGAATGTTCGGAAGTTGTTGTTCTGTCACTTTTTGTTTGGTCCAGCATTTTAACAATACCATGATAGAAATAATCATTTACTTAATTTAAAACTTGACCACATTAAAGGAATATTTCTTATAAAGCTTCTCTCTCTCTCTCTCTCTCTCTCTCTCTCTCTCTCTCTCTCTCTCTCTCTCTCTCTCCTATAAAGACTAAAGAAAAGATAAAATACAGAAAAGGCAATATTACTTACTTAAGAACTCACAAAAAAAAAAAACAAAAATGTAAGAAACTTTCAATTTTAAAATATGAATTTTTAATTTTATTTTATTTTTAATTTTTATTTATTTATTTTTTTGTTGCAAATGTCTGGTTCTGGATGCTTTGAATCTTTCGGTATTTATTTATTCATTTTTCGTTGGAAAGCTTCTTGTTTCTCTCTGCATTTACAAATGATGGAGAACTGAACAGGAATCCTGTCTTCACACTGTCTGCATACACTGAATACTTTGAAAACATCAAATCACTGTGCTTTTAGTGTTCTTGAAGTTTACAAACATCATGTTCATCGAAGCAGAACACAATGTTCAGTCAGACGTTTAACATCAAACACAAAATGACATCAAAGACAATTGTTCAAAAACAGAAGAAGTCACATAATGCAAACATGCAGACAGGCAGCCATGACAGAAGTCTTAACTCCATAAACAGAAAATCATCTCACATTGTGAGAAAAGAAATTTCCAGAATGTTAAACTCAAAACTGAAGCTCAAGATGAGGAACAAGAATCAGAACACACTAAGCTTACTCAAAACCGAGGATGAAAGTGCAGACTGATAAATTTCACACAAACTCAAAACTGAGTATAAATAAACTCAAAACACTGAACTCAATGTGGAAACTACAGTTTTACACATTCAAAGCAGAGAACAAAACATACAAGAAGCGAAAATAACTTTATTTACTCAAAGCAGAAACATCCAGACACTAAACTCAGATGAAGATAAAATAAAACCAGGACACAGACACTTAACTCAACAATGGAAAACAGTCCAGACTCAGAACTCAAAACTGAAGCCAAAATCCAGATGCAAAACTCAAAACAGAGGATAAAAGTGCAAATAATAAACTCGGATGAAAATTCAGACACGGAACTCAAAACAGGATTTGAGTTCAGACACGGAACTCAAAACAGGATTTGAGTTCAGACAGAGAACTCAAAGAAGATGACAAAAGTCCATAACAAAAGAAACATCCATAATGTAAAGAATTTTAGTCTGAAAATGAAACAAAAACAAACAACAAAAATATATATATATATGTATTTACAATTAGAATAGAAATAGATACCATTAGTATTAAACATATATAATATAAGTAATATATTTAAATAGATGGGATAGACACCTCTATGTATAATTCAATATGCAATATGTACCCAGTGCATCATTCAAACAGGGTTCTACTTACAATATTTTTCTGTCATTGTTCGGAATGTGTGATTAAGAGAGAATGAATGAAAAAATGGAGGCTATTCAGGATGAATTAAAAAACAAGAATAAAAGAATAGCAAGAAAATACTTAACACAATTTTTTTTTTTTTTTTTTTTTTTTGTTATTTTTATTTTATTGTAATTATTATTATGAGGGTCTTTTTTTTTCATTTTTTGTTTCATAATATATGTTGTTGTTATTGCTGCTATTGTTATAATAATTATTATTATTTCTGTCTGTATTTAAATGATAAGGTCAATTTGTTGAAAAAAAAAAAAAACATTTCATATAATTTGCTCAAAGCTTGACCAAAACCCAAAACTGCAAAAAATTTAAATATTTGTTTCTTTTAATTTTTTCTCATTTTAATTTTATTTTACTACTTTATGTATTTAATGTATTTATTAATCAGTTTTTCTTTTTCTTTTCTTCTTCTTCTCGTTGTTTTTATTTTATTTTTTTATGAATATTTTTATATTTAATTAGGGATTAAATGTTTAACTTTATTATTATAATTATTATTTTCCTGAATTTCATTGCGGTTATAGGGGCACCATGTTAAAATTTTCACAAATGTCAGTCATTTTATTTCCAATTTTCTTTCATAAACTCACAGGCATACTTTTATTTCAATATTTTTATTAAAAAAAACACAATTTATTAAAGGGTTATATAAATTTTTAATATATACACGTCAGACTCTCAATTTATATGAAAATCAAATTTGACTGAACACAGGTTCAACTATCCTTAGTGCTTGCACTGACTCATTTCTCAATCCAGCCAGTGCTCATAACTAGTTTATCAATATTACTTTACAGTTCATGGGAAGGTAAACACAAAATAATGCTTACTGCTAACCAGAAAGGTGGTTATTGGGTAGGGAGCTCCTGTAACAACATGTACTGGGGATGGGTGAATCTGTTTGCTGTATTCAGCAGTTTAAGCATGAAGGAAGGAAGGAGGGAGGGAGGTATTCAAAACCCTTTAAAAACTACACCCCTTCAAACTGGCAAAATTTGGATAAAAGTAGTCATGACCAGAAATTCAGAAAGTTTTGAGTCTTTAGTGTGAATATTAAAGTTTTTATAATTCTTTATAATAATTTGTTACAGATTTGTTTATTACTAAAAGGATTTGATGGCAGAATTTATGAAAAAAAAAAAATATATATATAAATAAAAATGCCAAAACATCTTCATTTGCTTTCAGAACACAAAAAGTATTAATTTTTCCATTGCAAAAATGTCTTTTCTGCTTGTCAATGCTTCCATGAAGAATATTACTTTTTTTTTTTTTTTAAAATGGTTGAACATTTTTCTCATGTTAATTTTAGCAATGCTTAACAATAATATTTACGGCAAAATGATTACCAATGTTTACTGAAATATGTTAAACAATAATGTTTGCAGCAAATGTTTACGAATGTTTACCGAAATATGTTTAACAGTAATGTTTGCCACAAAATGTTTTCTGATTTACTGATTTTGCAGCAAAATGTTTACTAATTGACTGATTTTGTAGCCAGAATGTTTACAAATAATGTTTACCAATGTTTACTGATGTTTACACTGATATTATAGACTGTGATATCATCTTACTTAATCTGTCGACTTTGTATTTTTTTCAATTTTCATGTTGTTTATTTTTTTTAATTTCTTCAGTTTTACTAATTGCTTCATTTTATTAAGTACAATCTCGATTTTTTTTTTTTTTTTTTTGAAGTAAGAACCATTATTGTAAAAAATAACTGACAGTTTTTTTAAAAAAAACAAAAAAATTATTATTACTACTTAAATTTCAAAAACTTGTTTTCACTGATAATTTTCTAGCAATTAGCTGATTTCTTGCACTGGAAATATGTTTAAAAAAAAAAAAAAAAAAAAAAAATTAAATAAAATAATAATAAAAAATAATAATAACAACAAAATAAAATAAAAAAGAATAATAAAATGTAAAGACGAAGAACAACATAATGTTGAATTTCAACAAAACTTACGATATTTGCGATCAAAATTATTTTCAGGCAGTTATGCAAACATACTTTCTCTACTTTGTTTTTCTTTTTCTTCCATTTGTGTCTTATTATTATTTAATTTTTTTTTTATTATATAAAATTATAAATGTTTGAAGATTAATATAATTCATAATTTAGGAGTATAATCTCAGCTATAAGTGTTTTAATACTCCGGAAACACTTGGGGTTTTGGGTTGTTGTTTATTTATTTTATTTTTTATTTATTTATTTATTTATTTATTTATTTTATTTTCAACTATAGCCAAACCATAAAACTCGTGTTCGTTTATGGTTTGGAATGGTTCAAACTTATTGTGAATATCTCATTTGATTTAAGGACCAAATCTTCAAGTATTTTTATTTTTCAGTTTCATTTCATGAAAAACCGTTTTATCTGAATAATGAAGACATTTTTTTAAAAAGAAGAAAATGTGGATAAACATAACTGTTAATTCATTTTTAAATTTTTGTTTCATATTATAGCATATTTTTATTTATTTTTTAAATGTTAAAAGTAAAATTTTGTGAACATTTATTTTTTCCAGTGATCATTGTCAAAATATATATTTTTGCAATTCACAATAAATATATATATATATTTATATAATATGTTTATTTATTTATTTTATTTTATTTTATTTTTAAAATATTTTTCTTTTATATTGGTTCAATATGAAGTGTTTTTGTCTGCTGTAAAAAAAAAAATAAAAAAATGGCCTCATTCTTTTGATAATATTTGCACAGATAACTCTTGTTTCATTATTGTCTCCCCTCCTAACTATACAAGATGGAAAGAATGACAAAATGCTCAATTCTTCAGGTGTAAATTTTTGTGTTATGTAAAATGTTTTGTCGGGTGTATATTTTCTGTAGTGTCTTTTTATTATTATTATTATTAACTGATGGTTTCATTCTTTTGTTATTACTCTTTAGATAATTTTCTGTGTTTTTTTGTTTTAATATACCACAACATTTTTATTGTTTTTTTTTCTTACTTCATAAACCATAAAAACATTGTCTTTGTATCAAACCCTTATTTATCTGCGACAAATTTAACTGTTGTTGTTTGCTAATGGCAGATAATTTGCTTTGATGTTTTTTTTTTCTAAATTTATAGTAGTAAATATTCTCTGTCATTTTCTTTATAGTTCATAACACGTACAGCACTAATAATAATTTTTGAGTGCAACATTAAATAATATTCTTCCTTTCTTTATCTAAATTGAAAAATACAAACAGCCCAGTGTTCTGCTTTATATAAATATACAAAACCAGGGGTCAGATCCACAAACTCTTAAGTACATATATCTATCTATCTATCTATCTATATATATATATATATATATATATATATATATATATGCATCTCTGACCTGGCTGTAACCCCTCAAAAATCTTGTTTAAGAAAAAAATAATATATAGATAGAGTATCATATATTAATTGAGATTATTATTTAGATTTATTTTGGGTGGGGGGCTTGTTGTTTAATTATGAGCTTTAATCCTTGGCTTTTTAGATTCTTTTAATGATAATAAAAAATTAAATCTTTTAATGTTCAGCTGTTTAAATTTTCGTATAGGTAATTTTTTTTTTTAAATTAAGATTTATTATATTTAAACCTTTTTTAGCAACAGTTTTTGTCAAAAATTTTTTACATATATATAACCTGTGTCGCACATGTACACACAAGAACAAGTTAATATAAATACAATTTCATTTTCAGATGTCTTTTTATTCATGAAACAAATTTTTATAACATTTTTAATATTTTCTGTTGTCTGTCTGTCTAAGTAAGATCTTGGATTGTATTATAATACAAAGCAATTTTCTCATGTACATGTAAAGAACAAGTCCATGACTTAATAAATTTTTATTATAATATTGATTTTTTTTCATTAGATGTTAAAATGTTTGACATACATTAGTCCATGACTTAAAACAATGTAACTATGCATGACTTAGACAACATAAATGTCCATGGCTTATATATATATATATATATACGAAACATATTGAAATAATAATCATTAATTATGATACATCAGTGCTCAAATTTTTATACTTCAGTATATTAAAATTTTGTAGAGAAATTTTTAATTATTATTATTTTTATAGGTGGGTTTTTTTGGGGGGTAGGGGATGGTGATATTGTCTGATAAACACAGATGTAACACACACTCTTTTATAACAAACAGATAAACATACACAGAATTCATCCAGAAGCACACACACACACCACAGAAATACACATATTTCTAATGCAAACATTACAAAAAAAAAAAATTGTAGATAACCATACCCTGAATCATTCCCCACCACCCTTATCTCCCTCTTCCTCTAAACGTCAATTGTTCCACACCGAATGACATCAGTTACATCATAAAACATAATCTGCTTATGTCACTGTTCAGATTGTTTCAAATAATTTTTATTCATTGCTTTATGGAGGCATTAAATATGACTTACATTATGCATAATTCATAAAACGGAATTCTGAGTGTTTTTTACTCAAACAGCCGTCTGCTTGAGAAATTAAAACAATGTTAGTAATGTAAATGTATTCAGCAGTGACGTTAATGTTGCTATTTTTAGATTCAGTCGTGACAATCTTTTCTTTTTTTATTTCTTTTTTTGTCTTCTTAAAAAAATAAAAATATAAAAAAAATTAAAAACACCTTTTAATACTTTTTTTTAACTTGTACACAAACACTTTTTTTTTTTTCTGCAGGGGCTAAATGGAACAAAAATTTGAAATCAATATGGCAGCTTCAGTGGCTCTCTACCATCCAAGAAAAAAATAAACAAATAAAAATACAAGTTTTTTTTTCTTTGAATGCCAGTGAATCACCTTCTTGTAAGGAGTGGGGTGGGGTACACAATAGCTGTCAAATGATTTTCACTGCTCTGTTGGTTGTTCTGAAAAAAACATTTTATTTAGCTTCTGCTTACTAATAATATCTTCTCACAGAAAGACAAGGAAGACTTGTGTATTAAGAAAGACTTTACAATATCCCAATTTCTTCTTTTTTTCTTCTTTTTTTCCAGTATTGAATACAGTCAGGCTTGTATTGACATTTGTTCACAATATAGTACATATTCAATGGATTTCAGTTTATTAATGTCATCATTAAAATGTTTTATTTATTTTTTTTATTACTATTTTTATTTTGTGTCTGTTAAAATATTTATTTAAAAAAGACAAAAATTTATTTTTGTTTAAATTCTCCAATCATGGTGTTAGAGAAACACACACGCACAAACACACACACACACACATATTCTTACGTATGTTTGCATATATGCATATATACACACATACATACATAATTTTATGTATGTATGCACACATTCAGACATGTAAATATGATAATAATGATTATTATTTTAAATTTAGATAAAGAAAGGAAGAAGAAAAATGTCATGCTGTACTCTTTATTTCTAAAACTGCTTAATTGACAGTATTTCACATATTTTAAAACATCACTTAAATCAGAATTTGAAAGTAGTTTTATGTATAGCAAATGTCTATTGATTTTTGTTTACACTTCTGTCTTAAAAGTTACTCACAATCTCAGAATCTCTCTCTCTCTCTCTCTCTCTCTCTCTCTCTCTCTCTCTCTCTCTCAAATATCCTCCCTCCCAGATTGCCTCCATTTTTTTTTTTTTTAAACTTTATTTTATTTTAACCCAGTTTTTTAGAAGCAGCAACCAACTACTACCGCCCACAATACACAGTGCCTTGTTTTTGAAGTATGCAAACTCCAAGACACATTTTGATTGGTGCAGATAATCTTTCTGAAAGTGCAATCATTGGTTAATTTGCTTTCTCCTCTTGTTTTTTCTTTTCTTGTGATACTCTGTATTCTTTGTTGAATGTTTAAAGAAAAATTGATATTAATGATTTATGCACTGGTATATTTATTAAGGTAATTATAGATATGAAAATAAAACATAGTTGTAATACATGCATTAGAATATCAGCTTTGTAAATAATTGTCGACATCATAAATGTATTGTGAAAAAAAAAAAAATATATATATAATGTTTAAAAATGATATTAATAAGGTTCTTAGAGGGCTTATTGTATTGTTGAAATACACATGAAATTTTAAAAATGCATATTGGAATAGATTACACATTTTATATATAATTAATTATCAAACTTTACCCATATGTAATGTATTGTGAAATTATTCTATTCTGTTAATATAATTTTTTGTGTTTTTAATTGAATATAACAAATGTTTATTATGTTAAGTGATCTGTGAACCAAAAAGTATACCAGATATTCTTGGTTTTGATCAAATATGTTGATTATCTTTTCATAGGTATATATATAAAACTTTTTTTTATTCAAAATCTTTTAAAAGTGAATTCTGATTCCTTGGATATTTTATAAAAGTATTTGTAATCTAAAAAGATCAGAATCTGTATATAAATCTAAAGGAGAAACATTTTCCTATTGTTACTACATACGAAAACAAAATGCATGTCCAACATGAACTGTGTTTTTTTAATAACAAAACCATAAATTTTTATATTTGACCAGATTCCATGAAAGGTGCATTAAGTTTGATATTTTAGATAATTATTTTAAAATATACAAGATGAAAGCTTAAAAAATAAAAACATCATAATTCTATATTCAAAATAAATTTACTGCTTTTTAAAATCGGTAGTATTAGTATAACATTTAGGTACAATAATAAAACTAAGGTATTTATATGCACACACGCACACACACACATTGTTTTTCATTTAAAAAAGTATACATTTTATATTGTATTCTTGTATTACATTATACACTTAATGAATTCTTGTGTTACATTATAAAATTAACTCAAGGCAGCAAATTGTTGAAAAAATTCAAGATTATGGGGTAGAAAAAAATTAAGCCAATGTTTTGTAAAAGTTAGAATTGTTATAATTGTTTTCTCAACTTTTAATACCATTCATGATAACTGGTCACGTAAATATATTTGTTCTTTTTATTAATGATTTTTGTTTTTATTATAAATCTGTTTTTGTCTGTTGTTTCCATGAAACATTTGAACCATATTTTGTTTGGAAGAGAATAACATCAGCTGCATATTTTTCACGTTACAGTTAAAAAAAGAACATCTCTTGCTGCATATTTTACATTTTCTAGTAAAAAAGAACATCTCTTGCTGCATATTTTACATTTTCTAGTTAAAAAAAGAACATCTCTTGCTGCATATTTTACATTTTCTAGTTAAAAAAAGAACATCTCTTTCTGCATATTTTACATTTTCTAGTTAAAAAACCCATCTCTTGTTGCATATTTTACATTTTCTAGTTAAAAAAAGAACATCTCTTGCTGCATATTTTACATTTTCTAGTTGAAAAAAGAACATCTCTTTCTGCATATTTTACATTTTCTAGTTGAAAAAAGAACATCTCTTGCTGCATATTTTACATTTTCTAGTTAAAAAAGAACATCTCTTGCTGCATATTTTACATTTTCTAGTTAAAAAAAGAACATCTCTTGCTGCATATTTTACATTTTCTAGTTGAAAAAGACATCTCTTGTTGCATATTTTACATGTGCTGGTTGAAAAAGAACATTTGCTATGTATGTAATGAATTTTGTTTGTTTGTCTGTGTTGTTTGTTATCATCTGTTGCTGGATATTTTGATCTGAGAAATATTTTTTACATCTTGCAAATGTAATATTTCAATAATCTCATTATTTTCATGTTTTTCTATCATTGATATGTTGTTTTTCTTTTGTAATTATTACCGTTTATTGTTATGTTTAAAACAAACTGGATTTGTACAAATGATATAGATTTATTATTATTATGATTATATTATAAAATTTATATATTGTACTTTTTGTCAAAAGTTTGTACATATGTGGTGTACAAAACCATAAGAAAAACAAAATAAATATATATAAAAATATGAATTTGTTTGTGTGTTCTGCATCTGAAATTATTTCAGTATAATTTAATTCATTCATTTACTTATGAATAATTCAACATAATTTTTATTTATTTATGAATTAATTTCACATTTTTTTTTTAATTTATTTACATGCGATTTTAGTCAACATACTTTTATAATTATATTTACCTACTAACTTACAACCATATCTGTAACTGAAATCCACTATTAAAATATGTAGAGTTCTTGTTACACTTTCATTCATTCCTGTTTTATAATGTACTAAATTACTACAAAGGAATGGGCGAAATAAATATTTAAAATGATCATTTGGTTCTGGATACATCATCTATCCCAGCAAAAGTTTTTGAATGCGTAGTAAAAAAAATGTTTATACCACAATTTTCACAAAATTACTATATCCGTTTGTCCTGTTTTAATGTTACAATAACCAGTCGATTATTTGTTGTTTTAAAACTCCAGATCGAATTACTAGGGAAAACACAGGTGACTTCTTATATTAAAATACACGCAAGACTAAAATTTTAATTATTTATGACGTCATCACAAATGTCGAAAGAGATAGCAAGTTTCTCTCTTTCACTTCTCTCCTTTACCATCGTGTTCTTGTTTCTTAATTCTCAAAATCACTTTCCTTTACTTCTAATTTTATTTATTTTTATTTCTGTGCGCAAGTCAGACCAGTAACTTTAGTTTTTCTTAAACGGCTCAAAAGCGTAGAATCCGTTAAGTTGAAAACATAATAAGGATAAAATTAGAGAGAGAGAGAGAGAGAGAGAGAGAGAGAGAGAGACCAACTACAATAGAATGATAATAAAATTAAAATAAATAATTTTCTTTTTCCTACATATAATAATAATAATAATAATAATAATAATAATAATAATAATAATAATAATTTCTTTCATTGGCGATGTAATACACATGTAACACAAACCATTTTCAAGTTAGCATCTAAACTAATTATAATTTAATATTCAGTATTTTTGAAATTTCAGTAAACTGTACAGCATTATATTTTGCAATAGTAAGCTAAAAATAAATCACGAAATGTACGGTCGGAATTTTGTTCCTCTTGAATAAGACACGTTTTATAAAGATGTTGGTGCGCTTGATCTTGGAGGAAAATAAAACAATTTCCTACTTACACACTTCCGTAGTTTTTGGCGGTCAGTTTGGATATTGGTGTTCGTAAACATTCGTTTTAAAATGGATCAACAGATTGTAAACGAATTTACAGACATCCTCAAAAATGTCTTTAGAACTAAACAATCACAACGTTTTAATAATGGCATATTTCTTGAATTCATCGACGGTCACAGAAGCAACTGTACCCCTGAACTACTGACAGTTCTGGAACATTTCGACGAAGTGTCAAATGTAAACATCGCTCGAAATGGCCAGCCAGCGATTGTTTTGTCAAAAAGTCGAATATCTTTATCGTCCACTTCTAAAAACTCTAACAGTGTTATTATGAATGGAGATGCTTCCAACGTTTCTTTGCGGAATAAAAGTGAAAGAGAGGATAAAACGTCGAGTGCAAGTAGCTCGGTCTCTGGTTCAGGCGATGCAATTTTGTCAGGTTCGCCGCTGAGAGTGGAAACGTTTGCTGATCTGTCGATGTCAGACTTAGACTCGCCATTCGAGAAAGTATCTAATCATTTCAGTGACACATCAACAGCAAAGCAGTTCGTTGGTCTCGATCTGCAGGAAGCAAGACATTTTATTTCGATGTATACCATTTCTTGCAAAAACATTCTGTCATTAAGCAACAACGGCAACGGTAGCGTAATTCCGTCGTTGTGGGTGTTATGCCAGCCTCGAAAAATGTCAGATCCTGTTACGACATTGTCTACGATAATGCTAGGGGCTGAACCAGTAGAAAAGCAGAACAGAGTTCAGCCGCAGAAGAATTTGAAACTTATCAAAGTTTCTCTGTCCCAGAAATCGACAGAGCAGGTAGACTGTCACAGTTATCCGTTTCCCAGCAACACGTCAGAAGTCACATGTCAGGCGGTGTATGACGTCTTGGAAAATCAGAAGCATTTTAATGAGGGTTACACGGGAATTCTGAAAGTTCTGGTGGAATGGAAAAATGTGAGGAGACTGTTACAGAAATTTCCAACAGATGCTGATGCTACCATAGTGTCTAGCATTTCTTCAGGTGTGTGTTAAAACTCTCTCTCTCTCTCTCTCTCTCTCTCTCTCTCTCTCTCTCTCTCTCTCTCTCTCTCTCTCTCTCTCTCTCTCTCTCTCTCTCTCTCTCTCTCTGTCATAATATTTCATATTTTAAATATTCAGATAAAAATAATAATAATAATAATAATAATAATGAATATTAAAAATAAAGCAAGAAAAAAGAAACCAAAAACAAAACAAAAAAGGTCTAATGTTTTAGAACAAGATATTTAATTAGATGTTACTTTTCTACTAAAAATTTGTAAATAAGGTATTCAATTTTCACATAATTTTTCTTAATTACTATAACTTACTTAGAAGCAAGGTAAGGTGTACCAGCATTAATAAAAGTTTATTTTACTGGTATGAACTGTATTTCCGTGTAACCGACGTCGCTGACAATCAAGTTTATCAAACTCAGGTTGTGAACAGAGTCCAGTATTCAGCCTGTACACCGAACTGAAGATGTTGAAAAACATCATCAGCGCCACCGAGACAGGCAACATCGTGTGGCTGGCCGGGGATCGCGAACACAGCCTCCTCAAATCCGTGGAGAATTTAGTGGAGTACTTGAAGCAGAACGACGCAGACGATGTTGATGACGGTGCTGTCCAGGACAGCGCGGACGAGGACGAGTGCTGCGCAGTGAACTTGAACATGGAGGAGCGACTGGACCTGGATTTCACCGACAGACTGTGGAAGGTTTTACCGGTGCCAGTCCATGTCGGAGCTCACGGAGAGTCTCCAGTACGTGCTGTCCTGTCTGAGAGGCGGAGAAATCCAGCCGTTCGTCCGCAACAGCAACCACACCAGACTGGCCACTCTCGTGCGACAGTCATACACGAGCGAGATGGAGGCTCCGTCGCTCAGAGGTGTGGCTCCGCTGACCATGATGGCTGACATTGGCATTGAGAAACTGCAGGGTGACTACATGACATACCTCGTCTCCAAGGATCTGACCACGCCCAGCAGCCTGACATCTTACCTGAGCAAGGACGCTGACTGCCAGTCTAAGATAAACAAACTGGAGAGTCTGCACGCCGTCCTCGAGATGGTGATGATGTTTAAAATGTTCCTGCCTCTTCCCTTCCCTGTGATGGCTGCCATTGTCAAGCAGATGCTGCAGCACTTCGAGGACAATCCAGTCATCGAGGACGGTCATACTTTTAACTTTCCTGTGTCAGCAACTGCTGTCCAGTCGGCTTTGAGTAGTCTGATGCCGTGCACTTGGAAAGCAGAACTGGTTGAAGGTTTGTCCAAGTCAAATCTGTGTTTTCTGTCAACATCAAAGCCGTTTCATCAGCTTCAGGGGACCAACGACGATGACGCTGAAGAAGATTCTGAGACTGAGGACCACTCGAAGATTTCGTATTTCATGCTGGTCAAAGAGGAAACTGTTGTGTGATGTTCAGAGCGAGAGAAAAATAATCTTGTTTTGAATTCAGAATAATGAAGTTTAATGAAGGTCAAATCAAGAATTTGTATAGAGTTTATGTCAGGTATATATATATATACACAGATGAGGAACTATTATGGTAGTTACACACACATATACACATTGTAGACATAAATATTTAAACACACACTTGAGAAGTAAATTGCTTATAGATATTTTTAGATATTTCTATTATATATATATATATAAATATTAAATTATCATATGCAAGTGCTGAAAACACAGCTGATTTTTAAACTCATCAACAAAGTATTCACTTTGGCAACATTTTATTCATTCAAACATTGAGGAATATATTCCAGAACATGAATTGGTAGAATATGTACTTCATCTTCTTCTTTGCCAAACACTCAGACAAAACAGGATTCTTCAGGATTTGAAGGCCATACTGCTTTCCTCTGATTCTAGTAGGTATTATATGTACAAAACTCAATCACATATAACAGATGTATGTTGGTTGTTTTTGTTGTAAAACAGTTATGTATATGGTAATGGTGAACAGTAATTCAAACATAACTACTTTCAATACTGTGCTGCAAGAAATATATTTCTTGTTGAGGTATAATTTGTATAATGTACAAAAATGTAGTTGTTTAACGAATAAGACTAAGAATGCTATATATATATATATACATGTTGCAGTAAAAAATGTTTATAATTTCATTGTCTTTTTAAAGTATTTTTATGTGTATATACACATGTGTGTTTGTGAATAATAATACATTGTGTTTGTGTGAACACAAACATAAACATCACATACAAATTTATATTAGTAAATGTGAAATATATATAGGCTATCTAGGTTTGAAATGTAGACAAAAATAACAATTTGACATGTAGAAGCATCATATGCAGAAAAGATTGTATTCAAACCCAAGTCTGTAGGATCAAGGCTCATGCAAGAACTTAATTTGTCTAAATTTAAACATTCAAACTGTTGGTTTGTACATATTTTATTTATTTTCTGCTCTGAAATGCATTTATAATTAAATCTATGCTTTTTAACAATAAAAATATTTTCAGGTTAAATTTTAAAAAAAAGGTTTTAAAATTATGGGGAATTCTATTATTAACTTACTGGTATTGTTATGTTACGATTATTATTATATATTTATTTTTGATAAAAAATCATTTGCATTTTTTTGGGAGCAGTGGTTTCTCTTCAGAGATTAATATTGAGAATCGGTACAGCAAGCAAAAGTAATTCATTATCTTCCATTAAAATGCAGTTGTCTCCCTTCAATTAAAAAAAAATTCAATTGATAGCCAAAAATTATTTTGAATATTTGAAGAGTTTATTGTGCTTAAAATATGTTCCTCTCCATGAATGCCTTTTTAATTTTATTTTAATTTTAATTTTAGTAGACAATCGAATTGTTAAATTAGTTAAAACTTAATGATGTTTACAGTTACCCTGTTAAGCTGATTAAAGAATCATTGATAAAATAGCTCTCTCTCTCTCTCTCTCTCTCTCTCTCTCTCTCTCTCTCTCTCTCTCTCTCTCTCTCTCTCTCTCTCTCTGTACATAATTTAACAATACATGTTAAAATATAATTTATATCCTTATGTGTAACCAAATGCCAGTTACAAATGTCATTATAAATAGACATTGTTAGTGTTACAAATATGTAACCAACATTTGTACTATACACAAAACAGGGAAAATTATAAGTTAATACTTTTTATAATGATGTAAGCAGTCATTAACATTTGCTGGCTATAAAATGTAACCATGTTAATTTGGTTACAACATATCACAGTGTAAAAGATTATTGGAATACATATAAATGTAACCATCAGGTCAGTGTAACCAAACATTCTAATTAGGTTACATCACAAATGAACACTGGTTAGATGTTCCTGATGTAACCAACCATTCACTTTTGGTTACAGTATATCACAGTATTGCAGATAGCTGGTTACAAATACTTCCCTGATATAACCAAATGAGTATTTTGGTTACAGTATATCACAATGTTACAGGTTAATAGTGGTTACTATTTCCTTGATATTTGGTTATAGTAGATAAAACAAGGTAACTTTATTAACAGTGGTTACAGACATTTCAGATGTGTAACCATTATTAACGGCTGTAACCATTAATAGGCTTCCATCACCATGGTAACTAACGAATCATTGACTTTGATCTTCCCAGTTTAAGTCGCAGCCAGTTGTGAGGTGCAAAACAGGTAACAGTGAACTCCCTGGAAAATGGTCCTTGAACTCTGCTCCTTCCCTGAAATAAATAAATAAATAAATAAATAAATAAATAAATAAATAAATAAATAAATAAATAAACAAACAAACACTATTAAATACACATACATACATAAATAACACTATTTCTTCCCTGAAATATCAAAAAAATATATATATATAATAATAATAATAATATAATATTAATAAATAAATAATAATTTAAAATAATACTTCTTTCTTGAAAAGCAATATATATATATAATACAAATAAATAAACAAATGAAATAATTTAAAAATAACTGAACATTGACGTGATTACCTTTACTATAATTTAAAATAATACTTCTTTCTTGAAAAGCAAAATGTTTGTGTATGTGTGTATATGTATATATAACAAAAATAAATAAATAATAATAACTTTTTCCATGAAATAAAATAAAATAAGAAATTAATGATATTTATTAACTGAACGTTGACGTGATTACCTTTTTGTCGAAGATGGGGGAGTTGTTGCCGATGTGGTCACCCAGGGTCCAGTGGATGCTCTTGGCCGACTTGCTGGGTGACGCAGCCCGGCTGTACACTGGGGAGGGCGTCGGTTCGCCTCTCATCGCTTCCCTTGCAGTCTGGCACTTCTCAGCTTTTGCTAGTAGACTTGAAAAGTAATTGATTTGATTTAAATAATAATGTGTTAGTGAAGAAGAAGAAAAAAAGACAACATAAAAATACGAAAAGTTGATAGAATATGTTGAGATTATGATCTCTGTTATTTTTTGAGAAACAGTTTTGTTTATATGTAAGGACAGTTTTGGTATTGTATTTAAATTGTTCATAAAAATAAGTTTGGAAAAATTATGTATATCTCTTTTTTTTTTCCAGACTAACGAATTTTTTATTTTTTTTGTGTGACATATCATTTAAGAATGACTGAATATCTTCAGTAATTTTATATATATATATAGAGAGAGAGAGAGAGAGAGAGAGAGAGAGAGAGGTTTAAAATGTGTAAAATGATATCTGTTCCCAAGTTTGTAAAGTGGACTTTAAATAGAATTGTCTCCCTTGATACTATCCATATTGTCTATCAGCTCTCTCTCTCTCTCTCTCTCTCTCTCTCTCTCTCTCTCTCTCTCTCTCTCTCTCTCTCTCTCTCAGAATCTCTCTAGTCATACTTTTTTAGCATCTTGTCCTCCATTTTCTGCCTCTGTCTGAACTTGAGTGGCATTATCCCAGCGTTTTGAAAATGAGGCACGGCCATGTTGGAAGGTGTGTTAACCATCATTTTGTTAACTGAGGGCAATAGCGTGGGAATTCTGTAACAACAACAACAACAACAACAACAACAATAATAATAATAATAATAATAATGATAGCTATACTAACAACTAATGGTAATAATGATTACTACTATTAATAAAAGAGTAACTAATTAAAAATAATAATAATAATAATAATAATAAACTAATGATAATAAAAATAATAATGATAGCTATACTAATAAGTAATGATAATAAAAATTACTACTATTAATAAAAGAGTAACTAATTAAAATTAATAAAAATAATAATAATAATAACATTATAGTAATAGAACAATGATTTTGACATGAATACCATTAAAGACAGTTAATCAATATTATTATTATGTTTGCACTTTTTGAATAAATAACAAATGGTCATGTCAAAAAAAGAAATGGCATAATAATAAAAAATAACATCTGTAATAATTATAATAAAAATACTACTGTAATAATTATAATAAAAATACTAACTCTATAATTATAATAAAAAGCTTAAATAATAAAAGCAGTAATAATAATTACATCAAAAACAATAAGCAAATAATAATGTTATATATATATGTAATATACTTTTAATAATTTGAAATTCACGAATTTCGTACCTAACTGCTGGTTCATAGCCAAACCTGCCCCACACTGTATCTTCCCTGTGTGGTCTGTTTTCCTCAAGCACGGCGTCAACTGGGGACACGCAACGCGGGGATATCTTCGGCAGTCTGTACGGCACAGTCAGCTGCTGATGCTGCTGTTCGCTGGGGTCAATGTCGTGGTTCACAATGTCTTTGGGTTTGTAGAAGAAGTCGAAATTGCGAGGCCTGGCATGACTGGGA
This sequence comes from Chrysomallon squamiferum, assembly GCA_012295275.1. Lineage (NCBI taxonomy): Eukaryota > Metazoa > Mollusca > Gastropoda > Neomphalida > Peltospiridae > Chrysomallon > Chrysomallon squamiferum. The sequence goes on along the minus strand of CM022668.1, from coordinate 9,069,504 downwards.
AAAAAATTAGTGAAATAAAAAAAATAAAGAGGCATGATTTAATTTGCTTGTGTAATAAGAATAAATTGTTTATTGAATTGGTTATTTCGTAATGAATGAATAATTGTTTGACAGCAGATTTAATAGTTTGTCCTAATCCCTGATTTGATCATGTCACCAGTGATGTACAATCATGGTGCACTGTCTAGAATGGGGAAAAGCACAGAAGAATTATTCTTGGGACCATTGACTCATTCAAAAAAAACAGTAAAATAACACAGCATTTGACTATATGGCAGTGTCTAGATTGGGAAAATAACTAATAGTGGGACAGAGAAGAATTGACCTTCTAACCAGTAACAAATTCTAAGAAACAGTAAAACAAAACAACCAGTTACAGAGCAGTTTCTAGAACAGGATATATAACTAACAGCAGCACAGAGTAGAACTGATGTTGCAACCACTGATATCTCAAATGAACATATTCTACAACCCTGTTATCTCCCTTCCCATGTAAGGCAGACATCAATGTGAAATTTCTGACCTGAATATTTTAGTACATACTTAGTTCTGTGGGGTATATTTTATATATAATCTTTTAAGAAATGTGAATAATTTATGTTAAATATTTGTATGCAAGGATTATTTATTGCTACTTGTAAACCTGCTGAACTTTCTTTGAACAGACACTAAAACATATTTATGAGTTTCATATTAAATATATCACACAGTGTGAAATATATTTTTATACAGTATGTTGTTTGCAGTGGTTAAAACTAAAAAAAATAATTGAGTAATATAAAAAGTGATAAGAAAAAAATATGTACATACATACTCACTAATATAAATAAATATTCATTAATGACAATGCACGTACATTAACAAATGAAAGGTTTGCTGGTTCCAAAACACTATAAATCCATTTTGTTTGTTTTGAGAAAAATGACTATTTCTGCTCTGGAGTTCATAAAGTTATATAACAAAGGTCTATAGTCTACTGTGTAGATCAGCAGCTGATATAGAATTGTGATGAAAATTATTATTGAACAGCCATCAAACGCTGAACTTTTGTTCGCGTTTTTTTTTAAATTTTGATTTTGGCATTTATTGGGTTTTGGAATTAAATTCTTCAAATATACCCATACTAACAAATATGCATATATTAATGCGTGCATGCACGTGCACACACACACACACATAAAAATGCACATACACCAACACAAATGAACACACACTACCAAATAAACATACATTAACACATACACATATACATCAACAAAAATATACATACACAAACACACACATAATCAGTGAAGCTGTTATGATTGTAGTGTAAAATAATTAAAAAGAAACATAATAAATCATTGATTTTTTCATTCATTCAAGAACTAAAAATGAACCAAAAACACCCTTGTACTATCAATGATAATTTATTTCAGAAGTACTACCTTTGAAAGGAAATTTTATTAATGTAAATTTAAACATATATCTAATTAATGTACAGTTAAACATTTTTTTTTTTTTTTTACTTAATGTACATTTAAACATACATATATAATAAATGTACAGATAAACATATATTTAATGAATTGTGGCCTAACTGTTTTGTACTCAGTTACATGGAGGTAAACTGATTAATAGGATTATCTGATTACAGGTGTATAATCTTGTTATAATATACAGCAGATATTTCACACATAGACTTTCTCTTGTCAAAATTGATAATTGTTTTAATCAAATGCAAACAAACACACATACACACACATTCAAATTCTTGTTAATATTTAATATTTGTTCTTTATATTTTGATCTGTTTTCATATATTGATAATAAATAGAATTTATAATTTTTAAAATTACATGAATATATTTGTGTATGTGCATATATACATGTATGTGTAAATATCTTTGTATGTGTATGTAGTATGTATGTACATAACTTTGTATATATATATATATATATATATGTCTGTATGTATGTATGTATATGTGTGTTATTGTAAATATTACTGTATTTTAGTAAATATGTAACACACACATTCATTCACACACCCAGAAAAACGCATCTAAAATATGCTCGTGTGATCGATTTCTTGAATCTCAGAAACAATAACACTACTGAAAAACGACTGTTCAGTTACATCTGTGCAAAGTCTTCAAAGACTGAGTCTGTCCGTTACTTGCTTGACGGCGTTCGTACAAAACGTGACGTAAAAAAATAAAATCTTTTAGTTACACGAGTTAACGAGACCACATGGAGTGTATTAAGTTTCTTTATACAGGATATTGATACTCACTAAACCCCATTAACTTTATTGTTATTGTTATTATTATTATTATTATTATTATTATTATTATTATTATTAATTTATATTATTATTATTACTACTACTACCTTATATATTACTATTATTCTGGTTATTATTATTATTATTTTGGTTATTGTTATTATGATTATTAATTTATAGTCTTCGTCATCTTCTTATTATTATTAATTTATATTATTATTATTACTACTACTACTCTGTATATTACTGTTATTCTGGTTATTATTATTATTATTATTATTATTATTATTATTATTATTATTATTATTATTATCATTATCATTATTATCATCATCATTATAATTATTACTTTATATATTATTATTATCATTATTAATTATCATTATCATCATCATTATTACTTTATATGTTATTATTATCATTATTAATTTATATTCTTTGTCTTCTTTTTATTATTATTATTATTATTATTACTACTGTTACTGCTACTGCAGCTACTACTTGTACTACTGCTGCTATTATTATTTCTACTACTATTAATATTTTCTATATAACTTTATCTATATTGAATTTTAAGATAAATATTTTGTTCAGTCAGTGTGATAGGACATAAATCCAGAAATCTTTGATAAATACTTTAATTCCCCTGTCAGACCTTTTCCCATTCAAATCAGTTTGATTAATAACGTTTATGAGTAGGCAGACATATTAGATTTCTTGATGCTTATCAGTATTAATAATTAATGAACAGTTCCAAAAATTCTTTTTTGAATTTTTATTTATTTTTTTTTTTATCTTTCTTGTTTAAAGTATTACTCCATTACATTTTTGGAAAATCAAAAAAAAAAAAAAAAAAAAAAAAAATAATAATAATAATAATAATAATAATAATAATAAATAAAATAAAATAAAAATCCATTGGTGCTAAGTATTATTAATAATTCTTGTTGCTAAGAGTAACCAATGAATATATCATCTTTCATATTTTCCAATTCTAACCAATGAAGAGAGAACCAAATATGTAATCTTATTTATTTCCAGTTCTAACCAATTATCAGAGAACCAATATATATAAGATACAAAGAGGAAACTATTTAATGAATATGACAGTAACAAGAACATCAATAACAAAATCAGTTATGATAATAACAAACACCACCAACTACAACAGCTGAATATGATGATGATGTTGAATAAAAAATAACAATAAAAAGAAAGAATATTAACAATAACAATAATAATAATAATAATAATAAGAAGAAGAAGAAGAAGAAGAAGAAGAAGTAGTAGGAGAAGAAGAAGAAGAAGAAGAAGGAAGAAGAAGAAGAAGAAGAAGAAATAGAATAACATCAATAACAAAAAAAAAAAAAACTTCATCTGATAATTTTGTAATAAAAACAAATTTGAAAAGCAACTCACATGCGTTTTAAATATCTCCCACGATAGACTGGTTCTGATCCAATGACTGGTTCCCGCAGGTAAATAGGCGCTGACTGAAAACTCAAAGAGACGGCCATCTTGGAAAACAGAGTCTTTTTTACATTTCAGATGAAAAACCAGTCTAAGTTACAAACAGAAATTCCATGATTTGTTCCAGATACCAGATATTGTCATATGCTGAAAAAGTATTTTAAAAGAAAAATTAAATAAATAATAAATTTTAAAATACTACTTCAACTACTGCTTCTGCTGCTGCTACTACTACTACTACTACTGTTACAATTAATACTACTACTACTACTGTTACAATTACTACTTCTACTACAAGAATTGCTACTGCTATTACTACTACTACTACTGCTGTTAGTTACTACTACTACTACTACTGTTACAAATACTACTACTACAATTACTACTGGTATTACTACTACTACTAATACAAAAACAACTGCTACTGCTATTACTACTACTACTACTACTGTTACAGTTACTACTACTATAACAACTACTACTGTTACAAGTATTACTACTTTTACTAACTACTGCTATTACAACATCAACAACTGCTACTGCTATTACTACTATTACTATACTGACACTACTATTACTATACTGACACTACTATTACTATACTGACACTACTATTACAACTATTACTATACTGACACTACTATTACAACTATTACTATACTGACACTACTATTACAACTACTAATGCTACTATTAATGTTACTACAACCCCCACTACTGCTGCTGTCACTACTATTACTACAACTAACACCACATCAACTGTTACTACTATTACTATCTGCACAGCAACAACAACAACAACAACAACTACTACTACTACAAAATAAACACAACCAGCAGAGGTTCACTGTAATGGAACATTATCAGTTTACAAGGCTGTATAACATACACAAGTAAATCACAAAATAGGAATTGATACCACATTATCTGACTGTGTTATAAACTGTATATTACACATCAGTTTTGCAATGGTCTAAACAACAGCTCAGATATCTCACAGGCTTGAAGTTCATGTTAGCCTTTTATTACAGCACATAAAAATATTCGGTTTCTTGAGGTGGTGTTGTGTTCCTGGGTGTTATGTTTTTAATGAAGAATAGTGGGTATAGCAGATTCAAATCATACTGGCACATTTGAGATATATGGAGTTGGAGTGATGGTGGTAGTAGTAGTAGTAACAGTAGTAGTAGTTCTTGTAGAGTAGTAGCAGCAGTAAAAAAAGTAATAGTAGTTGTAGTGGAAGCAGTATCAGTAGCAGTAAAGGTAGTAGTAGTAGTAGTAGTAGTAGTAGTAGTAACAGTAAAAGTAGCAGTAGTAGTAGTAATAGTAGAAGTAGTAGTGGAAAAGCAGTAGTAGTGGCAGCAAAAGTAGTAGCAATTGTAGTAGCAGTAGTAGTAGTAACTATACTAATAGAAGTAGTAGTAGTAATTAGTAACAGTAAATGTTTATACATATGTATATCCATTTGTATATGTATGCTTTTGTTTATATGTTTGTGTTTGTTTATATATGTGTGTGTGTGTGTGTGTGTGGATAGATAACTAATGAGTACATGGTTCAGTTGTTACTTTATTTAACACGCTACACAGGCTAAAGAAATTATTTGTGTCTGATCAATGGACTGTGAAGAGGTTAATAACTGTTCTGACTACAATAGATAACAAATTATTTATTAAATGGGATTGTTTATTGATTTTTTTTTTTTAATTTTAAATTGTAGCTTCAGGTGTTTTTGTTGTAGAAAACATTCAAGTATTGTTATGTGAATTGTAAATGTTTTATAAATTGTATATAAAAAAATATTTGCTTGTATAATAATGTGATCATTTTGTTTAATAATAATAATAATTAATAATAATAATAATAATCATAATCATAATAATAATAAATGAATAATAATAATAAAAAGTATGATAATTTTTAAGAACTAATAAAAAAAAAATAAATAAATACATTAATAGTAATTATAATGGTTGAGTGATATTAACAGTAATAGTGGTAGTAGTAGTTGAAGTAGTGGCAGTAGTAGTTGAAGTAGTTGTGTAGTAATTATTATTAGTTACAGAGGAGTAACAGTAGTATTAAATAACAATATTTTGTCTGATTCTGGTGTTATAGTTATTAACATATTGCTTGTTATATTTAAATCACATTTCTAATAGAAATACTTGAAAAATAAATTTTATATGCCTGCAAAATCATGCAGTTGTAGAATATAATGTAAACAGAGTATTTTACAATATAGTGCTATATAATAGAAAACAATATAAGATATTATAATAGTACTAAACAAATACAACATATAAATGTGATACTATAAATAATGATATCACAAACATTAATGTATTATATTTAAATTATTAATATATTATATTCACATTATATAATATCATTTTTATAAATAAATAAATATATATACATATATATATATAGATAGATAGATAAAAAGTTTTAAAAAAATACAATCTAAAAAAACAAACAACTAAAACCATTTAAAAATTAAAACGATATTATATAATTTAACATATAACATAGTAATAATAATAATATTTTATATAATAATTATTATACAATAATAATTGTAGCACTAGTACAATATAACATATATATAACATGTGCATTAAAAATCTACTCACAGTATTTTACATATACCAGCAGAAGTAACCAGGTAAATGAAAAAAAAAAAATCTTTATCTCTCTTTATCACAGCTGCAGTTCCCTACCTCACCTAGAGAATATATATATATATATATATATATATATATCCTTTATTTTTTTTAAAACCCAAACCACTCAACAGACAGATCTGTTCAGTGCAACACAGTATCCTTAAACAAAAACACCTGAGTTATGATTTCTGAGCCCACCACCTGAGTTCAGGTAAAATACCTCCAGATCTACCTGCGCACAGATTAAATCATTACCTGGTTATTGGCAGGTGGATTGGCTTGGAATGGTCACAGTTAACTCGCCATGACGACTGTGATGGTGGAGGGGGAGGGGGGGCAGGGGGAGTGTGAGAGATTAGATGACCGATTTGGAATCGTAAAAAAACGGCAGAAAAGTCACGTAAATTATTAATAAAAGAAAACAAAAAAAACAACATCTGGGGTTGTTTGAGTAACTGTTATGGATTTATTAATTTTGATTCTTTTTTTTTTTTTTCTCTCTCTCTGTCTTTGTTGTTTTGTGTTTGGGTTGGTGTTTGTGAAAAAAAGGGGTATTGTTTGATTCTGACTGATTTTTATTGTCAGAGTCATGTACAGGCTCACTGGGCATTGAAATACTTACATGACTGTTAAATATTAATTAACGCTGGGAAACGTTTGATCTGTTTGTGTGTGATTATGTGGGGATTTTTTCTCATTTATTTGTGTGTGATTATGTAGGCTGTTTTTATGTGTATGTGTGTGTGAGTGTTTGTGTGTGCTATTTCATTTAATATGATTAAGAATTTATTGCAGTTAATTGAGAATCGATAAATTAATGTCAGTATAAAACTGACTAATATAAAAAAGAAAAACATTTTCAAAAATAAGTATTTATGAGTTTGTGTATGTATGTTGTCTGTATATATATATATGTATGTATGTATGTGTGTGTGTATATGTATATGTGTGTGTATATGTGTGTGTGTGTGTATACATGTATATATGTCTGTGTATGTATGTATTTGTATAGTGTATGTATTGCATGTGTAAATGTAGGTATGAGTGTGTGTATGTGTGTATATGACTATGTGCGTGTGTATTCTTCTATGTATGTATGACTCTGCATATCTGTTTAAGATATATATGTGATATATATAAGTATATGTATATATTTGACAGATTAACTAACCTACGTGATAAATCAATCAATCTACTGATATCTTCATTCAATCAATCTATACACCTAACACATATTTGATGTGTCACTAACTATGTCTGCAATCTATTTGATCTAGTCCAGTGTACTTTAGTACTAGATTAACTTACTCTGTTCTACTCCAAGTCAAACTATGGCAGCAGTGGATTTTTTTCTTTTTCATTATTTGAAGTCTTTAATCACACGAACCACATGACTTCAGATTAAAACTTTACTGAGTCGATCTGAACAGAAAATCTTGTGTTTTTTTCCTTGTGTTATATCATGTAAATGTTATTGTAAATATTACTGTATATAAGTAAATGTGTTACTCATACAGTTATGTATGCACAGAAAAACACATCTAAAATTTACTCATGTGATTTATTTCTTGGATCTCTTATCAAGAATATTTTGAGTCCAATATTAAATGGAACATTTGTTCTTTCCTTGTGTTGTACCATAAATCTGAAATTAAAAATATGTTGAATCTACCATTAATGAAAGAATTTGTTCTTTGATTGTAATATAACCATATAACTGCACATTAAGAATATTTTTGAGTTCTTTCCATTTTAAATTAAAATTAAAACCTGTATTTTTTTCCCATCTTCTTTATAATTTGAATGCAGATTAAAAGTGCTTTAGTTATATAATGAAAAGTTCTTTCCTTGTACACAAATATCTGAAATTAAAATTATGCTGAGTCTATAAAGAAAAAATTTAATTGTAGAAAAAAATAATAAAAAAATATTTTGAGTAAATAAAATAATAAAAAAAAAAAAAAAAATAAAAAATTGTAAATAAAAAAAAAAAAAAAAAAAAAAAAAGAAGTAAAAAGTAAATAAAAAATATAAAATAAAAAATAAACTGGTATATTATGACAACTGAAACATTAAAAAGATAAAATAATAATAAAAACATTAAATATATATATATATATATATATATAAATATATATAAATTAAATAACAACAAGTAAATACATCTGCAGATTTTTTTTAAAAGTGCTTTTGTTATTTAATTTATATATATATATATATATAAATAAAAAACATTATATATATATATATATATATAAATTAAATAACAACAAACCATCTGATTTAAAAGTGTTTTATGAATATATTAGTAAATAAAAGATTAAAACTATGCTGAATACATCTTTAAATGACTGAATATTCTGTTATTAAATCATTTTTACACACACAAACACACACATGTAAATATACCTACATATACTCAAGCTCATATGTTATTATAAAGTAATTTTATTAAAAATATTTGCATATACTGTTTCCTTATAAAATACCAAATGTCTGAGATTGAAAAAAAAATGCTAGAACTGTCAATAAACCAAATATTTGTTCTTCTTCCCTGTGCATCTGAAATTAAAAAAATGTGTCAGTTCTTTTCTTGTATTATAGCACGACTTTACTGATTGTGTTGACAACAAAAATATTTTTTCCTTCCTTGTTTGCTTATCCCTGTCAGTCCATTCAGTTCAGTATATCAGAGTTTAAAATCTGTTTTAGAACTTCATGATATTATTACCTGTCTGCTTTGAAAGCCCTTTCTGTTAAATACAGTTCAACCTCTCTTTAGAAAACATAATGTAAATAGTCTTTATGTGAAGGGTTTTGTAGTATGGAGGTTTCAGCAAAAGACATTTTGTCAAACACAGTTATGTTTTGGCTTGCTTATAAAGGACATCTGGTAAATTAAATTGTCCTTTATAGTAAGGTAGATGGAATACAGAATTCAATAAAATAAAAAATAAAAAAGCAACATTTTAGCCTGTTTATAAAAAGCATTAAGTAAATGTCCTTTATATCAAGGGTTATGCTATTCACAGTTCAAAATAATATACTTTTTTTAAATCTTTACTTTAATCTGCTTACAAAAACCAAGAAAATAAATTAAAGTATCCTTTATATAAAGGGTGAATGTATACACAGTTCGGTAAGAGCACTTTGTTATCTGCACTTTAACTTGTTTATAGAGACCAGATAACATATTAAAAGGTGTCCTTTGTATCAGGGTTTACATTAGAAATTCCATGCTGCCCTTTCCAGTCAATCAAGTACCTCATATTTACATATATATATATATATATATATCTCCCTCAAATATTCCTAATTTATTTTCACAAAGAAGTACCCCTCTAGAACTGCCCTAAACAACTATTCTTACCGCAAAACCCCACTTCAAATTAGGTCCTTGCTGATATTAATAAGTGTAAAAATTTTGAAAATGTAGGTTACCTGTGAATAGAATCAGGTATGATGTTTACCTTTGGTTTACCTGTACAGGTGTAATATCAGTTCATACCTGCAATTTACCTGAGTGTCATAAAAAAGAATTGAAAAGCTACCTGGGGAAGAATTTAATAGTATCTGTAGACATTTTTATTATCTTGTTATTATTATTTTTTTTAAACAAAGAAAATTCTATAAATGTATGTAGGAGAGGAAAATAATAAAATTTGTAAATAAAATAATGAAAAAAAAAAAAAAACAAAACAAAAAAAGACGTAAAACTTAAATAAACAAACAAAAAAATAAATAAAAACTTAAATAAATAAACAAACAAACAAATAAATAAATAAACAAACAAACAAACAAACAAACAAACAAACAAACTAGTATATAAAGACAACTGAAATATTAAAAAAGATTTCTTGAAAAAGTAAATAAATAAATAAATAAATAAATAAAAAATAAATGGTGGTGTGGACTATACTGAAACAATTTCTGGTCAGTTTAAATGTAGTAGTGGTGATGTCACAGTTTAAATGTAGTAGTGGTGATGTCACAGTTTAAATGTAGTAGTGGTGATGTCACAGTTTAAATGTAGTAGTGGTGATGTCACAGTTTAAATGTAGTAGTGGTGATGTCACAGTTTAAATGTAGTAGTGGTGATGTCACAGTTGTAAATGTAGTAGTGGTGATGTCACAGTTTAAATGTAGTAGTGGTGATGTCACAGTTTAAATGTAGTAGTGGTGATGTCACAGTTTAAATGTAGTAGTGGTGATGTCACAGTTTAAATGTAGTAGTGGTGATGTCACAGTTGTAAATGTAGTAGTGGTGATGTCACAGTTTAAATGTAGTAGTGGTGATGTCACAGTTTAAATGTAGTAGTGGTGATGTCACAGTTTAAATGTAGTAGTGGTGATGTCACAGTTGTAAATGTAGTAGTGGTGATGTCACAGTTTAAATGTAGTAGTGGTGATGTCACAGTTTAAATGTAGTAGTGGTGATGTCACAGTTTAAATGTAGTAGTGGTGATGTCACAGTTTAAATGTAGTAGTGGTGATGTCACAGTTTAAATGTAGTAGTGGTGATGTCACAGTTTAAATGTAGTAGTGGTGATGTCACAGTTTAAATGTAGTAGTGGTGATGTCACAGTTTAAATGTAGTAGTGGTGATGTCACGGTTGTAAATGGAAGAGTAGCTGTAGCAGCAGCATTTGTAGTGATATCAGTGTTAATGTGAAACAGCAGTAGCAGTTGCTGTAGTAGTAGTGTAACAGAAAACAGATTGTGTTGTTGTGGTAGTAATAACAGTTGTATCCTCCCTTATATCTTCCCTATATCCTTCCTTATATCTTCCCTATATCCTCCCTTATATCTTCCCTATATCCTCCCTTATATCCTTCCTTATATCTCCCTTGTATATTCCCCTATATCCTTCCTTATATCTTCCCCTATATCCTCCCTTGTATTTTCCCCTATATCCTCCCTTGAATCCTACCCCTATATCCTCCCTTGTATCACATCCCCTATATCCTCCCTTGAATCCGATATCTTCCCCTATATCCTCCCTTGTATCACATCCCCTATATCCTCCCTTATATCTCCCTTATATCTTCCCCTATCTCCCCCTATATCCTTCCTTATATCTACCCCTATATCTTCCCTTGTATCTTCCCCTATATCTTCCCTTGTATCTTCCGATATCTTCCCCTGTAGCCTCCCTTGTATCATTCCCTATATCCTCCCCTATATCCTTCCTTGTATCTTCCCCTATATCCTCCCTTATATCCTTGTCTCTTCCCTTATATCCTCCCTTATATCATTCCTTGTATCTTTCCCTATATCCTCCATTGTATATTCCCTATATCCTACATTGTATCTTCCCTTGCTTGCTATGAGAAAAAACACTGGTTTATTAGTTTCCTGCACTACACAGCTGAGACAATAAAAAACATGTTTGTTTTTGTTACAAATTGTTGTCTCAAATGTCCTACAACTTTGTTCATTCAGCCGTGACTGATCTGTTTGTCTGACATTGTCACAGTAAGTGGGCACGGTTCACTGCACTGAAAAGGTGTGGTAGTTAATAGGTTCTCTTGTGTCCCGTTTGATTTATGTGGCTATTTTACCAATCCAACCACAGCTCCGAATTTGATACTTTCAGCACGTATTAATTTTCTGTGCCCAACATTTGGGGTAAGTTACACAGAAGTAAATAAATAAAATTGTTTTAAAATTAGGTTAACTATTAACACTATTTTTTTTTTTTTGGTTTTGTTTTTATTTATAAAACATTTTCTATTGAAGTATTATGTGTACATTGGTGAAAGACACAAAAAATTAATATTGGATAAAATCTTATAATGATAAAAAATATTTAAAAAAATAAATATAATAAAAATAAATAAATAAATAAATAAATAAATAAATAAATAATAATAATAATAATAATAATAATAATAATAATAATAATAATAATAATAATAATGTTAATAATAATAATAAAATATAAAAGTTAGAAATAATAATACAAATTATTTATGAATAAAAGCAACCTTATTTCAAGTAACAATCCTGCATATATTCTCATTTACTGTTTAAATACAAGATAGTTAGTGAAAAAAAAAATATATATAATTCAACATCAATAGTAATAATGTGTTGAGCATATAGTCAAAAAGTGATGAATCAAGCCTGTAAATTATTATTAAAATAATCAAATGTACAAGTTTTAAAATAGAAACAGTTTATTTCAATCATGGAATGTAGGTTAGTATGGATGGATACAGATATACATTTTTAAATACAATTATTTCAAATAAAAATCAAGCATTCACCATAGCATTTCAGTGTATTAGGATTCAAATACAAACATTTTTATTTCTTTATTTCAAATAATAACTAAAAAAAAAAAAAAAAATAATGAAAATAAAAAGAAAATAATATTTTAATACTAAATAAGTACGAATGCTGTTTTCTATACTACTAATCAAAACTAAGATGCTGAGTACATCTGTTGGGAATTTACTAACAAGTTACAACTATTCTATGAAACCAAAATCTAAATGACCACAAAAACCCAAAATAAAATCTAACATTTTCTCATTTTTAACAGGTTTTTAAATGAGATGAATTTTCTTTGACAGAAACAAAATGTTGTTATTAATGAATGGTTTAATATGCATGTATAACAACTTGTCTGTTGATAAAGTTTAAATATTAAATAAAATTAATGGTTATCACTGTATAATGACATATAATGATGATGAAAACAAATTAATTTAAAAAAAAATAAAATAATAATAATAATAAAAACAATGAAAATGAAATGATAATACTAATAATACTAATAAAAAAAAAAAATATATATATAAAAACATTAAAAAAAAAAAAAAATAATAAAAAAAATAATTAAAAATATGTCTGATGTATACAATTATATAAAAATTTGAGTCATGTACAGATATATGAAACAAATACCATTCAACGACAGTGAAAATTTATCAAATCATTTAATTTTTTTTTTTACAACAAATATAATTAAAAATGTATTGCAATCAGCTGAGATAGGTAAATAAATTCCAATATAAAACTGATTAATATATAGATATGAAAACATTTTCAAAAATATACACAACAATTTCCAAGTTTTGATTACAAAATTTACAGACTGTATGGTTTAAAAATATACACTGTCATGACGTCGTTACTGAGATTTTCAACATCATCGTCTTAAAAATCTCAGGTAACAGATAAAAATATTTACAACACCTAGTAACATCTTTGAAATGATATTTTAACAGTCTGTGAATTTCACAGTTTTAACAATTAAAATTAAAAACTATTTTTAAACATAAAGTCACCCATTTACTCGAAAATAATTAGTATCGCTTTGTTTCAACAACAGATACACGACAAATAATTTTTGAAAAAAGATATGAAATCTTATCATTTACTTCATTAATGTTGTTTTCTTCACCCAAAGATACATTTTAAAACAGTATTTCCAAAGAAACAACCAAATTTTGAAGTTAAATAAAATTATATGTTCAAGTTTATTCAAAATTAATATTAATTTGTTCAGCATTAAACACATTGGGTGTATAAAATGTTAAATTTTTAGTGGCTAAAATTAATTCTGTTTAATTTCATGCACAATTAATTTTACTTTCCTTTCTTAAAAGATGCTAAACATTAAATTAAAATGTTTTGGGATATGTGAAATAAATCATTTAATTCATTTTATCTGAAAATGAGAAAGAAGAATGTTTAAGTGTAAATTTAACACGCACCAGTTACTGCAATATTGTGCATACTTTTTGGCAAGTACTTCAAATTCAATTATGAATGTGTAAGTTTAATAATAATAATAAAAATAATAATAATAATAAAAATAATGAAAATGATAATGATCAAAATACAATGATACCAGTTACAGTAGTAGTAGTAGTAGTAGTAGTAATAAAGTAATAAAATAATAATGATACTGGTAACAAAATAATAATAATAATAATAATAATCATAGTAATAAAATAATCACAAGAGTTATAGTAATTATAATAATTTTCAAAAAATGCTAACAGTAACTGACAACACCAGTAATATTAAAATCTCCACAGTAAAAACAGTTATTAATAACAGAACTGAAAAATAAACATATAATGATGATAATCCATACAGATTTCAATAGAACAGAAATCCATAAACAAACATTTTATTTTGAATTTTTTGAACTTGTGTTTACAAGAGTAACATAACAGGATTCCAGTATTTAGTTAATTATGATGTTTTTTAAATGCACTTTTTATTAAAATATTTATTTCAAAATACACAAATAATCAAAAAGCAAAAACCTTTCAACTCTTGGATATTCTGTTATTCAATTATTTTTACACACACACACACATGCACGCACGCATGTAAATATACCTACATATACTCAAGCTCATATGTTATAAACTAATTTTATTAAAAATATTTTAATTTTTATTGTAAATATTTGCATATATTGTTTTATTACTCATTTCACTAACAAGACAAAAAAAAAAAAAAAATTTACTATGACATTTTAAAAATAACTAATAAGAAACAATTTGTCAACCCTGATTCTGCATATTCAATAAGGCAAATACTGAAATTTGATCACAATTAAATGAATTAATGCCGGGTTTAAAAATATTAGTAATAATAATAAGAAGAATTAGTAGTAGTAGGAGTAATAATAATAATAATAATAATAATAATAATAAAAGTAGTAGTAATAATAATAATAATAATAATAATAATAATAATAATAATAATATACTGATATCAGTAATAATAATAAAAATAAAATAAAAACATACAGTACATTCATATCAACAAATTTTAAACTTTCTTTAAATTTTTTAAACAATATTTGTATGATTCCAAAAACATTTAATAAACCTTCCAATGGTTATGGCATATCAGGAAAAAAACAGAAAAAATACAACCACCATAATTTAGAGTTATTTTTCCTTTTCTTTGTTTTTGTATAGCTCACAAATTTACTAAACAAAACTTTTTTCTTATCGATAAAAAAATATCATTTCATTGCTACAATGTTTTGTTACAGTTCAAACTTTTCAAATTGAATACATTTTTATTATTGGTTTTTTTTTTTGGTAATTATTTGGTAACTATTAACAATCAAAATGGGACTATCTTCTATAACATATAACTGCTGTATTTAAAAAGATCATTTACTTGGAAAAATGGCTAGTCCATTTTTTAATGATTTTAAATCAGCCCTAGAAATTGTGAAATCTAAAATGGGACACACAGGCTAATTTTTTTATTTCTGTTTTTTCACTTTGCCATGCTAATCCTGTGTCTATATATATATTTTAACTTGTGATATTTTCAAGAGGTTATATATATAATATTTCTACAAATACTGGATAAGTCAAACTTTGACAAACAGCTAATATGAAAAGATAAATAGTTTTATATTTCAAAATTTACAGATGTCAGCTACAAAACAAGCCAGTATAAATATAAAGATTTTTATAAATTGCATACAGTCTTTAAAACCCACAGAACATGCCAAGAAAAATTATTTTGATAAACAATCTGTAAAATATATATATATATTTTTAAATTATATTTGATCATAAAAAAAAGCCTCAGACAATCAGTATTCTATTTTCATTATATAAAAAAATATATATATTAATAATAATTAATTAAATTAAAAAACAAATTATTACAAGCTTATTTATATATTTTAACTGGTAAAACAAAATAACAGAAGAGAAAAAAAAATTAATCAGAAAATTTAAAAACTCTGTTCAGACCAGAGCAATAAACAAAACAAAATCTATTCAGACTGGATCATGCTAATGCTCTATTAAGACTGAGTAATACAAAAACCCCACCATGTTCAGAACGGATAATATAAATGATCTAGTCAGACTGGTTGGTTCAAAAAATATCTAGTCTGAATCGTCATAACTGGTTTGTCATGAACTCTATTCAGACTGAGTGTCTAGTACACCATGGTGACAGGAACCCACTGCTCCTCCGACGTCAGTTCTCTGACAGCTTTCCGCAGCAAGTGGTAAGTTTCGATGAATGAATCGTTCACTATCGTCTCATCGAAGTAGCTCTTGTAAATCTTCTCTATCTCCGCACTCTCCTCCACGGTGCGAATAAAATCTTCTTCCTGAATAAGCAGACAACGAAATAAAATGAATAAATACATCTCACATCATCTTTACCACTGGACTTGTGATGTCATCCTCTATGTGTGGAGAAGTGAGAGCTACATCTACATATATTGTTTTTTTTTTTTACTTCATAATAGAAAAAAACTTTAGAAAAAAAAAAAAAAACAAAAATTCAAATCCTTATGTATGACTTCATGACCACAAAAAAAAAAAAAAAAAAAAGCAAGTACCCATGTTTTTAAACCTTATTCCTTTGTTTTTGAACTTTGTTATTAGTTAAGACTGGGTGGAAAAGACAAAATGAAACCTAATTTCGAAGTATTCAGAATAAATTCAGAATAAATTCAGAATAAATTTCTTTGTATCACCAAAAGTATCCCTTTAAGAAACCAGATGTTTAGATGAATGTTAATATTATCTTGTAATGGCACTACAAAT
>CM022668.1:9020040-9047540 GCA_012295275.1 Chrysomallon squamiferum | reverse complement strand
ATGATAACAATAACATAACAATAAAAATAATAACAATAACAATA
The DNA here is from genome assembly GCA_012295275.1 of Chrysomallon squamiferum. NCBI lineage: Eukaryota > Metazoa > Mollusca > Gastropoda > Neomphalida > Peltospiridae > Chrysomallon > Chrysomallon squamiferum. Next base: position 9,047,496 of record CM022668.1, on the reverse strand, counting down.
ATGTTAACAACAACGATAATAACAGTAATAATAATAACAATACTGATCAATAACGGTAACAATAACAATAATAAAAATAACAGTAATAATAAAAAGAATAATAATAATAATAAAAATGATGATAATAATATTAATAACAACAACAACAACAACAATAATAAAACAATAATATAATAACAATGAATAATAATGGTAATAATAACAATGAAGATATAATGATGAAATTATAATAATAATTAAAAAGACGATAACAGTAGTAATAATAATAATAGTAAGAGTAATAGTAATAATAACAAAAATAACAATAGTAATAGTAATAATAATTAGTAGTAGTAGTATCAGTAATAATAATAATAATAATAATAATAATAACAATAACAATAATGATAATGAATAACAATAATAGGACTAACAACAACAGTAATAACAATAATGGTATTTCTATATAGTTACGTGTTTACCAAAATAACTCTTTAACAAATAAAACTGAAGTATTTGGAATTTTTAAACAAACTCTTTCTCTGTGAACCATCATAAGTTGTGAACAGACTTCAGTGTTAAAAATGTGAACAGACAGGTCAAATGACCTATTAAGAACCAAAGAACCAAAAAACGGTGCTAATTCATAGTTCAGTTTACTTATACACTGTGAACTATCAAGAATTGTGAACAGACCGTTTAAGTGTGAACTTCAAAAGTTACAAAAATATATATATATTTTTTTTTTTTTTTTTTACCTTTTCTTTTTGCATAGTTGAAGGTGAGCAAGGCTCCGATGGATCATGTGGATACACACATTCACACAAGGCTCCAGGCTAAAAATAGACAATTTTGATAACACATTACTCACTCCCTTTTCATGATTACACAGCAACAGAAAGAAGTATTGTTTAGAAAATAAACCATGCTGTAAATAAAACTGTTTTGTGTCCATAAAAGAGAAATATGGACCCTTAGTTTACAGGAAATTACATCAAAAATGTAAGATGTTGATAGTAATAATAGTAGTAAGTAAGTAAGTAATAATAATAATAAAAATAATAATAATAGTAATAATAATAGTAAATATAATAATAATAATAATAATAATAAAATATAACAATAACAATAACAGTAAAATAATAATAGTAAAAATAATAAAAGCAATAATAATAGTAATTAGTGAAAATAATAAATTATAATAATAACAGTAAAATAATAATAATAATAATAAAGAAATATAAATAAAGGAAACAATGGTAATAATAATATTATTTCAAGTTAATGTAGCTTTTTAAACAAATTAATACCTCTAATCTCAGTTTGCTGTTATTTATATTTATTAGTGTTATTATTTTCATTTTCAATATAATTATCACCACTACATTTTAACAGAGCAGAAGGCTGAACGGGGAAATTTTAAAAAGAACCAACTTACAACACAACTACTGTGACATCATCTCAGTTTTATTTTGCTAGTTATTGTTATTATTTCTGAAGATAATGTATAAAAGTAATTCGTGTATGTAGTGAGTGAAAAATGGAATAAAAAAAACAAACATTTCTGAACTCTGTTGGCGAGGGTACAATCTTCAGGGTGATTTCGGGGTCTGATTCAGGATGATGTCCATCAGCTGCTCGGGTGTGGCCACAGGAATGTCGTTCACCTCACGGATGATGTCGTTAATTCTGAGCAAGCCTGAGAGAACAAAACGATAGCGAAGTTTTTAGTGAACATCGGAAAAATATGATGAAATGAATAAAAATGAGTGAATAAACCATTAAATAAAATAAATAAATAAATAAATAAATAAGTAAATAAATAAGTAAGTAAATAAATAAATAAGTAAGTAAATAAATAAATAAACAAATAAGTAGGTAAGAAAATAAATGTGTATGTAAATAAACAGAGACAGGTAAGTGAATATGATTGTTTTCATATTATACTATAATTATTAAACATTATCTCCAAGTATACCATTCATTAGTATAGGTTAGTTTTTAAAATAATAATAATAATAATAATAATAATAATAATAATAATAATAATAATAATAATGATAATAATAATAAAAGTAATAAGGACAGTAATTATGACAAATAATGATAGAAATAAAAAAATAACAATAAAATAGTAGTAGTAATAATAATAATAATAATAATAATAATAATAATAATAATAATAATAATAATAATAATAATAATAGCAGTAACAGTAGTAAGTTATAATAATATTGTATCTTGTTTGTCAATATGGCTATCTACCATCAAGAATATGTACAATAAAATACTATTAATAATATTAATAAAAACTATTTCCAACCATCCCATCTACAAGTGTAAATTAATAAAATTTTAAAATAAAAATAAAACCTTGTTTGTCAATGAGACTTCCAGCAAGAATCCGAGCAACAACCAAATCTCCATTTTCATCCAACTTCACTGTGATTCCCTGAAAATAAATAAATACACGTTTTTCTCTTTGTAGAATGTTATTTATCTGTGTATCTATAGAAGAATGGATTTGGTTACTTCTTTTTTTAGAATTAAATTTTGAATATTAATATGAAATATTTTGTAAGTGTGATTCAAAAAATAAATACATTAAGTTTAATAGGTTAAGTCTGTATCATAAATGATCTCTCTCTCACACACACACAAAACCAAATTCGAGATAATTTCAATTATTCACAGCTCTCTCTCTCTCTCTCTCTCTCTCTCTCTCTCTCTCTCTCTCTCTCTCTCTCTCTCTCTCTCTCTCTCTGTCTTTCACTCTGTCTTTCCCCCCTCTCTCTCTCTCTCTCTCTCTGTCTTTCTCTCTGTCTTTCCCTCTCTCTCTCTCTCTCTCTCTCTCTCTCTCTCTCTCTCTCTCTCTCTCTCTCTCTCTCTCTCTCTCTCTCTCACACTAGATAATTTCACTCACCAGTGGTTCTGTCTGCGACTTGCGAATTCGCACGAATCTGTTTTGTTCTTTGATGACGTTGAAGTTCTGAGGTGGAGGCTCGTCAATCTGCTGAGCAAAAACTTCATCTTCCTCCAAGTACTTCCTGTCTTTGATGTCATCATGAGACAGCAGAAGAGCCTAGAGAGACAGAGAGACAGAGAGAACATAAAGAAATACGATGATGATGATAATAATAAGAAGAAGAATAAAAATAACAACAACACCAACAACAACGTGATGATGATAGTAAAAATAACAACAATGAGGAGGAAGAGTAATTTTAATTCATTAATCATTGTAACAATGCATAAAGATTTTATTATTTTTAGAATATATACTCTTTTCATTCTTTTCACACACACACACACACACACACAGACAGACACACACACAGACACACACACACACACACACAGACACACACACACACACACGTATGGCTGCAACTGACATTATAGCATTTTTCAACAGGCAACATTTCAGCATGTGATTTTGTTTCACACACAAGTGAAATATATGAAACACACACATATTCAGGAAGGTAAACAAAATGGCACATACATGTCTGAAAAAATATTTTATTTGAATTTCACTTAAAACTTCAACAAACGTTTTTTCTGCACAGCCACATCCCACACACAGAGTACACACACACACAGACACACAATGTTGATTATCATACTTCTTAATAAAAGTAATAAAACTAAAAGTGACTAATCTACAAAACATTTATTAAACATTTAATATCTGCCTTGTCATGACATTATTATTACTGAAATAATTACTTCGTATGCAGTAAATGGTTTATCATACATGTAATATACAGATTATCTCACATACAATATATAGATTATCATACATGTAATATACAGATTATCATATATGTAATATACAGATTATCATACATTTATTTAATATAATGCAGATGTAATATACACATTATCATGTATACAGTAAGTGGATTATCACATACCTGGATGTGAGGATTATCGAAGATGCTCTGCAGTTCGGCTACATGTGCATTAGAATGTGCTTCATCAGCAATGGACTGAAGCACGTCTTGCGTGACTAGAACTGCAGACAGCTCTCCAGGTCTAGGTTTTGATTCTATCGCTTCATGTGCCTAAAATAAATAAATAAATAAATAAATAAATAAATAAAAATAAATAAATAAATAAATAAATAAATAAATAAATAAATAAATAAATAAATAAATAAATAAATAAATAAACAGATAAATAAATAAATATATAAATAAATTAATTAATTAATTGATGTATTTTAGTGATTCAGGTGCCTTGTGTATGCATGCATGTATGTATGTATATATATATATGTGTATATATAATATTAAAAAAATCAATAAATAAAACAATTTTTATATGTACTAGTGTTTCATGTGCTTTTAGAAACATAAATAAATAAATAAATAAATGAATAAAACAGTTTACATATTCTATCACTTCATATGTCGTTCAGAAAACTTAATAATTAAATAAAACAATTTATACATTCCATTGTTTCATGCACCTTTCAGAAAATAAATAAATAAATAAATAAATAAATAAATAAATAAATAAATAAATAAATAAATAAATAAATCAATAAATAAATAAATAAATAAATAAGTAAATAAATAAATAAATAAATAGTTTAGATATTCTATCACTTCTTGTGCCTTTCAGAGAATCCATACATAAAAAAAATAAATGAAACAATTTATTATGTATTCTGTAAGTTCCTGTACATTTCAGAAAATAAAAAAAACCAAACAAGTTTATATATTCTATTGCTTCTTGTGTCTATCACAATTAAATAAATAAGAAAACAAATAAATACAAAAATTATATGTGCAACCAACAGCCTTTTCTGTTTCTGTAAATAAGACACGATTATACCATTTATATATATATATATATATATAAATCTATATATATAAAAATACAGCTGTTGTAAAGGTCAAAGAGTTATTCTCAAAAATAAAGTAATTAACAGACAAGGCAGCACATAACACTGTTTTATCAAATGTCACATCTATCACAATTATAGACAAATTAAACATTCAAGAATCAATGAAGTCTGCATCTGAATATTTTATGAACAATGATATTAAATTAAATTTGAGATATGATAAAAATAAACAGCTTACATATATTTTGAATTTTTGGTTTCTTAACAGCAACCTTTGTTAATAATAAAGTAGGAGTAGACACACATTTTATATTGTATTATTTTGAAGGAAAAATGATATGTGACATGTTATGACAAAATACTCCACAAACTTAATTATAATGACTGTCACTATACAGTCATGGTTATTATTTTTGTTGTTAGTTTGAAGTTTCTATAATCATGTGACAGTGTAAGGAAAGTAATGTTCTTTTCTAAATATTGTTGAGAATGTGTTCTCATTGTGAAATTACTATAATAATAATAATAATAATAATAATAATAATAATAATAATAATAATAATAATAATAATAATATCAACAACATTTATATAATAATAATAATAATAATAATAATAATAACAACAACAACACATATATAATAATAATTAATAATAATAATAATAATAATAATTAATAATAATGACACATGCTTGTTTGCCTCTAGTATCTTTAACAAGCAATAACTTCATTTTAAGTCATCACAGTTCAGTAAAACTCTCATCATTTTAAAACTTGTATTTTTTTTTTTTTTTTTTAATATAAATGAAAACTCAACAAACGTCAATTTTTTTTACCGTAGGCACATTATGTGGGTACGTGTCACATATTTTGGACAACGCAAACTAATCGTGTGCACATCACTCAATTCAGGTTAAACCAGCCAATTCAGTGATGCAATTTCCACACAGGTAGCTAGAAATAGCTCACAGTTATGTAATTACGTCTATCTGTGTGCTCAATTAGTAATTGATTAACACCTGTTGAGACATATCACCTATCAGGTGTTATGCCTGGCTGGTTTAATGGGTCAATTATTGTAGTGGAATAGGGAGATGTTGAAAAAAAAATAAAAAATAAAAAAAATGTAATATTTGCCTACATAGTTTGACACTCTTGTTAATCTGTTATTATACATACATACTTTCATATATATGTATGCACAAACACACACACTAGAACATATATCTCAAGAGTTATAAAAAATATATTTTATATGTGGTGTACCATTTACATATTGTAAAAAGTATGCTTCAAAGAAACAAAAGGTATCCCACATTCATAATCTCTACTTTAATGAGGAATACAAGTATTACCTTGATGAGAAAGGTAAGTGTTACCTTGACAACAAATATCTTACCTTTACAAGAGACAAAAGGTTGGGGTCTTTGAGGATGTTGTGTAAGAAGTCAATTTCTTGATCATTGGCTCCAGCAACAGCCAAACCTTCAACGTTGTCACCCAGATACTTAAAAGCATCTGAAACATAAAATAAAGATTTTAAAATGTATTATACATGAACGTACTGAAAGCTAAAACAGATCTGTCATCATCTAGCTGTTATTAGTATAAGAAATGTTTATGTGAAGAGACACAAAAACACAGAGAGAGAGAGAGAGAGAGAGAGAGAGAGAGAGAGAGAGAGAGAGAGACAGAGGGTCAGAGAGGGAGAGAGAGAGAAAGACAGAGAGATAGAGAGAGAGAGAGTAAGAGAGAGAGGGACAGAGAAGGAGAGAGAGGGACAGAGGAGAGAGAGAGAGAGAGAGAGAGACCGACCTTACATTGGAATAACGTTTTAGTTTCAAATTATTTTCTGATTAAATACTTTCTCTTCATTAAAATTTAAGACATAAAGACTGCTTCCCAGTCAATGAAAAAATCAAATTTATTTATGTGTTTGGGTTTTATCATTTCAGTTGCAACAACAAAAGTTCAAAGTGTTTTTTGAGCGAAACTCAGACAATACTTGGATATTTGTACACCGATTTATTCAACCACATGTGTCTCATTTTATTCACCTTTCAGAGGATGCATACATGTCATATATATCAGTCATGTGTGAAATAAAATCATGAGCTCCAAGACTTCCTATTCAAAAACACTATGAACTGTGTTCTCCAATCCAGCATATGTAGATATACATACATACATACATATTACATACATTTATACACATACATATATTTATACAGACAGACAAATATACACACACATACATGTACACAGATGTATATCTGTATATTACTATCTATATTCATTATTAGGAATAACAATTTAATTTACATCATATTTGTCATAGAATAATGTAACATTTTACACTGATTTATCTATCTATCTATATGTACGTATGTATGTATGTATGTAGATATACATATATAGATAGATATAGATATATATCAGTGTAGAATGTTATATTATTCCATACCTATATGTATATGTATATTTGTATCTATATCATATTGATAATTTTGATAATGTTATATTATTCCATACCTATATATATGTGTGTGTATTTATATCTATATCATATTGATAGTGTTATATTATTCCATACCTATATGTATATGTATATTTGTATCTATATCATATTGATAATTTTGATAATGTTATATATTATTCCATACCTATATGTATATTTGTATCTATATCATATTGATAATTTTGATATAAATGTGACTTACCAAGTGCAGAGTTGAAGTTTGTTGTAGCTGCAGGCATTTTCTACTTTGTCTGCAACAGCAACAACTACAATAAAAATGTCAAGTATGTACTTGATAGGTATCATATATTAAAAGTATTGTGCGACTCTCTGATCATTAAAATGGTTTAACTCACCAGATGGATTCAGTCTGTGTTATCACATGTAAGTGCAGATAAACCACAGACTGTATAAAGTTATATACAGAATACAAATATGAAATTTCAAACTTTAAAGGAACAGTTACAGAATTTCTGAAAAAGAGTGCTAAATAATCTTATTACAGCCTTACACATACACATACACAGATACACGCACATACACACATACACACACACACACACACACACACACACACACACACACACACACACACACACACACACACACACGCACACACACACACACACACATACACATGCACACACACACACGCACGCACACACACACACACACACACACACACACACACGCACACACACACACACGCACGCACACACACACACACACACACACACACACACACACACACACACACACACACACACACACACACACACACACACGCACGCACTCACACACACACACACTCAAAATTAATTTTGTATCTGAAGTTATACACTAGGTATATTTAACATACAGTTACTGAAACTGATATACAATATTGAATATATTAACACTGGAAACAAAAAAACAAAATACATTTTTATACTGAACAACAAGAAGAAAGTTTTGAATATATATATGAAAAAAAAAAAAAAAAAAAAAAAACGGAATTTCTACTTTTTGGGGGTCTACAAATTATTAATTAACAGCATCAATCCTACTTGATGTCATTAATGGATTTTTCCAGTTCCAATCACTAAATTTATCTAACAAATTTTATCCATATTGAGAGTAAACATATTAACATATATGATGCCTCCCATATATAGGATCTGAGAAATAACCCATGTTCTGTGAATATATGATTTGGTTAGTGAAACAAATTACTTAAGTTTTCAAAATATGTCATTCATTTTCATTTATTATCTGCAATAAAATACAGGTTTAACTAGGTTGAGGGAAGAAGTGTGACTCAGCATTTGAATCCATCTAAAGAAGGATTAAAACTAATCCTAATCCCATCCCCAGCCAAAGCTGACTCTAAGTCTGAATGATGAAAACTAGCAGTGATGTCTTCCAATCAATACAGAGATATATTTAACCTAGTGTTTTCACAGCAGATGATGTATCTTCTGATAAAGAGGCAGGGATGTGTGTGTGTGTGTGTGTGTGTGTGTGTGTGTGTGAGAGAGAGAGAGAGAGAGAGAGAGAGAGAGAGAGAGAGAGAGAGAGAGAGAGAGAGAGAGAGAGAGAGAGAGAGAGAGAGATCGTTCACACGAACTTCGTCAACTGCCTCTAGTTTTCTAGTTGGTTCCATCAACTAATACAGATAATCAAGTAACACTTCTACAAATAAACTAACTTTACAAAGTTACCGAACGATAAAAACAAATACCTGTTATACCATTATAACTATCCGTCAAAATATTAAAGTGATAAATATTTGTAATAAGGTGCGAATTCTAACACCAATACGTTTTGATCGTCTTAAACATTATCAACATTCCAATACTTGTGGGACGTTACTGTACTTCCGGGGTTGCTACATATTTTCACTCGTTTCCGCAGTTTCGTGACGCTGTCATTTAACCGTTCTTACGAATCATCACTCCTTTGTCACCATTGACAACATTTTTAGCAGCAATTCGCGCAGACAGAGCGAAGAAAAACTAAAATGCAGTCGCGAAGAAATCTGTTATCGGCAGCCATGTTGGCTTTGATCCAAGGCCAAGTGAAAAGGCGACGCCAAAGTTTTAATTTTTCTTTCTCGATTTACATACTCAAAAATAAGGAATTAATGCATGCGCAAAATACAGATACAAAATCTTCCGTCATCCGTCTGTTTATTAAGACTATTCAACATCGAACACAAATAACAGAAACGATCGCATCTTACCTGTAAAAATCAATCAAAACTTTTCACCGCAACACAGTAAGCATTTACCTGAGGACATATGACCCATTTTTGTAACGTACTTGTTGATTGGTCAGTCGATGAAATGCGTTCGAAATGTAACGCATCGTTGTATTTTGTCACTGGAGATCAAGAATCATTATTGAGTGATTTGTAAAGCGTAATAAAATTATTTATGGTTCTTCTTTTCTTTTAAAGTCCTATTTTTGTTTATTTTAAATACCTCAACTTTTTTTTTTTTTTTTTTAATTATTATTATTATTATTATTATTATTATTATTATTTAGAATTATTTTCAAATATCCGTCACACAATCATTAAAGAAACGTCTTATATTACTTTTATCAAAAATTTAGTTTTTCGAAGTTGCAGTATATCTTACTCAGTATTTAAAATCTTAGTAAGACATGTACGGTAATAATGTATATACATTTTAAACTAATAATTCTGTGTCTTTTCTTTTCGGCTCTAAACTTAAGTTTGGCATTATTTATTTACTACTGTTACTACTACTACTACTACTGCCACTACTACCACTACTGCTAGTGTTGTTGTTGTGTTGTTGTTATTATTATTATTATTATATTTTAATTTTAATTTTAATTTAATTTAATTTAATTTAATTTAATTTAATTTAATTTAATTAATTATTTATTTATTTATTTATTATTAATTTTTTGCTTTAAGTATATCTAAATGTTTGGATGTGTTAAATCTGACTTTTGATAAACAAATCAAACAAAATCTAACATTTGCCTTGCATAGTGAGGCACCTTGCTGCAATTGAAGTAGCTTACCGAGACTCAGTCTTTGGGATCCATTTTGCAACGATCAGTTATAATTAATGCCTACACAATTTAATTATGTCTTTGTGCGGGTAATGTGTGTGTGTGTGTGTGTGTGTGTGTGTGTGTGTGTGTGTGTGTGTGTGTGTGTGAGAGAGAGAGAGAGAGAGAGAGAGAGAGAGAGAGAGAGAGAGAGAGAGAGAGAGAGAGAGAGAGAGAGAGAGAGAGAGAGAGAGAGAGAGAGAGAGAGAGAGACTGGTCAAAATAAAAAGAAATAGAAAGACAGATATACTAGATAAAAAGAGACTTTGCTGTCATTTGGTTGTCACCAACAGCGAGATGTCTTTTGTCTGAGAAAAGTGTACACTATGAGACAAACAGAGTAGGAAGTCGTTTGATACATGCCATCAGTGATAACGTTCTTTCATCTACATTAATGTGTAGCAAATCCAGACTCTAAGTTAATAGCAGTTTTATTTTTAGTGTTTTAATATCTTAAATTATAGGGCACACAGAAATAATAATAATAATAATAATAATAATAATAATAATAATAATAATAATAATAATAATAATAATAATAATAAATAAATAAAACAAACAAACATGTATCAAACGCTTTTTGTAGTTTCTCTTGCATGCGCATAAATTCATATACTCACTTTTATATTTATCTATATGTCTGTCAGTACACAGACGTACACATCAACAACAACAACAACAACAAAAAAGAACAAATAAAATAAATTCTAGTTTTTCAACTTGAACGTTCACATAGATAAATACACGCATAAAAGCACGTTCACAATATGATCTTACATTCACAAAAAGACAAACAAAAAAGATAGTGCACGCACGAGCACACACACACATTTACAGAGAGAGAGAGTGAGAGAGACAAACAACAACAACACACCAGTAAAAAAAAATTATTATTATTATTATTGGAAGAAAAAATCACGTTCTGCTCACTGCCGAAACGTCTGCTAGAGATCAACAATCTATAATTATCTTCGCCGATTTTGCAGCCGGGGTGAGGTATCAGATTCTGTTCCACACGCACTCACAGTCACAAGACCAGGAATCGTATCGAGATCGAGGCAAACCTCGCCATGCTGGGACTACTGTCTGCCACTTTCTTCGTGGGCAAATTACTGCAGCCGTACCTGCAACTTCGCGACGATGTTCAGGCCACGGCCAAATCGAGTAACAGCAGCAGTAGCAGCAGTAGTAGCGGCAGTACTTCGTCATCGGTACCAAGTCCCGCTGCAGAAAAGCCGAAGGAGAAAGAAGTACCGTCTGCGCCGGAAAAAGCGGTAACCGCGAAAAAGACCGAGGCTGCGAGACCGATAACCGTAACTAGCATCGCGAAGACGTCTGCCGTTCCAGTTGCCGCCAAAACTCAGAAAACAACTCCCGCCGTTTCGCCGAAACCGAAAGCCGCACCTACGAAAATGTCCGAGTCGTGGGCACAGAGTCAGCTGGAGAAGTACACGTTCGACTTCGACGAGGCAGACAAGGACAAGAGCGGAAACCTGTCGTACTCGGAGGTGAAAGCCATCTTGGAGCAGCGGGGGTGGAGGGGAACCGAAGATGAAGCGAAGGTATTTTTAGCTTTGATCTTTTGTACAGGTGTGTTCAGTTTCCTCACATACGGCTTCGTAGTCCTGTTTTTTTGTTTTTTTTTTTTTTATAATATTCAAGAATATGCATTTCTTTATGTGTTTTTAGGTATTTAAATTTGCGAATGTGTGTATATATACGTTTATATCCATGTATATATTATATATATATATGTGTGTGTGTGTGTGCGTGTGCGTGTATTTTTTTCAGAGAAATACTGTCAGAAAACATGATGGTTATATTGTTTTCTCTTGTACGAATATACCACGCGAATATTTCTTTGCGTTTGTGCGTCTGTGGTCCTACAGTTTGGCAAAATATTTCCTTAAAGATTAAAATATCATTAGATCATGTTTGAATTGTATTTTACGTTCTTTGGATTATGCATATAACTGGGCAAGTTCGTTAAAATTTCGTCTGGAATTATAACACTTTAGGTGTGAAATTCGAAACACCAGTTTAATTTAAATTAGAAAACTTGCAGACGTTGATTCCTGCCTCTTCATAAACTTGTGAATGTTCATATCTGGATGTTTGCCTGTATCTCCTGTTTGTCGTGGTACATGTTGTGTATGTGTATATTTTACAAAATGCAGGTTACTGTCCTCTGCAGTAATAATCGATAGACACATAGCTCAGAATAATCAGTATTACGCCAGTTATTCTACTCTTTGCTTTATTTTAGACCGTAATAAACGATTAAATGCTGTTTAGAGACTGACAGAAATGAACATTTCTTATTAGTTTAGTTTTAGGTGATATATGTTATCAGTTATTGAAAACCAATTTTTTAAATCAAATTTTTTACACCATATTTGAATCATCTGCCTTAGTTGGAAAGATTTATATTAAAAAAACATCGTTAGAATTTTGGTAAATTTTTAATGCACAACATCTCTCTCTCTCTCTCTCTCTCTCTCTCTCTCTCTCTCTCTCTCTCTCTCTCTCTCTCTCTCTCTCTCTCTCTCTCTCTCTCTCTCTCTCATATATACATGCTCATGAATATATAAACAAATGAAAATATTAACCCATTGAACACATACAAAAACTCAACATCATTACTGAAGAAATCTCTACAATAGCACGAATTACCCATCTCTTTCAGTGGTTTAGAAAAAAATTATCAAACACGAATAATACTCTTTGTTAGTAGTCACCGTGCTTTTATCCAAAATACATTTCTCAGTCACTCCAGATGGAAAAACATACATTATTTTATTTATTTTTATTATTATTATTTAAAACCATAGTATATATAATTACATCAATCCGGAGGGAGAAAAAAAACCCAAAACAAAAACAAGGTAGGCAAAACGAGCTGAAGATCGATTCATAAACACATGGTTAATTTTGGACCGCTTTTCACCATGTGGTAAAAATTAACTGCTGGGTCAAGGAAGTGCGCGTGCAGAATGGTTGCCCTGCACGTGCTTTATGGCGCGTAAAAGCAGCAGACAACGGCAATGACAACCCCACCTTTGATGCGGAACGCGTTAACGAGAAAATGTCTACACTTCAATGTCAAAAGTTTACTGTGTTTTTCTGAAACTTTCTTCCAGTTTCACCTTGAAAAGAAAATGAACATAATAAACTTACTGTTATTCGGAAATATCTAAAATAAGGAATTGATTGAACATCGTAGTATTAGTAAATGAAACTAAGGAGAATAATCTAAGAACTAGCAAAAACAAATATCTTTCACATCGTAAAAACTAACTGAATGCTTTTCATAGTTAAAAAACATTCATGTCTTGATAGTTATTCCTTTTAGTGTTGACCGTCTGATAGATATCTGTAATTAGGGTCAGACAATTTACCATTCTTCTCTAAATTAGTAAAAAAATGTTTCTGCATGTTTATACACACTTATACACGGTTATAATTAACCTTGGTATGTGAGAACTTGGGCATACTGCCAGTATCGTGTTCTACAAAGCTTAGAGATGGGAGAAAGCGTGTTTATACATTCTGGTTATATGTAGTTTAAGTAATCGGAATGTGTAACTGAAGTCTGTATTTATTTGTAAGTGATAGAAGTTTAGGGGATGGATACCACACACCCACGTGAATAAAACCGATCCATTATTTTGCAATACAAATCGTCAAGTAACAAAAAATAACCAAAATGGGTTTAGTGAATGTCCAGTATATCATTTGTATCAGAAAACAGTTATTATGCGGAAGAGAATAATGTATATATGTATGCATGTATGTATCTCTCTCTCTCTCACACACAAAGCCCAGAATTCAAAAGAATAAGCTATCAGGACAAGCAAAAGAATACTAAACTAAAACAAACAAGAACAACAAATATATATATAGATATAGATATGTATGTATGTGTGTATGTATAAATCAGGAAATAATTAAAGAAAAAGATAATGAATATAGTAAGTAAATAAATTCAGAAATAAAATAAACAACATGGGAAGAAAAAGATTAAAATAATAATAATTATAGTATAAGTAATAATAATAATAATAATAATAATAATAATAATAATAATAATAATAATAATAATAATAACCTGAATGATTACGTGCAGTTTAAAGAAAGTATGAATAATAAAACTCTATAATGGCAGATTAGTGAATACCTTTCTATTAAATAATAATAATTTTTATTTTCAGAAAATATTTGCTGGTCTTGATATGACGAAAGATGGAAAAGTAACAAAAGTAGAATATTTAGCAGCCATTAAAAAAATTCCCAAAGTCGCTATGAAGTAAGTCTGGTTCTGTTACCGGATAAAATTATTATTTTAATCACTTAATGAACTCGTAAACATATACATTAAATTATTTTGGATATGAATTTAATTTGTTCATTAGAATATTTGTGATAATGATGATTTTTAATAATTTTTAATAATAATAATAATAATAATAATAATAATAATAATAATAAATTATTAAATAAAGAATTACAAATAAATTTTGATAACGAGGGTTACCATTATTACCTCCCATTATTTGTTACAGAGAGATGGCGCTGCGAAGAGCATTCCTTATCTTGGATAAAGACAAAAACGGATCACTGACGCGAGCAGAAATCGCTTCCGCGACCTCAAAAGACTGTGGCCTTGACATTAAATCCGAAAAGATCGCCGACCTACTTTCAGCACTGGCCAAGGACGATAATCAGAAGTTAGACTACGAAGAGTTCTTGGCCGTGTTTGGCATACGCCAAGCGGGTCACGCTATGGAAGTGGCGTTTAAGCAGATCGACAGAGATGGAAGTGGGTTCCTTACGAAAGACGAAATCATCAATGCAATCAGAGCAGACGATGAACTGAACATCAAAGCTGAGAAGATTTCCGCTCTGTTGAATGCTTGGTGTAAAGACGACGACAAGAAAATCAGTTACCAGGAGTTCGTCAAAGTGTGGACCGCCCAAAAACCGCAGAAGAAATAGAACCAAAGCTGTGATACCCATTTTTTAACCATTGGTTAGTTGCAATATGTGACGTCACTGACGTAACTATTATTATTTATTACGTCGAGATTTTAGAATTTACAAGTCTGGAATATAAAAAAAAAAAAAAAAAAAAAATAAAAAAAAAAAAACGCTTCGAAAATAAATAAATAAATAAATAACAATTACGTAAAATTACCAGTATATTTTATTTTGCAAATCCATAAAATCAGGCTTGTAATTTCAGTATTGTTTGTTTTGTATTAATATATTTATTTATAATTTTTATGAACAGTATACTTTTGCCCCTATTTCTAATATAAGAAATTTTAGTTGTATTTAGATTTTAGCTGTATTTATATTTAAATTTTTAAAAATTTTATATGTCTTCCAGAAATATAAGTATGCTTGTTGAGTAATATATTCCCTATTTAAAATATATTTGTTTTGTTCGTAAATAAACTGCTGATTTTACAATCAACCGATCTTGTGTTATCTTATGGAAATAGTAGTAACTACTACTACTACTAAAAACTACAAACCCCCCCAAAAACAAAACAACTAACACACAGAGAAAAAACCCCAGAAACAACGACGACCACAAAAAAAAAAAAACAGAAACAACAATATTCATATCAAAATTACAGTGAAAGAATGCGGTCGTTTGAATACAATATAAATTGCCATAATACAGATTTTCCGCAAACGTATAGTATTGTATTTACAAAAGGCACTCAAAATATTTTATCAACGATTTATGGTGGGATATATAATTATGGTCAAGGACCATATAAAAACAAGAGGTAACGTGCAGCCCAAGTTAGCTGGACTGCTCTTGTTAGAATGTGTTTGGTTATTTTTCAAATGCACTTTCCTAGACATGAAATACAAACCTTGACCTTTGACAGACCAGTCGTTCAGAACCGTCTACAAATGACAAAAAGGCAGAAAGGGTTAATCAAGGATTGATCAAGCTTACTAGTACTAATAGATTAAGAATCAAAGATCTTCCATGATGACAAATAACATCGATGTTCGCATATAAAGTTACCATTTATCTTTCCTTCCCATTATTACGTTCGTTTGTGCCTTAATCAAGCCGCTTCATTATCCTAATATCAGCAGGAATTTTTAAATTTATTATTGTTATTGTTATTTTTATGTTGTTTATTATTATTAAATTTACTTGACCAATTTCAAACTGAACATGAACAAACTGTTCGATCGTTTAGAACTATAGAAAAACATCTATACTTAATATATATATATATATATATATAAAACGAAAATAATAATAATAAAAAATAATACTTTTAATTGACATATCCTTTACTGGTGGTTAAATTCAAAATGAAAATAATTTAATATTCGGGCAAAAACGCCCATTAAGAAAGATACATTGTTTTGAACACTATAATAATGCAACTCATATTATGACGTCATACAAATAGAATCACTGTTTATATTTAACTACAGTTATGATAAACAAGCTATTTAGGTCTAGGCTTTGGCAAATACATCAGCATTGTTACTGTTACATATGTTATTGTTTATTTATTTATAAGCATTAATACAACAACAACAACAAAAATATTCTTTCATTGTTCTTTTTGTGAAAGGTGAAGTCTATGAAATTTAAATTTCCTTCTGTTCATTTTATCCTTACTCAAAACATAAAATAAAATAAAAAGATGTAAAGCACACACATATTCACTAATAAATAAATAAATAATAATAATAAGATAAAAAATATTTCAAAAAAAAAGGAAAAAGTATGACTAACTACACATTTTACATTTAAATAATATTCAAGTTTAACTATCCTAAATGTAACACAAATACATGAATATTCTTTTTGACAAACCTGTGTTATTTCTTTAAAAGATCAAAAACACCATCACTACCAGTGCATACAGACAGATGTCTGTAATTACTATTTCAAATGATTAAAAACATGTATGTATATATGTGTGTGTACATACATGCTTGCAATACAAATATATATATATTTTAAAAGTATTTTCTTTACAAAATATCTATACTAATCAATGTTTTTTCTTCTAAAGTATTAAGTGACAATAATAGAAATAAACTGTAATTATTACTGATATCAGACTTCAAAATAAATAATATATGATATTATTTATCATTTTAATTTAATCCAATTTTTTTTATCATTAACATCCATTTACAATTTCTTTTTTTTTTAAATGCAGCCAGAGATCTTAACAGATATCATTAAAACTATACTATGACATAATAAAAATGTTCAGATATTTTTTTTTTTTTTTTTTTTAAAACAAATTCAAGTATTAGTGTAATTTTAAATTATAATAATAATAATAATAATAAGAATTAATAGTATTAACAATAATTAAAAAGTTTCCTTAACTGTAAATTGAAGAACTGATTAAATACATCTAAATGCAGAGAAAAAACAAACAACACAATACAGGTAATATGTGAGTAATATTTTATCAAATTATCAGTAACATTAACCAGCTGTTATTTTAGTTTTCTGATTCAGTTACTGTAAGCTGCTGGTTTTGAATCACGGATTACAAAAACCGTTTTACAAGTGATAAATTACTGTTAATTGCAACAAACTGTTGGTACAATATTACTTCAGTCTTACGTCTGTACCATCTCAGAAAATTATTCTATAAAAAAAAAAAAAAAAAAAAAAAATTCAGTCATTTCTCCCTAGTTAGTGGTGAGAGTCATCATCTTTTTTTAATAAAAGTTTCTCAGCTGCAACGGTCAAAATCATGGCACCAACAGCCCACTTGAATCCTCGGAAGATACTGCACAAGCCTGCCTTTCCTGGACCAATGTAGGTTTCTGGGTTGTAACGCCAAACTTCATTCCTAGAGGTATAAAGAAAGGAATTATATATATTTGTTACAATTGTTATTATCAACATCATCATCATTATTATCGACAATGTGAGGGGAGGCATGTAAAAGTGGGTATTACAGAAATTAAAGAAATTATACACTTTCATTATTATTATTATTATTATTATTATTGATAATAATATTTTGGGTTGGAAAAGTTAATATTTTTCACTCATTTTTAGATGTTTGATAAAATGAAGTAAGTATATTCAGTTATAAGTAAACAAATTTAAAAAAAAAAAAAAAATGTTCTTTATTATTTTATATGACTGCAATATACTTGGAAGGACAACTCATTTAGAATGCTTTATCGCACATAAAGTTTATGTGTATAATGTTGATTATTTACAAAAAAAATAATAGGGGTAGGGCAATCTCCCATTTGGTGTGGGCAAAATCATGTACATTTATGTGCTACTAGAAATAACTGTTTGTAATGATTATATTATTAAGCTTATTATCAAACAGTGCATTCTTAAATAAATTATTTCATGAATGAAATTGTATAACAAAAGTAACATTTTCAACTTCAAATAATGTGTGCCTATCGGGGGGAAATCGTTTTATATCAAATGCATTCTTTGATACAAGGTTATAAATCATACACACATATTCCACACACACACACACACACACACACACACAAAACAAACACAGAATAAACACACTGCCATCTTATCTGCTTTGGATCATAAGTTCTGTTTCTTTCTTAATAAAGAAAACAGTTTTATTTCTGCTGCTTTGTACTGAGTTCACAGCAAAAATATTTCTCACAATACATTTATTTATGCATATGCATATTATAATATAAGGTAAAAGTCAGAACTTAGAAGAAAAACATGTAACCTAAAAGTTATTAAAAATATAAACAATATGCGCTGAATGATAATAAATTTATACATTACTGTGTTGCACATAAAATATATGGCCTGGTGGAAATTCGCCAGACACAAAATATTAATTAAGAAAAATTAAAATGTATGATGATCACATCTAGAAACAATACAATTAATTAATTAATTAATAATTAACAAATAAAAAAATTAAAATTAAAAAAAAAAAATGCTTAAGGTCGTTCATATTCATAAAGCATTCTGACCATAATCCATTATATTTATGCATTATCATTATAACATGACTGTGCATAGTACCATACTTGAATTTATTTAACTTCTTCTATTACAGTAATTACTCATTTACTGTATCACTGACACTGACAATGCACTTCATATTAATAAGTCACGTTTATTTAATACTACTACGATATTTAACACTATTTTTTTTCAGTTTATGTTTCTTATATTTATTAAGAATATAAATACTTCTATCACTTTATTAATTAACTAAATCACTCTGTGATCATTTTTTTTATTATTAATTTTTGATCTTTTCCTCAAGTTTTAGATAATGATAAATTGATAATCATATTGGAATTACCTTATCCACGGGTCTTTTAAACCCTGCGACCTTAAAGCACGTTCCACATCCTCCAGTTCTTTGATTCCGTCAATTTTAAACTGTCGCCAGTCTGGGACGACAAATTTGTAGTCATGTCCCATGTTGTCAAAATGACAGGAACCTGCAACAAAAACAAAAATCACCTTTCCCAACCTTCAGCCACCGGAAGTTGTCCAAGGTTCTTCTCTTCCGGAAGTATTAGCAAAAATGTAAATGCCTCCACTGTAACTCACGCATCTTTGACTTTCATGTTTTCGTAGACTTTGGATTATTATTATTATTATTTTCAGGGTTGGTTCGGCTCACTGAAATATCCCGAGAGAAGCTCAGTGTGATAGTCCACTGCTGATTATAGTTATTATTATCATGATCATCATCGTATTCACTTTATGAATGTAAAATAAGCACAAAATAAAATAACACTACATTGAATAGTCGAACTTACACATAGGCAATTTATCTTAAAGAATGATGACAATATTTGTATATTATATATATTTTTAAAAGTACTTCGGCTATAAGTATCAGCAGTTACTTACATATCCCTAAAAATAAACCAGCTGGGGAAATAAAAAATAAACCAGCTGGGGAAATAAAAAGTAAAATAGATTTAATCTGATGTTTAAATTAATGGTTATTACATGTAAGGTATACATATCTTTTTTAAATGATAATACTGGAGAATATCAGTAACCTTGTACTATAAAATTGTTATATGGACCGTGTTAGAGACAGGGATGCACCTATCATGATATTTGAATAGTCTTATTCGAAAAATAATCCAACGGGCGTACTAAAGAAAAAAGAGGATTCTTCAGTGTTCCCCGTCACACTAATCATTAACTACAGCTTGCATATAATGCATAATTCATAATCATGGCTATTTTCTATTAATAATTCAGATTATATTAATATCAAAGCCAGCAGATGCGTCACCATTTACACATTTATCTAGTATCACTATTAATAATCGATAATGGTTTTAAGGCACTTTTTAGACTGTCGTACAAAGTTGTTAACAGAAAGCGCAGTAATGGTTGTGCATTTTCGACTGTTTACAGTGTTGGCTGTTTCTATTACAGTAAAAAGCGTAGCAAAATATGAATATACAGTTGATATTACAGATAAGTTGAAATTCCATAATTTGACAGCATAAACAACTAGTTTTATCCACTATGAGGAGTTGGATTTTAAAAACATTCTGCTGTGTTTTGATCATCGCTGCTTTAGGTGCGTTTCATACTTTGTTAACAGTTCAAATATATTAATATTTTGATAACATTTTTGTTTTTGTAATACCAGTAGACGAGCAGTGTTGCTGAGTATGTTTTTGTACCCAGGAAGTTGACTAAACACTTATTCTCTGCAACATCTATTACTACTATTATTACTCCTATCAAGTAATGTTACTACTGTTATTACTATTGTTATACTACTTTTACTACTACTTCTATTACTACAGCAACTACTACTAGTACTACTACTAGTATTACTAATTTACTAGAACCATATGTAACGTTTGTTCATGAAACAGTAGTAAATCTTTTCATATTTATTATTATAATCAATTTGTTACAGTTTTTATAATTTACATTTTTCTGAGGTATTCTGTGTGTGTATGTGTCAATAAAGTACTAAAACGAATTTAAGAGATATTTAAGAAGTCGTGCAGTGCAGTTAAATGTTTATAATGAAGGAAACTATAATTACTTTTCAGTGGTTGATTTTTCTGATTCTCGACGAACACGCTATGGAGGAACCAGTGTGAGAACTCGTGTGCGAGTCAGGCAGAGAGTTCGCGTTGGCTATGGCAGCAGGGTTCGCTACATTCGACACGGTTCTGGACCTTTCACTCGGTCAAACTGGCAGATTGCTTTCCTCGCAGGCTCTATCTATGGAGGTTCCAGATACATGAGAAGTCCGAGATATTATCACCATAGAGACAGAAGTATATTTCATTTTATAAATTTTGTAATATACAGTGGTAAAAAAAAAAAAAAAATAAATAAATAAATAAAAGAAGTGCAGATATTTAAATATCATTTTTTTTAAAAACATTGTCAGTATTTAAATTAATTTATAATTTTAAAATAATCTTATATTATAATTTTATATGTTTATATTTCTATTAATTTTCAATATTTAAATTTATTTATAATTTTAATATAATCTTATATTATAATTTTATATGTTTATATTTCTATTAATTTTCAATATTTAAATTAATTTATAATTTTAATACAATCTTATATTGTAATTTTATATGCTTATATTTCTGTTAATTTTCACCTTCAGTGCCTTACATTTGTACGAACCGGTTTGATCGAGACAGAAACGGAACAGTGTATGGTTATTTTGTTTGTCCGAGGATAGGAGAACCTGATGACTATGACCGATGTTGTGGAAGTAGTCAGAGAGAATATTGCTGCCGGTATTTTGACGAGTAAGTCACATAAAATGTATGTGTGTGTGTGTGTGTGTGTATCTTTATCTATATTCATATTTATAATCTGTCTGCATACATATGTGTCTATGTATATACCTACCTACCTACCTATCTGTCTGTCTGTCAATATATTTATATATATGACTCATGCACATGGATAGGAGAAAAATTGATATAAAACACACATACAAACCTTTTTAACTACATGTGCACATATGTTTGTTTTTATTTAGCACTGGTAAAATGTTGTTGCTATTGTTTGTTGCAAAATGTATAATAGAGATAATAATTAGAAATTCAATGCTACTTTGTAACAGGTGGAAAATATCTTTTTAATAGGGTTAGAACAAAGGTTTGTAGCATTTTTCAGTAGTTAGTGTTTGAACACATGATTTCATTTCACACATGATTGATATATATGAGATATATATGAGATATATATATATGTATATATGTGTATATATGTATATATGTATATATATATATATATGATATTCTGTGTATATATATATATATATATATATATATATATATATATATACATATTCTAAAAGGTGAACAGAATAGCACACATCTGGTTGAATAAAACTGAGTACAAATAAGAAAATATTTTCTTTGAATTTCACTTTAAAAATGCTGTGGTTTTTTCTTCTAGCACAGTTAACATATATGTGTGTATTTTTGCTTCAGTACTGGAAGGACTGTTGGTATTGTGATTGGAGTGTTGCTGTTTGTTGCTGTTATTGGCATCATCGTGTACTGCTGCTGCAAGAGATCAGGAAAAGCTGGACAGGTTCTGAATAAGTTCCATGGCCGAAGTAATAACAGTGAGCTTTTTTATCGTAACAGATTTAGTGTTTCTCACATCAGAATGTGTGTGATTTTTTTTAACAACAGATTTAATTGTAGGTTTTGCATGATGCAAGTGATGGCAGTAGAACAGAATATTAGCATGCCATGTTCAGAAAGGATTAGAAGACCTAATTCAAACCTCAAAATCTTTTGATATTTAATTTTTACGTACAATTTATAAAGATTCCTCATTACAGTTTTCCTTTTTTAGTTGATACCATTTGACATAAATTTACTCATAATTTTATAAAAAAATTAAATTTTCCTTATTCCTGTTTTTTGGGTAAAAAAAATGTGTAAATATCAATTAGACATAAATTTCGCCATTACATTTTTTCGAGTTAAAATTTCTTTAAAGGAAATTTTAGTTTTAATTTCATTTTTCTAGAATTTTATTTCCCATAATCCTGATAATGTCAGATTCTTTTATATTTTAATTTTTCAAAATCTTCTTTTGTTTATTTTCTGTTTTTGAAGTGTCCTGTTTTATCCATTTTTTTTCACTATCTAATTTTGTTTAATATATTTTTTTTCACTTTCATATTTCTTCACTGTTTTATTTATTACTTGTTTCTTAACTTTATTATTTTGTTTATCATCTGTTTATTTTTCTTTTTTTTATTTGTTATTTATTTTGCTTATCATCTGTTATTACTTTCATGTTTTATTTATTATTTATTTTTTTAAATTTCCAGTTTTATGTTTTTGTTTGTGAATGTTGTATTTCATGTTTAAGGAATGACAGCTGAACAGTGTGTACCACTAAAACAAGAAGGTAGTGAGAACAATATTTTTAATTTTTTATTTATTTTTATTTTGGTTTTGGCACCACCATCAATATCAACTGAACATTAAAGATGTTTAATCAGACCTATACTAGGTATTAATATTATGAGACACTTACTATTACCAACAATACAGCAAAGATATTTAATAAAATCATTACTACATACAAATATTTCGAGAGAATAACAAAATGCCAAAGATATTTAACAAAATCAGTTTTAGATAGTAATATTCAGATAGAATTATTATTAACTAAATACTAAAGATATTTAATCAGATCAGTGCTAGATACAAATATTCTGATATAACTAGTATTATTAACTAAATACTAAAGATATTTAATCAGATCAGTGCCAGATACAAATATTCTGATATAACTAGTATTATTAACTAAAAACTAAAGATGTTTAATCAGATCAGTGCCAGATACAAATATTCTGATATAACTAGTATTATTAACTAAATACTAAAGATATTTAATAAGATCAGTGCCAGATACAAATATTCTGATATAACTAGTATTATTAACTAAATACTAAAGATGTTTAATCAGATCAGTGCTAGATACTAATATTCTGATAGAATTATTATTAACTAAATACTAAAGATGTTTAATCAGATCAGTGTTAGATACAAAATATTCTGATATAACTAGTATTATTAACTAAATACTAAAGATGTTTAATCAGATCAGTGCTAGATACTAATATTCTGATAGAATTATTATTAACTAAATACTAAAGATGTTTAATCAGATCAGTGTTAGATACAAATATTCTGATACAACTAGTATTATTAACTAAATACTAAAGATGTTTAATCAGATCAGTGCCAAATATTAATATTTTGAGACAGCTAATTTTATCAGCTAATCACCACAGATGTTTAATAAAGTCACTATAGGTACAAAGATTGTGACAGAATTATTATTAACAAAACATCAAATATGTTTACTGCTATACGACATTTATTGTAGTCTCATTAGTATTAAATTTAGATATGCATGTATACTTTATTTATTGTTCTGTATCTGTGAAAAGTAAGTGTGCTAAAACAGTGGTTTACAAAATAATTAAGGACATTTGTTTGATGATAAAAGAATAAAAATATTTATTCTCATCAGTATTAAATTCAGGCACATTAACACAATCACACATGTTCATTATTACTGTCATAGACTAATCTAAATACAGCAATCATCGACTAACCTATATATGTATGAATGTATGTGTTTAGTGACACTTATCACTGACTAGCTTGTGTGTAGTGAAACACTGATCACTGACTAGCTTGTGTATAGTGACACATTGATCACTGACTAGCTTGTGTGTAGTGAAACACTGATCACAGACTATCTTGTGTTTAGTGACACACTTATTACTGATTAGCTTGTGTGTAGTGACACTGATCACTAGTAGTTTGTGTTTAGTGACTCACTGATCACTGAATAGCTCGTATGGACACATTAATAACTGATTATGTGGGTCAAGTATTTTAGCGATATATTAATTTTTTTTTTTTTTTTTTGTATTTATATATGAAAGAAATAATAATTTCTTTGTTTATTGGTATTTTTATCATTCCTTCATTAACACAGCTAATATATAACTTTTTTTTTTTAACTTAGTGAGATTGTTATAAAGGTTACAAACTGATTACGACATACCTTAATATCTTTGCTGTAAAATATTTGTAATAAGAGAATAAAAAGAAAAGAAATAACAGTTCAATAATGCTTTCTTTGTTTTTTTTTTAAAAATGAAACAAAACAAAATGCAGTAGAAAATAAATACATAAACTGATGATAATGATGATGACGAAGATAATAATAATAAATATTAATGATATTAATAATGTTAATTTGTAATATATATTAAAAGCAACTACAAAAAATGTAAAATAATAAAAGAACTCTGTCTGTCTGTTCCAACTGGAGAAAGATAAAGCTGTGTATTCAATTATTTAGTTTTATACAATTTTCTAAAAAAAAAAAAAAATGTCTTCTCTTTCCAGCTCCAGTGATGATGACTATGACAAAACCGAGTCCCCAGCCGTCAGGTGCTTACGTACATCCCCCCAATGAGCAGCCAGTACCCCCACCCCAGTACCCCCCACCTGGAAACCAGCCCCAGTACCCCCCACCTGGAAACCAGCCCCCACCCTCTGGGGCTTATCCACCTCCTGCATACCCTGGAGGGTATGACCCACAAATGCCATCACCGTACCAGCCTTCAAGTGAGTTCTGAATATATTTACAGAAGTAGAATGAGGTGTCTCTGTGTGTCTTTGTGTATGTTTTGTGCACTGCTGTATTTTTATTTTTATTATTATTATTATTTGTTTTAATAATGTCCAGATTACGGACAGTGTTAGGGTTGAGGATGTTTGAATCACTGTGTCTTACAGTATCCCATGAAAGTTACATGCTGATACAGTTTTAGTTAGTTCTAATTGTAGTGAAGTTAGAACTGGAAAAAAAGGATAAATACATGTTGCTCAGTCTTGAGTTCTTGTTTCTTGGGTTTTAGATGTGTTTGCTGTATGCTTATTTTTATAATTTATTATTATTATTATTGTTATTATTATTGTTGTATTAGTATTGTTATTATTATTATTATTATTTGTAAGTAAGTTATTTTAAAACAGTTCTGGTACACTTTAGTGTTTTAATTATTAAATGTGATCACATAACAACAACAACAACAACAACAACAACAGTAATAATCATAATGACAATAATAATTGTAACAATGACACCCAAAATATTTGTAACAGCAATAAGAAAGAGGCAACAACAATAATAATATTTATTACAGTCAAAATAATTAATAAAAACAACAACAACAACAACAACAACAACATCTGTGTAACAAATAGCACGCAAGAATTAGACACATTAACACAGATATATAAAAATATCAAAGAGTAAAAAATCAATGGTTACCCGTGTTTCAGATGAAAAACACCATTTGCCTTCAGCTGATGTCAACACAGGTGGGTACCCTTATCCTGGGGACCCTGGGGTCATGCAGGGACCACCCCCACCAGCAGGGATGCCTTACCCTCCTGATCCAAATGCAATGCAGCAGCAGCAGCAGCAGCCTCCTCCTGGGTATGGATATGGCGACGGTAATGGTGAGTGTGCTGTAAAATACATTTGTTACTGATAAAATATACCCTGATTGATGTATGCAGGTTCTTGTTTGGGGTGCACAACATTACACACGCACACATACAAACACATGCAAAAATACAGATGTACAAACACACACAGGCACAAACAAATACATACACACACATACCAAACACATCACACACATACACTCTCACACAAACCCACACACACACACACACACAGACACACAGACATGTACATATTTGGGACGTAAACAAGTAAATAATAGTGAAGACCCATACACAGATGATTAATATTGATGAGTCAAGTGTATATACCATTCTATATACTACCCATATATACAGTATTAACTGTATATCTGGAAAGTAAACAGTCATTTGAATATCAATCTGTTAATTGGCTTTGCTTTGTTCATATATTGAACCATTGCTTTATCTGATTTCACTGTATTTAACTGTATATACAAAA
>CM022668.1:8957540-9017540 GCA_012295275.1 Chrysomallon squamiferum | reverse complement strand
AATGGTATTATATATATATATATATATCTGATGTATAAATTTGTAAATTTCCATAGACTATGTTCACTTATGCCTTTATTCTATTTGTAAGCATAAATTAATCATGCTTGTTTATAATATCTATGGATTGTTTTGAACTATATTAGCTTTTATATATATATATATATATACACACACACACACACACACACACAAACAGACATATACACATACATTGCTATTGTATGTGATTACAATTTTGTCAGAAATCTTTAATCAGTCTTGTGAAATATTTAAAATTAGCAAATTTTTTATTTTTTATATTATAAGTTCTTTTCATAACAAAGGTTTGTGGAGTTCTTGATAATGTTTTGGATATCATATATTAATGTGTCTGTTATTTGTTTTTTTTTTTAAATTATGGACAACTTGCTAATTGTATAATGAACATACAATTAGTAATCTGTTTGTTTTGTTCAAACTGGAGCAAATTCTTAATATTTGAACAACTTTACATGTAAGTTTTATAGAACATTTTTACTGAGGTTTTATTTTAATAACTGATCACATAAAGTTTTTCTTCACCATATTTTTTTAATATGTAATTTTTTTTTTTTTTAAATGAAAAGCAAAAAGTGTTTTAATGACTTTGATTTCTCAAAGAATTTTGTTAAAAATAAATCAAAACTAACTGACAGTTGTTTAAATATGTAACTTGTTAAGAATATTGAATTTGATGTGTTTTCAGTTAGCAAGAATAAAAACAATCTGAATATGTAACCATTTTTGGTTAGCATAAATGAAAGCATCCTGAATTTGTAACTGGTCTTCTTTAGCAATAAAATTAGTCTGAATTTGTAACCATTTTTGTTTTGGAAAAAAGAAATCAGTCTGAATATGTAACCATTTTTTCAGTAAAAATCCGAATTTCATGCATTAATAGAAACTATTTAAAAAAAAAAAAAAAAGTCCCAAAAGCCACAGATCTTAAAACTAAAATTTATATTTTAACAACTTGAGTATGTATTTGCTTTTTCTTTACTTTATCAAAATGTTTGAGAATGTAACCAATTTGTTTTCTACTACCAAATCAACATTGTGGTATTAATGACATTGAATGTGTAACAAATTATATTTGGTGTAAACAAAAACTTTGGTTCAGATTACTTCTTTTTTTCTTTCTTCTTTTTTTTAAATCAGAGTTTTGATAATTCAAATATGAATTGATTACGTACAGCATAAACAGTTTAATTAAAGTAAAGCCGAAAATTTAACCTTTTTTTTTATTATATTCATCAAAAATTTTAATCAAATTCAGTTTAATAAATATGTTATCTTTTTCCTTTCTTCCTTAAACATAAACTTTGATTTCATTATACTGGCATCAGTAAGAATGAATCAAAACTTTAATTAAAATTGGCTTGCATATTGAGGCGTTTTTTTTTTTTTTTTTTTTTTTAAATTTTCTCTAATAGATGTAAACAAATCTTTTATATAATGCTTCTTATATAGCTTTATTTTCCCAAGGCAGCAGAAACACTGAAATATGAACAGCCCAGAATTCACAAACCAGAAAACCTTGTTACTATACTTTGAAAATTTGTTCTCTGCATTTTGTTATATTTGGATCATAATATCAGAATGTCATAAAAGAAAACAACTTGCCAGGATACTCTTAGGATCTGTTTTGGATCTTAATGGTATAAAATAATGAAACATTTTTAATTTCTTTTGGATATGTATGAGATAAAGGCATAAAAAACCCAATAAGCATACTGTTTTTGTTACAGATTTTTATGCATAAAATACATTATAACTACATTTTTTTCAATTCTTTTTGATGTGATGGCATTACAATATTTTTTTTTACATCTGGATGGAATACCTTAAAGGCACAAAACACAATTTTATATACAATTTGATATTTTTTCAGCTGTTTTGTCTTTTATTTAAACAACTGCATATATTTGTCATTTTAGAAGAACAAATATTTAAAATGGATTTCATTGTCTTAATATCTATTGAAATATACATGTACATACTCTGTTTTGAAGGAAATAGTTTTTTGTAGGTTTCAGTAATTTTGATACATACAGATGTATTTTTGTTTATGGAGTTTTGAAGATTTGTTTTATGATACTGTTTATAATATATTGATAAACATATATATTGAAAATTCTGACACAAATTTGTAATCTCTTTAAAAGTTTATTTGTTATTTTTACATTTATTTAATGTATTGTTAGATTTTTTTTTAACACTGTATTTTGGATTTTCTTTATTGATGAATATTTTAATATTTAAACCTGTTCTAAGAACCTGAATTTTTAAATAAACAATTAAAAGAAAGTAATGTTAATTTGGATTATGAAAAAATAAGAAGTAAAAAATTATATAATAATAAAAAAAAAAAAAAAAAAAACTTTTATAGAGAGAGACAGATATAATAGAGAACCAGATACAATTAAAAATACATCTGTCATCTATGTTGAATTAATTAATTAATTATGTTTTAATTATTACTTATTTTTTTGTTGTTACCATTCATATTTTACAAACTTTGTGTCATATATGTTATTTGTCAATTGTAACATGTTACTTTTTGTTACAGAATGTTTTAGATGCATGTTTCATTTTACTATTATGTTCCTTTTTGTTGCTTTACATATATTTTATTCACCTGATAGAGAAGAACTGCTTTTGTTGTTGAATAAGTTTTGTATACAGTGGTGCACTATCCGGTAATTTTACATTGTAGATTGGTATATATATATATATATATGTATATGTATGTATGTACATATGTGTGTATGTATGTACGTATTTTAATAGATCATTTTGTTAAGTTTCCCAGAATTTATTGTTGCAGATTTTTACATTTAGTAGATCTAATTTTATATATTTTACTTTTGTCTTAGTATTTCGTTTAATTTTAAACTGTAATATGTTTGTTGAAATCTTTTTGTTATTTTGGATTACATAATTTATATATATATATATATATATATATATCTATATATATATATATATATATATATATATGTATTGGTAATCTACTACAATGTTAGTCCCATTTATCATATTACTTGCATAGCAGCCAGTAATTTAAATATTTTATTGTATTTGAAATGTTCTGGAATCTAGTTTTCTTGAATGGGATTTTAACTATTTCAAATGTCACATATAGTAAAGTGAGGAAAGAAAAAAACAACAGACAAATCAAAAATAGATATTAAAAAAAAATAACTTTAATAAAATAAATAAAAAATAAAGAAATTGTAGATTTGTTATATATATGTGGTGTGTGTTAGTATACAGATATATATATATATATCTCTTTATAGTAACACAGACAATCACACACACACTCACATACACAAACAAAGGCAGATAGATATTCTTTTATATTTATTTAAATTTAGTTACTGTCTCAGAAATGTACATAACAATCATGTGATCATGCTGTACATTGCTAAACAGATACAATGGTGTTCTCAGTTAATATTATTACTGTAGTGTTCACTTCTTCAGTAACAAATTACTAATACAAGTACTATTATTATCTCTATTAATACTACTACTACAATTAATATACCTGCTATTATTATAGATTATTTTTCTACTACTATTAAGATATAACTTCTATTATTATTATTATACTGTTATTTTCTACTAACATTATAACTACTTATTGCATACTGTTTTTTCTACTAATGTTAATGTTATATCTACTATTAATACAAATTGGTTTAAGACAGTGTCAAACTTTACAAAAAACAAATATTTATGTATTATCAAATTATAATTAAGGTTACATAATAATAGAAAAACAAATTATTATTATTGTGATATATAATCTATATTATAATTTTGTGACAGTGGTAAAATGATTTCTTTTTGATATTTGACAATCAGAATAATCAAATGTACCTATTAAAAAACACTTAAACAAAACCATCCAACCAAAAACAACAACATTATAATAAAAATTAAAAAACAAAACAAACAAGACAACAGGTCACATTATCTAACTTATTTACAGCCTTGAAGAAATCAGTTTAATAATTTATTTACATTCTGTACTATCTATCGTATTTATATTTTTATTTTTATTTTTTTTTCATTTATTTCTGTCCATCATTTGACAGTTATATTAAAAAAAAAAAAAAAAAACTATTTATTTTTTCATTTATTTATTATTATTATTATTAAAATATTATTTATTTATTATTATTATTATTATTACTACTACTACTACTTAATATATTTAATATACTTTTATCATTATTATTTTATTTTTCTTGTATCATTGTGTTTAATGCAATAATGTAATATTGTGTCTCTTGACTATTACTTTGTTAATGTTTGATATACATGTAAACATGTTATTATTACATATAATTAACTGTAAATGTAAATCTTTCAAGTCTGTGTATTTTTATGAATAAAGCTCTATGTGGGTGCTTGTTGTGTTAGTGTAATTTATTTTATTTCATTTCATTTCGTTTCATTATTTTATTTTATTTTATTTTATTTTATTTTATTTATTTATTTACTAACTGAATATTTACTCCTAAATTCTGGTACAAATATATATATATATATGTATATAAATTACTGTATAAAACATAAGATAACAATTCTTTAATTTTGGTTCCATTAATAATAATAATAATAATAATAATAATAATAAATACATGACTTTCACTATAAAAAGTGTATGATTACTGGATGAATAAAATGTTGACAATATGCATTTGAATACATGAAATAAAAATCATTGATTTGTAGAGAAGTAATATAATTATTTAAAAAAAATAAAATAAAATAAAATAAATAAATAAATAACTAATCATTAGTACAATACTAAATATTAAAATCACAGACCATCTAGAAAATCATTTTCAAAATCGCTTCTATTAAAAATTAAACACTACAGTGAGTTTTTGAGCTACTTTATTTTCTTTCGCCATTTTACAGATTTATTTGCGCATCTAAGAGTTGTTTCCCTTGTATTACGTTTTGCATATATTCTCATTCCCTAAACAGCTTTCGAAAACCGGCCGTTCACAGTTGCTTCCCCTTCCACATAAATCAGCTTCAACGATTCCCACCACGTCTTCGATTAGTTTCCGCAGTTTGTAGCGGTTATTATTCGCATTATTATACTTTGTAAGCAGTATATTATTTCAAAACTACTACTAAATAAATAAATAAATGAATAATAATAATAATAATAATAATAATAATAATAATAATAATAATAATAATAATAATAATAATTTGCCTAGTACGGAATCACCATTAAATAATAATAATATTTAATAAACATATGTTTTCTGGAATTTTTTATTTTTGTAAGTCAACATAACAACAAACTGCAACAGTAGTGATAATAAAGAGAAGAAGAAGAATTTTAAGAACAAATTAAAAAAAAAAAAAAGAAAATTAAGGAAAATATACGCAGCCAGAAAAACAAAAAACAACAACAACAACATACAACAAGTTGCTGGTTATAGTTCATATGGCATGATAAAACCTGAGCAAATGTTTAGGTAGTTTGCATGTTAGCTAGAAGAAAAGGTTAAATCCTTCCCATTACCATCCATCACTGGCATAATTTCTCTAGGATGTAGTTGCAAAAGGCCATTTTCTGTTAACCGAAAAAAAATAAAAAATAAAAAATAAAAAATAAAATAAAATCTGCAAGTTTCTTTTCGAATTACTTGCACGGTCTTTAAATTTAACCCTTTGAAACATGACACAGATAATAACAAACAGCTCAAAACTAACTCCGAATTAGCCAAAATAAACCGTTTTGTTTTAATCAGTAAAACTGTTAGTTAAAGTAAACAGACGGCATTTCCCTACATCACTGTTTTGTCCTTTTTATCGACCAGTCGGGATATTGCTGCAGTGTGGTTGTCGTTTTATAGGCCACAACAACTACGTACGCCATTTAACTGTACATTAAGAATACATTGAGGGCGTCATTAAATAAAATATTTCTTCCTTCTTTCCTTTCTTTTCTCTCTTTCATTCTTCGAACAAAAACAAACACACGTAAACACTAATCGTAAAACAAAAAACTGTCACCCCCCGCCCCTCCTGGTCGTTCTAACGCTCTCTACGCTAATAAGCATGTACGCGACTTAACCTTTGACGTTACATAAAGGTACATAACTCTGCTGCGTAACTCTTCACATAAGGTGGAATTTTGACCTCTGAGGTCACTGCCCTGCTGCTGGCGTGTACGTTTCGCCTCGACAGGTTATCGCCCGGAGCTGCGGCGTGAAAAACGTAACAGCGATGGCGGATGAAAGGCAAGCTTGGCAGTTAGTTTGAAATACATCTCTGGTAGATGTAATAAAACTCCCAAGCCTTGCCGGACTTCAAAGAAGCTTCGTAAAAGAATTGAGAGGAGTCGCCTCAAACCCTTTTTTTTTTTTTTTTTCCCCCCTAATTCCAATAGTGGACAGTGGTCAGTGATTAGATTACCCTCGTGATATACGATAGACTTGAAGATCGGTTCCCCCTTGTTGTACCTATTAGGGTTTTTTTTTTTTTCATTTTAAACGTATCATCTAGACTGATTTCAATTTTATTTTTTAGACATTTACTGTATATATTTTCCTGTTATAGGGATGGTGTATGTTATTAACTTCTTACTGCTGCTCTGTAAGAAACGGCAGAGTGTTAACGTTCTGATTTTATTGTTTAAATCATCTTCATCGTTATTATTATTATTATTATTATTATTATCGTAATTATTATTATTATTGTTGTTGTTATCACATTTTGGGGGAATGGAGAAATTGTATTATGAATGATATCAAACAATTATTGCAAATAAAGGAAAATCAGTGGATATCCGCGACATTTCAGTCATCAGCTTCGTAGAAAATTTTCCATAAAACACGTTAAAACATACTGGAGCGAAATGAAGTATATGATGCATAATTCCATATATTGGAACGCTGAGATAAGACACATACAAATATAGAGATATAGATACACACACGCGCGCACACAAATATATATATATATATATATATACATACATTCACACACAGTCAATAATTGTAAAAGTATAGATAAGCATAATGCTAAGATAAGTTTACTAAAGAATAAATATACAGAAATAAATACAAAATATAAATAAATAAATAAATAAATAAATTAAAATAAATAAAAAAAAAAAAAAAAAAAAGTAAAAAGAACTCGTAACTAGGTCGATGGGAAATTTTATTCTCACTATTCTATGAACGATGATAAAGATTCTAGCTAGAATGTCAGGCCGATCCTTTGATCAAAGTAAATAGAATAGACTTTCCTTCGATTGAATGTGAGAAGTTCTGTTATTAATTTTATGTTTAATTGTGTTTAATAAAGGCAAAGTACAGCTTTAGATTACAAGTGAATATATATATATATATATATAGGATATGTGTGACAGAAATAATAATAATAATAATAATAATAATAATAATAATAATAATAATAATAATAATAATAATAGTGGTAGTAATAATAGTAATAGTAGTAGTAATACTGGTAATAGTAGAAGCAACAGCAGCAGCAGTAGTAGTATATTTGTAATATTAGTAAAAGTTATATTTTTGTAACAGTACATTTGTAACAAAATGGATATATCACACACATATATAAAAATATAAAAATATTTAATACAGACTGTTTACTGTTTGGTGGAAAAACACGCAGATAACGTTGAATAACGATAAGCCAAAGCATATTCCACGACAGAAATTGAGTAACGCGCCGAGCAAAACTGATTAAGTAATTTAAAAGGCAGCAAATTGCCTAACTGTGTGAGCTTCTAACTGGTCCCGGCCGGTCACAGACCCCAAAATAAATCTCCGATGACGTAATGAAAGGCCATGTTTCGTGACGTAATTCGACCGTTTCCTTGACGACCAGAGCGTGTCAGTGACCGCGGTGAGTGTGAGTTTAATATCACCCTCGGTTGTCTGTTAGGTCACTGTACCCAGTGGTACTGCTGCACGTGCTATATTGTTGTCGCGTGAAATCGACCGTGAATAATAAAAATAGCTTGTCTCAGCAAAACTAATGATCTGCCTTGACGTTGTAGTGTGTGTGTGTGTGTGTGTGTGTGTGTGTGTGAGAGAGAGAGAGAGAGAGAGATATATATTATTATATTAACAGAAAGATAAAGCCAGTGAGAAAATCACAATATGCAAGCAGTGTCAACAACAACTATCATAATAATAATAATAATAATAATAATAATAATAATAATAATAATAATAATAATTACAACAGAGCGTTATAAAGATCCTGTCAGACACAGAGACAGAGACAGACACACATACACATTAGACATCAACTTTCTGTTACAAGACAGCGGACGTTGTTGTTTAGTTATTACACCGGCGTCACAACAACGTCACAATGGGATTTATTATACTACTGACTCGATAACTAATTAATTTGGTGTGGACCGTTAGACGCCCTAATTGAGAAAATATAAATAATCTAGAATGAAAGTGGCATCTTTAAGAAGAAGAACAAGAAGAACAAGAAGAAAAGAAGAAGAAGAAGAAGAAAAGAAGGAAGACAAGAGAAAAAGCAGATTAAATTTCTACATAAAAATTTGTTGTTAGAAGCTTTTTCCATACATCTGTTATAAATACTGCAATTTCTGTCTTTATCTAAAACAGAACTCATTGAATGTTGTTCGTCTGACAAGGTTGAAAAAAAAAAAAAAAAAAAAATCATACAATGACCCGCGCCTGCTCGTTCTTGTTATTTCAGCACGAAAATAAAACAAGTCTTGAACCCAGCGACATAGGCCCCCGAGGGGCTGCAGGGAATTCTTCTTACAGCTGGGACGTCATTTTTTTTTTTTTTTTCGATCTCTACCGTCCCAGTCAGAGGTGAACGTGAAGAAAGTGGATTTGACTTCGGACGACCAACCTCCCCATCACCCCCTGACACTTGCAAAACAAACATCAAAGCGACGCAAGAACGCGCTCGTGTTTGTTTGCAGAGAGATCTCGCGAAGTCTCGGGTCGGCGTGACTTGGTTTGACCTCGGCGGTTCACTTCCTTTTCTTCGCCCAGGGATGGGACAGAAGTGTCTGTTTGTTGACTGCGCCGACATTCCGACCTGTAACAAAGATTTCCCAGCTCAAGTTGAATATTTTATGATTAAACCGAGTTCAGAAGTGATTATAATAAAATATAGAATAAAGTATAACATAAATAGATGTGATGGAATCATGTCGATTCCATCTTGAACTTGTTTCAAAAAACGTTAAAAGTTTTACTATAAATTTTTAATTTAATTAAACATGTGATAATTTTATTTTTTGCATAGCTCTTGAATTATCTGTTAAATTTTTATATATAAAGTAATAACGTAGTACTAATTTTGTTGCATTTACCTTCAGTTCAAGCCAGTATGTTTTCCGTTCATTCGTTAACATTCGTTGTCGACAGGGGCAAAAACGTCTATCACTAAACAACAATTCCGTCTCGCATTGTAAAAAAAAAAAAAAAAAAAAAAATAATAATAAATAAATACGGACAACGTTACAACTATATAATTATATAACAGACAGTAACAAAGAGGAATTTTATTTCATTCGATTAAAAATCACATTTTTGTGTTTATTACTTTAAAAAAAAAAATTATTATTATTATTATTGTTATTATTTATTTATTTATTCATTTCAAAATATTTAAGGTAAAATAGAAAACATTTCGTTTTGACACACACATGGCATACATGTGTGTATATCCGTGTGTATGTGAATGTATTTATATATGTATCCATCTATCTGTCCATCTTCTGTGTATCAGAATGTACGTATATACGTGTTTATGTACGTATTACGTGTGTGTGTGTGTGTGTCTGTGTGTCTGTGTGTCTGCTCCACATAAACACACATAATTACAAAAAGTACTGACACTTAACGATAATGCACATTTCACTTTACTTTGTAGCACTTTCAAGTGCAGACTGAAGCTACTAAGTATGCAGGTAAAAGTAGCCGAGTGAAAAGGTATTTTTATTAACTAACCAGCCGCACGTGTCTAAGTCGTCACGACTCCCCCATTCATGATGATTCCCCCCCCCGTCTGGCCGCCATGCCATCATCGGCAGACGTCAGATCTCGAAACAGCTGCCGTCTTCAGAGCGAGACAACCAGGAATGCTGGGATATCTTGATTCTGCATCAAGCAGGGCAGAAACGCACGTGCAGAACTCTTTTAGTAGATGAGTAGCGTTTTGTTACAGACAGTAAAATTCTTCTGACGCGAAGACTCGAAATCCTGGTTGGGTTATTTTTGGAACTTTGACCCCGCCATCCTTGAGATTCTTCGGTAAATAAAGATGTAAAGATGTAAATACGTGTGTTCTCTGTAACCTCTGACGCTTTCAAACAAAAAAAAACTGTCATAAATAGAGATTTTTTTTGTCGCGAACGATTTGACTGGTATCTAAAACTCTTTCCGGATAATCACGAATGCGCGCTTAATCTTTGAGAAACTAATTATCGTTCCATTGTGTAATGGTACAAGCGGCATCTAATGACGGATGCATAATTTTTATTGACGTAAGCGGCGAGACCGGAATTTCCTTTGAGGTACTGTGACAGTTTAGTGCAGTGGTTCCAAAATCAATATTGCTGGTCATTTGCTGGTATCATGTTCTGCCAATATGTTGGTCGTATTCTCTTACGTAACAAATAATCAAAAGCAGTGTGATAATGCAGTTGCCAAGCAGCGAGGAACTTTTCATAACATTATTAAAATTCCAAATAAAATATGTTTAATTGTATATTAGTAGTTTTTTTTTTTTTTTTTTTTTTACTAGCTCTCAGATTAGTTTAATAAATTTCGTTTTAAAATAAATGACTTGTAAATAAATAATAAAAGAAAACCTGCAGCAAGTTTGTGAAATGTTTTGTATAATTATTTGTCTCTGTCTATCTGTCTGTTTATCGAGCTGTTTTTTTTTCGGTGTGTGTATGCATAAGAGAGAGAGAGAGAGAGAGAGAGAGAGAGAGAGAGAGAGAGAGAGAGAGAGAGAGAGAGAGAGAGAGAGAGAGAGAGAGAGATTTAAAACGTCTGAATGATTAACTTTGAACTATTTTGAGTTATTTCATAGGAATTGATACCTATTAAGAAGTATAAAAAGTTAAAACGATATTTCCTAGAGTCAAGAATAAATGAATGAATGAATGAATGAATAAACAAATAAATAAATAAATAATTATAATAGTAATAAATAAATAAATAAATAAATAAATAAATAAACAATAACAACAAACACGAACACCTAACAAGAAAATAAAATTAAAATTAAAATCGTAAAACAAATCGCATAATAAAAAATATATTTTTGTTATCTGGACTGTTGGAAGTTGCATCAAACATTTGGTTAAAGCTTAGGTTTGAGGTGTGAGTGACTGTAAAATCAATTCTCCTGAAGACGGCCTTCGTTCTGTTTACATCAGTCATGTCCCGTGACTGGTTTATCAAAGGACATGGGTACTTTTCTGTCTATGAGAAGGTGCAGTAAAAGATCCTTTCCTGCTAAATATCGCGAGAGCACGGGGCGTTTATTCTCTTTTTATTTCCTTAAACATGTATATCACATAACCTTAGGTTTATTTTAAAAAGAGTAATTAAAACAAACACATTTAACTAACGTAATACATAATAATAATAATAATAATAATAATAATAATAATAATAATAATAAATATGTTGAGAACGTTGATAAATGAAGGATCGCTTAGTTGATATTTATTACTGATATTTAACCATTCCAGTAAACTCTAAACTCAGTCAGTTATTTGCCTGACCTACTTTGAAATCTCTGAACATGAATGAAACTGCGCTTCATTTTTTTTTTTTTTTTTTTTTTTAAAACATTCAACCAGCATTCTTCGACGATGGCCACTGCATTCGTTGACAGGTGGCGTGCCATCCAAAGCACATCCGTGACGTCACAGCACGTGCCGGGCGCCCCACCCGACAGAGCCATCTGTTCCCGTCAGTCAGCGACAGTTGCCGATTCTAAATTCGGGTCAGTGGGTGCGAATGACGAAAACAGCCGAGCGCACACGATGGGCCTGCGAGTAATTTCATTTAGTCGGGTCTTTGATGTAAAGAATAAGGAAAAGTGTCCCAGATCGGTAAAGAATTTTTCAGCAACAAAAGGGGGTGACAGTTAATCACCATCCTGCGTATGACGGATGGCGAGGGCGGTTTTGGTCCAGTGACACCAATAACCGTGAAGAGCCGTAAATAACCGAATTTTTATATCTCGTGGATGGCGTCAAAGG
Organism: Chrysomallon squamiferum; assembly: GCA_012295275.1. Taxonomy (NCBI): domain Eukaryota; kingdom Metazoa; phylum Mollusca; class Gastropoda; order Neomphalida; family Peltospiridae; genus Chrysomallon; species Chrysomallon squamiferum. The sequence goes on along the minus strand of CM022668.1, from coordinate 9,005,224 downwards.
GTAATTTGTGAGGACAATGCCGTTCTTCGTCGGTTCCAATCGGACAGTCTCAGCTCTCGTGACTCTGTTGTTGTTGTGTTTTTTGTTGCACTGACACGTGAAACACAGTTTATGAGAAAATGGTGGCTTTAATGTTTGAATAAATAAATACTATGGTTTATTGATTCCTGACTATATTTAGTTTAATGTTAACAGCCGTTAAAACCTGACACACACCCACACCCACAGACATGCACACATATGCACACACACACACACACATATATATATATATATATATACAATAAATACATATATACATACATACGCACCTATACTCTCCAAACAGCATTTCCCCCTCACACGCACGCCCCCTTTCAAACACACACACACACACACTAACATAAATGTAGATTATATGGATAGATAGGAAGGTAGATATGTCGACAGATAGACAGAAACAGCAAGGGTGAGAGTCGGAGAGAGAAAGCGCAAGATATAAACAGAAACAGAATTAGAAAAAAAACAAGACAGATGAAGCAGCCCAGATAGTCAGACAGACAGACAGACAGACAGACAGACACACACACACACACACACACACACACACACACACACACACACACAGAGAGAGAGAGAGAGAGAGAGAGAGAGAGAGAGAGAGAGAGAGAGAGAGAGAAGGAGTCATAACGAGCACTTGAAAAATCCCATCCACATCCTCCCTAAAAAACATTTATCAAAATATGACCCTAGAACCAACCTACCATCACCTTAGCAACTGCATAATTTTAGCAGTTAGTTCAAAACTAATTTATTTAAATTCCACACGATTACAGATCAGTTTTTAACCACAAAGCCGAGTTCAGAATCGCTCACTGTTATCAAATTAGCTCTGTTTGCAAGTGCATAGCGCTCAGCTGAAACGAGGCAGATTTTCAAGACTTGATCAAACGTTCAGAACCCGGCAAAAGGTTCAAGCTCGTCCAGCATGGGAAGTCTAAATTCTCTCACGATGACACACTGGAGATGAATATTAATTGCAATCAAATTCGAAAGGTCTGTGGTCCGTGTACGCTTAGCGTGGGTTACTCTCAGTTTACAAAATGATAAGAAATTCAACTAAGACGCGTTATAGAAAGTAACAGGACTAAAATAGGACTCTCATTCCATCCACTCTGTAATTAATGAAACAGATGACCACTACTGGACAATGTGATTATTTCCTTAATGTCCACTCTAATCCTTAAATACTTCAAGCAGTGACCAAACGTGGACGCTCATACGTAGGATAATTGCCGAGACCATTTGACTTGAACTCGTGGAAAATTGATTAATGATAACATCTCAATTCTCCTGGGGTACGGTCCAAAACGCGTCTGGAATGGGGGAGAAAAAAAAAATGTTTTGGATTATCTCCCCTGGCGAATGATAATTTGAGAAAGAAATATCGTCTGCTCAGGTTTTTGCACGTTGCGGCTCCTAATGGAAATGACTCAGATATTAATAACGATCTCTTTGATGATACGTCTATTACAATAATTGTCACACCGAGGTCATGCTGGCTCGCCCTGCGCGTGCACCGCACGTTCTAAGCAGTGACGTCGGAACAATGTTTATACAGTCGGCTGAAGGCGATCGGGTAAATTCGAGACAAAAAAAATGGTGGAATAATTATCCGTGCTGACAGTTAACGACGCTTTGATGAAATAATAACAGCGACAGACGATGAAGTAAAATGTGTGTATGTACGTCTTTCGCTTGTTCCGAGAAGTGAAATTTGGTTATGGTTTTGTTTGGGTAATTAACATATTATATTAACAGGATCATTTCGTCCCATCGATTTAGCCCTCTTTTTCAGACTACAGAACAAACAAACAAAGAAAAAGAACAACAAAAACACCAACAACAACAACAAAAAAAAAAAAAAAAAATTAAAAATTAATAAAAATTAAAATTTAAAAAAAAAATAATAATAATAATGATAAAAAAAAATAAACAACAACAAATATATATATAATAATAATAATAATAATAATAATAATAACAACAACAATTCAATAATAAATAATAAAAGAAACAGTTATTATACTAATAATATTGAAATAAAATTAAAATAAAACAGGAGAAATTCTTCATTTTTTTCAGTTACGGCATAAAATAATTTTAATAATTTTACTTACGGTATACATATACAATTTTTTTGGCGAAAGTGGGGGGAGGGATGGGAGTGATACGGGGAAACCTCGTGATCCTGTTACGGGCCCCACAACTAATTAAAATACATCACTCCATAAATGTCCCGTCTTTCATCATTATCAGTATGTTTTCGTCTTCTTAAAGGCACCGACGAGTTTTAAGTAAAGCTTTCTAAGACCAGGTCGACTGCAGTTCATTTTTTAATTATGAAAATACAACCGCAAAACATCTCCATAAACGCCCTACTTCAGTGATAATTTCTTTCGTGTTTTATTTTTCGAAATTAATGAAACGGAAAGACAGTGGTCGCGCGTTGGCGCGTGCGAATCGTGAAACAATCCCGCAGCAAATACAAAAGGAAAAAACAATTGGCTGAATGTCAGCCAATTATAGAAACATCTGTCATAAAAAACAGATGTCGTAGGAATTATTATTATTATCCTTAAATAAACGAATAAAAAAAAAAAAAAAAAAAAAACAGAAGAAAATAAATAAAAAGAAAAAATGAAGAAAAAAGAAAGAACTAGAAGAAGATATAAATAAATAACATCTGACATTACTACTACTACTACTACTACTACTACTACTACTACTACTACTATTATTATTATTATTATATTTACTGTTGTATTAGTGCTAATATTAGATGAAGTAGTAGCAATAGTTCTATTAACTGTACGTAAATATACATACATTCACAGATACTTACATGCATACATACATACATACATACTTACATAATTGCACACACAAATACGCACATACAAACATTCGTTTAAACATACACATACACACATACATATATAAATATATACATGTATATATACTAAAATTATATAAAAGGAAACAAAAATGTAAGTGAAAAAATTAACAGTTCATTTTATCTTTATTATTAACTTTTTAATGTCATATTGTATTTATTAATTAATAATGAGTAGCACAAATGCAGCAATAGACGATATTTAAGTCAAGCTAAAATATTTTCTTAATTTCTTTTTACTTTTTATTAAAAGTGTGTAATGTACCAGAAGATATTATCATTTTTACCCAAAATACGTAGGCCAGAGAATATTCAGTTAACCATTAAAACGAAATAATGTTTAAAAACATCAAGAGTATTACCAAGTTATTCTTTTACAGAAAAAAAAAAAAAAAAAAAAAAAAAAAAAAAAAAAGAAGCGTGCGAAAACCCCATATGTCGTCTGCTGGTCGAACAATGCAGATTTCAGTCGAGAGCAGCCCGGGAAAAAGAAACCTATTTCGTCTTTTTGTAAGCCCGACACGTGTTTTACAATACATGTGTAAACAAACAATAATTTTTCTTTTTCTCCGCATACCAAACTCGCAGTCACTCCAGCCAATTATAAGACGCCAATTCGGTCGCGACCTCTAGTGACACTCGTCAGAGGTCAGAGAAAGATAACCGTGTAGTTCTAATTGTACACGAAGTTTAAAAAGTTGACTTGCGAATGAACACGGATAAGGATTTGATAACATTCTTTTCTTTTTTTTTTTTTTTTTTGCTTTGTTCGGTCTGGGTCAAAACGTCCTAAAGGTTTTAAGAAAAACTAAATAAATGAAAAAAACATAAAAGGATGATGTTTTAGCGCCATCTGTCAGGAAAAGACAACTCATTTCGAGGTGTGTCAGAGATAAAGACGTCATGTAGGGATTAAATAAGGCAACGAGAGGTCCCCACAAAAAAGGTCGAAGGGGAAAAGCAACCGTGAAAGTATTTATTGTTGGTCGGTTGTTATTTATCTAAGTAGAAAACTAAGAGAGAGAGAGAGTTTAAGTGAAGCCGGGTCTATGCTTTATAACAAAGTACATTTAGTAGAGCATGTACAGAATTTTTGCGGCATCTGGATCTAAAACTAAAACTGAGATATAATCTTTCGTGTTTATTTATTTTATCATTAATCAGCTAAAAGTATTTATTATTATTATTATTATTATTATTATTTTTATTATTTATTTTTTTATTATTATTATTATTATTATTATTATTATTATTATTATTATTATTTATTTATTTACTTATTTATTTAAAATTATTATTATTATTAATTTTAAATAAAATATCTTTTCACTATATTTAAAATTGTACTGGTTTAAGTGAAAGTAAAATAAGAAAGGTGTGGGAATTTCTGCATGTATATATATATATATAAGTATCTTACAACCTATCTCATTTAGCACATACTCAGATAAACACACACACAAAAAAATTCCCTTATAGGAAATCTTTTTTATTAATGAATAAATACCAGATTAAACAACAAATATTAATAATTGTTAAATATCTGACATAAAATGTTTTAAATTAAATAATGAAATGTAATAGAAATACTGCTACAATTCCTCCACTGGCTACGTTAATGAATTTAATAATAACAATAATAATAACAATAACAATAATAATAATAATAATAATAATAACAATAATAATAATAATAATAATAATAATAATAATAACAATAACAATAACAATAATAATAATAATAATAATAATAATAATAATAATAATAATAATAAAAAGAAGAAGAAAAAGAAAAACAGTTATAATATACATGCATCTTAGCATCGACATGAAAATACAAAAGTTGAAAGCCTGTGCTAAACAAACTCCCAGGTCACAGGTTTGGAACGGGAAATGGGCGCGCCAAGGACAGTTGAACCTGCGACTGATCGTCCCTCAAAGTCTGCCTTGTAGCAGACGAACAACGGACCAGATGACGTAACCAACAGGAAGACAGACGTCGCTGCTGTTCAGACCGTCCACCCACAGATTTCCTTAACCCGGCTCGACAGTCACAAAAGACCCGCTCTTCCTTTTATAGTCAAGGTCACGACCTTGCGATCTTGTCAATGCCTTTCAGCGCCATTCCGCTTTGAACGATAATTACCTTTTCTTTTCAGAAGAACTTCACCTGCCCCATAAGTTTTAATGCCAAACTGGGAGCGGGGAGGGGGGGGGTTAGTGAGGTATGGGAAATGACATATGGCTGAGCTGGGTGTCGAGTTTCTGCTTTAGTGCGGGTGAATACTAAAGGAGAAATTAAAAGCTTAAAATAAGTGCACTGATTAGTGCAAATGGCTCCTGATTGATCTCAGATGTCGTATAGTGGGTTTTTTTTTTTTTAATTCAATGAAGATGAAATGAAATGACAAATGGATGATTAAATACCATTTGACCATTTTCCTTCTTATTGAGTTTCATCTTTCAGGTCGGTCTCTCTCTCTCTCTCTCTCTCTCTCTCTCTCTCTCTCTCTCTCTCTCTCTCTCTCTCTCTCTCTCTCTCTCTCTCTCTCTCTCTCTCTCTCTCTCTCTCTCTCCTCCCTCCCTCCTCCCTTCTTCCCTCTGTCTGTCTGTCTGTCTGTCGTTATCTATACACCTAACTTTAGGAAACAAAAACCGTGACTTAAATCAGCTCATTACCCAATCATGTGGACAGCCCACCACCGATCTATGAAAACCATCTAACTTACCAACCAACTAAACTAAAGAATCGTAACGTGACCACGAACCAGTAACCAACCAACTGAAAAGACGTTTATTCCACAAGACACAAACACAAAAAAAAAAAAAAAAATGTTGTGTGAGACCCCATTACGAACCGGCCGACGTCTGATCACTTTTAGTACCCAAAACATAGGCGTGTACGAGCTTTTCAGACTCCCCAATAAAACGTTATTTGCTTTACGGCCGTATCAGTAAACATTCATCTTTTATAGCCCTACCCAGACATACCCCCCCCCTGTATGGGGATCCATCTTGGCGTCACCCAGCATAATTCTAGAATTTGAAAAAAAGAATCAGTCTCTTTCGTTCCCGTCATGCTTTTTTAATCGGTGATAAAAGTCAGAAGTACAAACACTCCGCCATTATGAGCAGCAAGTTTCTTCCCGTTTGATGACGTCCTGGTAACACTCACATAATATCCACAAAGGACTCATGGGTCGGAGTACTCACGTAATTAATATCCACGAAGGACTCATAGGTCAGAATGCTCACCTAATATCCTTAAAGGACTCGGAGGTCGATGGGCTGATGTAGGTGTTCATGTTTTGAGGGAGGGGGAGGGAAGTGGTAATCACACCGTGGCACTTGGCATGACGGTATTGTGACAGACGACATTTATAAATGGCTGCCCACAGCGGTCACTGACCTGATCAGACGAAAAAGACTGTAAAACTGAAATTCAGTGTTTGAAACGTTTTGACAAGATACACGGAGAATGTAATTAAAGGAAATAGAGGTAGATGTATAGGAAAACATAAACACACCCACACACATATATATAAATGCACATCACATATATACACATGCGTTTGCTACCTACCTATCTGCGTATATGCATACAAACATATATGCATATTATTATGACGGCCTACATAGCTACACAATCTAGTATAAATACATGACAATTAATCTACGTCTACTACTATTACTACTGCTACTACTGCTATTACTACTACTACTACTATTGCTATCACTATTATTGTCATTATTATTACTTTTTCTTCATATTATTAATATTGAGCCATTCATCTGCTTTTCCCCCTCCCTCTGGTAACCATAACAACACGTGTCACAAATCAGTGACGCCACACTTACTGGATGACGTTTGTCTGTCATGGCCGCCATTAGTCGGTTAGCGCCGTCTGGTGGTGATTGATATAGAAGTGGTACGGTACTTGAATAATGGGTTCCAGGCAATTTACGAAATAAACACATCAGTAAAATAGTTCTTGTAGTTTGATGACGACGTTCATACGCGATAAAAATTTGCTTAATTAATAGTGACGTCATAACAATTTAGAACTTGGAACTTTTATAATAAAAACAACAACAACAATAATAATAAAAAAAAAAATATCAATATTAAATAAAATATAAAAAAGAACAAATAATATTAAAAACTAAAATTATTAATAATGATAAATAAATAAATAAATAAATAAATAAATAACTGTTTTTCATTCTGTATCGGCTTGAATTTCCACTCATCCATCCATCCATCAATCTGTCTCTCTCTGTACACAAACACATGTACACACACACACACACACACAAACAGAGACACAAACTCTCCAAAAAGCCATTTATATATCTAAAATAGAATAATATCCACACGGTTGTCAAATATCTTAGACACATCAACATACGGGATGTCTTATTAATTTCCACATGCTCTGTCAGACATTTTCTTCCTAATGTTTTAGCGATGGAGTCGGTTTCTCTGCATGTGAAGCAATAATTATAACGTTTTATTTTTAAAATAATACATACCTCACTCAGTATTTGAAAATACCAAACAAATTAGTTTGACACGATCTTGTAATTTACTTTTGTTTGCTGGAGTGCATTCTTGAACTAATTTTAAGAGAAAACTGTGACGTCAACAAAACAATTATAGTGACGTAACAATTATATATATCTGGACATGATGAAAATAATAACGACGTATTTCCGCAGATGCAGAAGATATCACTGTTGTTAATGAAAACACCAACACCATGGACGCCGTCTTCGACTTGAGAACATCATCATCAAAGACAACAACGCCATGGACACCATGTCAGCTTTAAGAACATCATCAAAGACAACAGCTGTCGGGGAATGTTCAAAAGAAACGTGAAAAAGATCAGTGCACACTTTAATTTCGTACGAAAATGAGAATTTAAAACAAACAAACGAAATGACGACTCGGGGGCTCTGCTAAGAGGGGGGAAAGTGGTCAGGCACTCAGAAGAAAGATCCATTCACGAAAGCAGACGAGTATTCTTCAGACGTTAAATTTCGTAGCAGACGTGAAGTCCAGCGGCAGACGATCTTCCGTTTGGTACTAATAAAATGGAGAGTTGTGATTTTTTCAACTTTTCTGATTTCAGCTGTCACTTTTGCATTACAGAGTGGATTCGAGTTGAATGCTTATGACCCAGTATTTCAGTGCATCTGCTGTGTTTATATATATCTATATAATCTACCTATTTGTCTGTCTATCCATCTGTCTGTCTTTTGTATGTCTTTTTACCTGTTTATCTATGTATATATGTATCTACGTACAAATTGAATGTAAATACTGAAATGTCAATAAAATATGAATGATGAAAGAGAGAGAGAGAGAGAGAGAGAGAGAGAGAGAGAGAGAGAGAGAGAGAGAGAGAGAGAGATTAGATTATAAAGACGAACACCTCAAAGACAATACAGAAATAAATATAAACACTACTAAAATCAGAAGTGCAGTATTATATACGCAGAACCTTAACCCAAGTCATATCGTCCTCTGTGAGTTATTGGCAGTAAAAAAAAAAAAAAAAAAATTGCATAACGCTTCTCCCCCCCCCCATCTGCTGATGATGCAGACAGACAGCTCAGCGTGACGTAGCGGAACTTGCCCGTCTCGCACAGGAAATGATCGCCTGCACGCGCCACTGACCTGTCTGTCGTCTGCTTTTACTGCGACTGAAATCTGGCTAAGGTTACACTTCGGTCTTACTTAGTATATACTCAGTATTTTTGTAAACATCGTTATAAAGAATAGATCACACACACACACACACACACACACACACACACACACACACACACACACACACACACACACACAGACTGATATGCATCTTTATAATAGCCTAGGAGGCAATATTTATAAGGTTGGCACAAAGGGTTGCTAGTACCAATCCTTCTCATTGCTTCTGTTTGGCTAGAAGACTGATTTGTCAAAGTCAGTATTCATCTCTTCTTTCTATGGACAGTGCTTACGAAATAAAATACAAAAAATAAAAATAAAAATAAAATAAATAAATAAATAAAGATAAATATAAAAATAAATTAAGAAATTCACTTGATACTAGTAGAGAAAGAGTGGCTTGTAGCATCTCTTTTTGTTATTAACACAGTGCCATTAGTTTAAACATAGCTTAATATACACTTGTAGTCATTAAATAAATCCTTTATCTTCCATCATCTGTGTTATATCAACTCATGTGAATGTTTTTCCCCAAAATCATTTAAGTATCAAAGCTGTGATGATAAAAAGTAGTACTGAAATGCAAAAAGTAAAAAGAAAATAAAGAAACAAATGCAAAGAGGGACAGTTGATGCCTGTTGTCGTTGATTTGGCGTGGCGGTTGATGACGTCGATCATTTGAAGAAAGTGAACGCGTCGTGCCTGGCGTCACTGTGGTAATTGCTGTCACGTCGCTTTGTTCAGGATGTCGTTCACGTCGTTCATGTTGGAAAGTTAAACACGTCTGTTATTTCAGCTCTCCTCAGCGACATCGGACGTTTTCGGAAATCACCGGTCGGCGCACGTTCGTGGACCCGTTCCGCTGATTGTCGCACGTGCAAAACGTACCGGAAGTTGTCATGCGGTCTGAAAAGAGCACGAGGCATGCACGTGCAGAAGACAAAACTTTCTCTTTCTGGTATGGCCCGAGAGTGCGGCACGTAGAATAATGTTTGACAAATTTTCATTTAGCAAGCCAGCGACATTGATGAAACACGACAAGTGTTTGTTGTATGCGCATGTCTGCACGTGATTCATTTGCCAGATCAAGGTCAACATTTTAATAAGGGGAGACAGAGAGAGAGAGAAAAAAAAATAATAAAAATAGTAGACATTAAAAAGATATAATAATAATAATAATAATAATAATAATAATAATAATAATAAAGTAAGGAAAAGAAACGGATGACAGGGAAATAATTACACTTTCAGAATATGAAGGCAGTTGATTATTGGTATACATGAGTCAAAACGAGGTGTGACGTAGTTATTTAAAATAAAATAAAATAAATAAAACTATAATGTTAAAAAGTAATGGGAGAGTGAAATTAGCAAACGCGCGCGCGCACACCCGCATACATACGCATATAATGTGTGTGTGTTTCTATTTGTGTTTATATTACGTGTGTGTTAATGAACATACAGAGATAGGTAGTCTATAGGTAGGCTACACTGAGTAGAGGTATCCATAGCCAAACTCCAAAGAGATAAATGATTGCGTGAAAAAGATTTACATATCCCCACCCCCCAAAAAACCCTTAAGTAACCGTCCGTCCCTCGTTCTCGAACGAAGTACATGTGTACTTTGAACCCTACGAAAAGTCTGTTATGTGTTTAGTCTGATTTCGTAACCAACTTACCGTAACCGAAACAATCTTATACGTAATCATCTGACGTTCAGCAATTTACCAATAGGTCGGTCGTTGACTTCAGTGAATGAACGAAAGAAAAAAAAAAAAAAAAAAGAATGAAAAGGTACTTAACCATATATAAGTACGTTTTAGTATTAACATTTAATAGGTGTCAAACGTTCGACACGATGTCATTTGTTTTATTTACAAGTTTACAAGGTTACTTCTTCGTCGAATACCTTGAACTTAGATCATATAACAAGATATAAAAAGAAATAAGTAGTATAGTATATACCATACGTATAATATTACATTACAGCACCTCAAGTTTAAATATATGGATTGCAGATCAGCTGAAAGGGAAAATAATGTTCAAGGTTACCTAGTATGTAACAGAAGAGCTTTGATTATAACGGGAAACAGAGAAAATCTGAGTCAGTAGTTTTTTAGAGTCATCTAGAGTTGTGAATTAAAAGAATATTATTTTAAACATGACGAAATGTGAGATGTAACCATGAGTAGCGTGCTTGGACGGATTATGAAGCATTGTAAAATGAATGTATTTAAATATAAAATATTGTTGCTACGTAACAGCGACAGAATTCGAATGAGTTGAGAGAGAGAGAGAGAGAGAGAGAGAGAGAGAGAGAGAGAGAGAGAGAGAGAGAGAGAGAGATTAAAAGATATAATTAAATTCAGAGAGACAGTTTAGTTATATTAAATAAATAAATGAATTAGATAGATAATTTAGTTAGATAGATTAGATAGATAGATAGAAACGACAGGCAGGGAAAGACAATGATACATAAATACAGATGGTTTATTTGTATGTCATTGTTTAATTATGACAGAGAAACGATGAGAATTTGACTGTTTTACACAGTCAAGCATTTCACACATACAGAAAGATGTGAAGGTAAAGACTGTGTTACATTATTTTGATATGAATACATATAATATACAGTGATGTCCTGTCTAACTTATCTAACTCGCGATAACAGACTATTAACAAGTACGTATCTTACTGGATACAACTGTTAACAGTTAAACATATCTTAACGGATACAGCTGTTAACAATTAAACACATCGTATCAGATACGACTGTTTACAAGTAAACACATCAGATCAGATACGACTGCTTACAAGTAAACACATCAGATCAGATACGACTGTTTACAAGTAAACACATCAGATCAGTTACGACTGTTTACAAGTAAACACATCAGATCAGATACGACTGCTTACAAGTAAACACATCAGATCAGATACGACTGCTTACAAGTAAACACATCAGATCAGATACGACCGTTTACAAGTAAACACATCAGATCAGATACGACCGTTTACAAGAAAACACATCAGATCAGATACGACCGTTTACAAGAAAACACATCAGATCAGATACGACCGTTTACAAGAAAACACATCAGATCAGATACGACTGTTTACAAGTAAACACATCAGATCAGATACGACTGTTTACAAGTAAACACATCAGATCAGATACGACTGTTTACAAGAAAACACATCAGATCAGATACGACTGCTTACAAGAAAACACATCAGATCAGATACGACTGCTTACAAGTAAACACCTCGGGATAAACCTACGTGCAGTAAAATTCGTGGCAGGATATTTGCGCGCCGATGTCCCGTGCAGGCCGTTCCGCGTGACTGGGCGTGACTTCGAAACGACGCCGAATAAAAGCTTTATGATAAATGCCCCACTGAAAGCGGCGTTGAACGCCATGATGGCGTTATGCAATCACGTGACCCCGCTAGGGTCCCTGTCCCATTCGGGCGTGGAAAATCGGTCAGCATGAAGAATTTAGAAGAAGGAAAAGGAAAAAAAAAAAAAAAAAAAAAAAAATCAGAACGAGTGTGAATGAGAGATTTGGGTTTCCCTTGAGAAGTGAAGTGAATTGAAAAATCGCCTTTACAGAAGCGACACACCCACCACCACCCACCACCACCCACCCCCTTATTTCCAGACTTGGAAACAATTTTGGCACTTTCAGTTTCTTTTGTGATGGAAGTCCTGTCTTTTCAAAATATGCCAAGTCTTCATAATCGGCTGAAGTTAATAAATTATGCAATTTTTTTTTCTACATTTTTTTTTAAAGACGTTTTACTTTAAGCAACGTATATAATCTTCTGAGGTGGCAGAGGTTGACCACGGCTGAGATCAGATCTTTAGGAGCCGGTCAACGACCGCTCGTGCAATGACCGAGGAAAACTAATGGCGCGGAATGGTTGTCGTCTGCTCACTGATGCGGAAAGTTTGCAGACAATGTTTGTTGTAAGAATTTAGGGCGGACCTTACAGGTGCAAATTTTTATCATATTCGTCAGACTGTCTTTCGTATTTGTACATATACATACATACATACATACATATATATATATATATATATATATATATATATATATATATATATATATATATATATATATGTATATGTATATATGTATGTATGTGTATATGTGTATATTGTAGGAAACATTACTGAATAAAATAAATAAATTGTTTAAAATTAAATTAATTAAAAATATATATATATATATATGCTAACAATGTCTGAAAATCAAAGTAAGCAAGTAAATAAATAAATAAAATAGTGACGTTCTTTCATCTACATTAATGTGTAGTAAATCCAGAATCTAAGATAATAGCAGTTTTATTTTTGGTGTTTTAATATAGTCAGGGCCATCTTAAGTCAAAGGCACACAGAAATAATAATAATAATAATAATAAATTAGATTAAGTTAAATTAATATAAAACAAAAGGAAACACTATTAAATATAAATAAAATGAAGATGAAACAAAAGAATAAAATATACAGAAATAAAAATGAAAATGTAATTTGAAATTACTTAAATCATATATCATTTTATTTTAATAATTTATATATGTAACATATATAAAGTGAATTAAAATAATTAATATCATTAACAAATAAGAAATATATATATATATATATATAAATTATCATTCACAGAATACATTTCGTATTTTGTTTTATTTGAGGCTATGTTACAATATCAATATAATCTCTTGTTTTAGACGTATTGAAAGAAAATAATAAAATAAAAAACAGGTTAAAAAATAGTGTAATAAAACATTAATAGATTCAAGAAAGAAAAAAATACTGAAAAGGAGACAAAAAAATAAAATAAAATAAAATAAAATAAAATAAATAAATAAATAAAAAAACAAATTCGTCGTTTAGAAAATGACCCCTATCCTATTAGTCTCTCCATCGATTGTATTTGACTATTAATTAATTAATTAATTAATACTACTACTACTACCACTGCTACTACAACTACAACTGCCATATTCTTTATTTATTAGTTTTATAGAAATTAAACATTAATATAAAAAAAGTGAAAAAAAAAAGAAAAAAAAAAAAAAAAAAAATTTAATAACCAAAATTGTTTTGTTGCTTTCTTCTTATTATTAAAACAAAAGAATATCAATAACTCTTTACACTGAAATGTTGATCTGAAGCCATGGCAACAAAAAAACAACAACAACGTGAAACAGAACATAATTTGTCTACGCAGAGGAAAATGACCATACACTGACCAGGTCACCGTGACCCAGCGTGTTTGACCCGACGGGTACAAGCGTAATAAAAAAAAAAAATACGCCACCGAGATAGGAAAGCTGGACGAATGCCAACTGGAAACCAGTCAGTAACAAGTATTGCATAAGATGTTACGCGGACTATAGCTTGATAATGAAGCATACTGTTATGTCTAAACGTGTAGCGCTAAATGAAGGCAATAAACCAGTCGACGGGACATGATTACTTTGGTCTCAAACCACAGTTTTTATTTTCCTTGAGTTTTTTTTCGTTTGATTTGTTGTTGTTGTTGTTGTTGTTGTTGTTGTAACTTGTCTAAATGAGGATGCTGGGAATATAAATAATTATAATAATAATAATAATAATAATAATAATAATAATAATAATAATAAAAAACCCTATAAATAAATAAATAAACAAATAAAAGTAAAAATAAAATGGGAGAAAAGAACAACAAAAACCGTTAAAAGTTTAGGAACGATTTGTCGAAATCGAATAGAGTGAACATGATGACGTAATTTCATTACGAGAACAAGTTCAGCTGTGTATAGTGAGAACAAGATGGCCGAATTATAACGAAAGAGATCGCGATAACCGCTCTTGGTTCTTCTTTCTTTCTTTATTTTCTTCTTTCTTTCTTTTTTTTTCTTTTTCTTCTTCTTCTTCTTCTTTTTTTTGGAATCACTTATGAGCCAGTGTTTGAAGACGTGTTTTTACACGCGCTGTGCAGATTTCACCGCGCGGTTCACGAACTGTGGCAGTGAATCGTGTCCGCCCCGTGACCCCGCCCTTACCTCACGTACTTCACATCTTCCAGCTCTGCGTTGCTAGGGGTGATTTTATATTATTCAAATCAGACGGACGGACGGATGGATGGATGGATGCCTATATACATGTAGATATACACACATAGTCGTACATGCATGCACATGTATATTCATACATAAATGCATACGTTTATACATACATACATATAGACATATATTCATATATTCATATATATATATATATATACAGAAATATACGGATACATACATACAGACAGATGTACTTTAATAGACTATAACGCTGTAACTCAAAATGAACTTTAATTGGAGAAGGACAAGTCCTCCTATGTGCCCGTTAGATTATTTTTGGTCAGTGCTTTGTGAGTTGTATGTGAAAAACATTGGTATGTGCTATCCTGTATTGTTGTTTTGTTCTTTTAATCTGCTGACTAATATGAATATTCTTTAGAGAGACAGTGTCGTCTTTATCATCATCGTAATAGACTGAAAGAATGTGAACCAAAATAAATAAATAAATGAATAAATGAACAAATAAATAAATGATGACAATAATAGTAAGAAGAGGAGGAAGAAGAAGAAGAAGAAAAAGAAGAAATATTGCCACGAAATGTTATTACATTATATCTTTCATACTGTTACTTGCATATTTGTTGTGTTTAGTTATTTAATTATTAAAACACATTTATTTTCACAACAGGACTCGTCATTCATTAAACGTAAATTTCACTTTCAGGCACCCGATTGTGTCTGGGTTATTTTCGCAGAGAACCGCAAAGGTGGAAAAATACAAACGAAAACAAAGTATTTCATAAGACAACCGGAAGCGTCTGTTTAGATACCATTGTAATCGAAAAATCTAGAATTTCGAAGGTTCCTCCAGGTCAGAGGATGACAGGTGTTTGGTGATTTACCCCGACTACACAATCCCCCGTACCCTGTAACATACTGAATGCACGCGCACTTGGTCCGATTAGATTGGCTTTGTTAGATTACGGTCAGCAGAAGAGAGAGAGAGTTCCCTGGCGCGCGCGTAACACGTTATGCAATTTTGTTCTGCGCTACATGATTGGCTCTCCTGTGTGAACAGAATCAGCCTCTTTTTCTGAAGAGTTCTGCCATGAAACGAGACTCGGCGGACAAAAGAATTCCACGCGCGGTGAACCCATTGAAATCTCGCGGTTTAGATAACGCGTTTGTCAATAAAAGGATATGATATAATTTAATATTTGATTGTGAGAATTGAATTTTTCTTCGTCTGTTGTTTGACTGGCTAGATCAGTCTGAGTTAAAGTATAATAAATAGCGTAATCAATAAAATAAAAAAGAATAGAATAGAATAGAATAGAATATAGTAATATAAATTAAAATATAATTAAAATAAAATAATAATGAAACGAAATGAATAGAATAGAACAGAACAGAAAAGAAAAGAAAAAAAAAAATGAAATGAAAATAACAAAAGATTATAAAAATGAAATCTAATAAAATTTACTATGCAATACGATAGTATAATATAAGAAAAATAAGAAGTACAATAAAATAAAATAAAATAAAAAGTAAAATTAAAATTTAGCAAGTTGTGAAGAGAATGTCGAGATTATTTTTAAATACAAAGGAACTGAACGAAGATAAACTGAATTTATTATCATTAATTATTGTTATTATAACCAAACAAAACAAAACAAATAAATAAATATAAAAATGAAAAGAAGAAGAAGAAGAAAAAACAGCAGCAAAAATTTAAAAAAAAGTATTACATAAATAAATAATGTGAAATTACTAAATAAATAGAGATTAGAAAATGATAAAATGCCGCTTTTAGTTTGTTGTCATTCTTCAGTGAACAAATTAAAAATAAGATAAATAAAACATTTAAAATAAACGGAAATAAGAATAAATATGTGTAAAAACATGAAACTCCAAAACAATCGTAATAAAAAAGAAATTAAAGAAGAAGAAGAAGAAAAAAAAAGAAATTAAAAAAAAAAAAAAAAAAAAAAAGAAAGAAAGCAAAAACGAAAGACAGGAAGAAAATAATAACAATAAAAAGAAGAAGAAAAGACAGAAAGAAAGTACAATAGTAAAAAAAAAAAATTCTTTCCGGAGCTGAATATAAAACATGAAAATAATTGACTGTATCAACAAGAACTAAATTATGACAGACGCGAATCTTGTCTGTTATGTTAATTTCAGACGTCTGCTCTCCCCGACCTGACAGGTCGTCTGTCGTGACAAACTTAAGTAAACATGTCGATTTCGCTATCGCACACATTGCACCACAATAGACGCGCACGTGCAGAGGTTTACAGAGACTGGAAGCAGACGTGGAATGAGACATCAAACGCGCGTGCGTCTTGTCAGCAGTGCTGGGTATAAAGTTACTGTGACACGATACTGAACAAATGGAAGGGATACTTGAAGTCTGGGAATGAGAAAGAGAGAAAAAAAAAAAAAAAAAAAAAAAAAAAATAATTAAAAAAACAAACAGAGAGATTGAGAGAATGAATTTTAGCTTTTTAATGGCTTATCATTTTATGAGCATTAATGCAGTTTTAAAAGCAACAATAATAATGTAAACTTTCGAATTACTTACATAAATTATTCTGTTTGATTTGACGTTTGTTTTGTTTCATGCTGAAATAAAATCCTGTTGGCAAGAATAGAATTACGTCATCACAATTGAATGACGTACGTACATACATCATGTTAGAGTGGCGCCAGTACGTATGGTTGCTATGTACGCGCGATATAAACTTGGAACATTTGATTGATTTGATGTTTATTAGACCACACCATGAAATAATTTTTAAACTTTGAAAGAAATTAGCGTGCGATCGATAACAATAATAATAATAATAATAATAATAATAATAATAATAATAATAATAATAATAATAATAATAATATAACGAAGAAGAAGAATTATAAGGATGAAGATAACGATGACACAGATGATGATGATGATGATGATAATAATAAATTGAATATGCACAGAATGCAATATTAATGTTTCTGATAAATATGTAACACCTTCTTTTACCAAGATCTAACATTTTTGTTTTAAATGACACGTTACTGTTTTATGGATATGACATTATTTAAACAATGCATATAAATAAATAGGTAAGTTAACTGAAGGTAAATGAGCAGGTAAGTAAGAAAATAACTAAATGAATAACAATTAATATTAAAATAAACATAACAGCAAAAATAAAATAACAAAAATAATAATAATAATACTAAAAAATAAATAAAATAAAATAAATAAATAATAAATTCTTAATTATCACTGGTTACCATAAAGAAACGGCTGAACGTGATTGGCTAATATAAATGACGTAATGATTCGGAGGTCAAGTATTTTTAGTTTGCTCTGACCAGTTGTAAATACGTACACAGACCTGTCATTCTAAAACAATGCGTATTTCGAGAAGCGCCTAAGTGCAATCACGTAGGCGCCCACGTCATTCGGTAATTACGTCACAACTCATAGGACTATCAGTAACACGCAAATGTTATTTCCCAGGAACACGAAATCTTTTTTTAAATACAATTATTATCACAATATCGCGTTCTCATTCATCCACAAGCCTGAAGGGTTTGAAGTTCTGAGATCGCGATCAGCTACCCGATGTTTAGATAGTTGCGCTGCTTAGAGTCTAATTAACGACAATCATTATTTGTCACAAATAAAACTCTCTCTCTCTCTCTCTCTCTCTCTCTCTCTCTCTCTCTCTCTCTCTCTCTCTCTCTCTCTCTCTCTCTCTCTCTGTATTTATTTATATTAAATAAATAAATAAATATTTAAACAGGCCACCTACTACAACATTTCCAAGGGTTAAATTTATAGACTTTACAATAAACAGGAAAGAATAACACTGTAAAAAATAAATAATATATAAAATGATATTTTCAGTGACATACAATTTTGTGATTACATGTGAAATATCACGTGATTTCCTCCGATAGATTATCTACATTGCAACATAAGGATGACGTAGCTCAAGATTAGCTCAGAGCTGATTAAGTTTTGTTTATTCGAAGGTCATCGACCGCTAGGTTTAAATATAAATTATCGTTCTATTTTTTAAAAGTTATATAAAAGTAAAAAAAAATCTAAAAAAAAAGTCAGAAATAAATAAATGAATGAATGAATAAATAAGTAAAATAAAATAAATTAATACAATAAATAAAATGAAGAACAGAACGAAAAGGGCTCTTATTTTATGATAATAATAATTAGATATCTGTATTAAACACATTGTTTGCTATTTGTATCACCTCATTATTCCTTCCGTAATACTGAGATTTAGTAGTCGTAAACTATTTTTGTATCTTACTGTGTTACTTAGTCACTACGTTTCCATGGTAATTTATTATCTTAATAAACTCAGTAATGTGCAGTTATATTGATTAT
Organism: Chrysomallon squamiferum; assembly: GCA_012295275.1. NCBI lineage: Eukaryota > Metazoa > Mollusca > Gastropoda > Neomphalida > Peltospiridae > Chrysomallon > Chrysomallon squamiferum. The sequence continues at coordinate 8,986,107 of CM022668.1, read as the reverse complement.
AATTACCATAATTTCTACGTGTGTGCGTGTGTGTTTGTTTGTTAGTGAAAACGTATGATCTAAGTTCGAGCATATTTAAGGTTTATGCTTGTATGTGTATAACTGTATATGTATGTGTGTGTATACAACGATATACTGAACTAGATAGAAATAGAGCCGTTAAGACAGAATGACAGACATATAGACAGATGAATCGATGAATAAAGAAACCAATACGTGTGTGTGTGTGTATGTTTGTATGTATGTCTGTATGCATTATATATGTGTTTGTATGTATGCATGCATGTATGTATGTATGTATGTATGTATGTATGTATGTATGTATGTATGTATGTATGTATGTATGTATGTATGTATGAATGTAGTTTACACTTGCACATACTGAACAGCAATGTGAGTTTGTATGTATTACTATTTACATCTATACTGCGGTTCATTATAGTTACAGACTAGTATGTATAAAATACTTATTTGCATTTATACTTCTGAGCCAGTGAAAAATGCTAGCGACTACTTCTTTGTCTGTGTCTTTTTTCCTTCTTCGATTTTTTTCCTGACGTTTCCCGATATTAAATATAAAAAAAATTATAATATTAAAAAAAGAGTAAAGAAAAAGTGCAAATGAATGCGTTAATGACAAACTTAGCTGATTCAGGTAGATTAGGTCCAGATCGATATCTGATCGCTCATCCAGGATTAGTCTTCATCTCTCTTACGTAGATAATAAAATGTCATATTAAAAGGTGAAAAAAAAAAAAAAGCGTACAGGTAAATGAAATCACACCTGAGAGGGATCAGGGAAATGAATATTTTTTTTCACAGGTGTTAAAACTGAGCTGGATTTGGGAGAGTTCTGTGCTAAGACAAAAGGAGAATCAGTTTAAATCGAGATATTTAGTAACAGTAAGTAAATCAAGTTTTGTCTCTTGCGTGATGCAGAAGTATGTTTGCGTGCGTGGCGTACGCACATGATAATATATTGCACGCATTTGTGTGTCTGTTCGCAAGCGTATTTATATTTCTGATGTTCTCTCTATCCATCAACTGATATACCTGCTTGTCTGATTGTTTACATCTTTATTTGTGTGTGTGTCTGTCTGTCTGTCTCTATCTATATGTCTATCTTTCTGTCTATATGACTGTATATATACATCTAGTTCAATATATTGTTATTCTGCCTTTTTCACCATCTGAATGCATATGTCTTTATTTATTTACTTATTTGGTTTTTTTTTTTTTTTTTTGGGGATGTTTATTTATTTATTTATTTTTTGGGATTGATTTATTCATTTATTTTCTTTATTTTTTGGAGGGATATTCATTCATTTATTTATTTATTTATTTATATTTTATTTTTCTATTTTTCGATCTCAAACGACTTCGTACATCTGGTTGTAGTTTGGAGTCAGGAATCAGTCGACAGATTAAGCTTGTTAAGGGAACCTCCCGCACCTTGTTGCCACTGGCAACTGGAAAGCGACAGTGTTACAGTTTCAATACTAGCAATTATTTGTCATCTCGACATCCCCTCCAGGCGCAAACCAGTCGAGATCCCCCACTTTCCCATACAGTACAATCGCCGCCATTATTTTTCTTCTTTGTGTTGTTATCCTCCCAGACTCACGAACGCTTCTGACATCCGCAGATGTGCGTTGCGTAATAAGCTGATTTGTTTCAAGTAATCTCTGTCGAGCTCGGAAGAACTAATGCCCTTTTTATTTTGACTTTTTAATTTCGTTAAACTGCTTCGTAATGCAGTCTGTTGTAACATTTGTTTAAATTAAATGAGAAGAACTCACGGACACAAGTTAAAGCAGAAACAACGTTAGACACAAAATGACTAGAGAGATCCAGAGGAGACCAAAAAAAAAAAAAAAAAAAAAAGAATTATAGAATGGGAATTGTCCAAGTGGGAAATTGTCCTGGAACCGGTGTAAACATCTATCTTTATAAATATATGAAGCAGACACAACTAAAATCGAAAGATACACATAAATATTTGCAACACAGAACAATGAATTATGCGCTGATATTACGATTTTAAGAATTTCTTCTGCAGTCGCTCCTGTTGCTTTTAGCAGAGCAGTGGACAAATACTATTTAATATGAACTGGATGAACTTTTTCTTCTTCTTCTTCTTTTTTTTTAAATTTATTTTCTTTCTCTTCTTTACTTTTCTAGTAAATCAGGATATAATTTTGCTGTTTCTACGGTTTATTTTGTTTTCTTTTTAAATAATGAAATTAAATTATTGAATTAATGAATTATATATATATATATATATATATATATATAGCAATAAATAAATCAATCAATAAATAAATAAAATAAAATAAAGGAAAATAAATTAAACGAATAAACATAAAAATAATAATAATAAATATCATAATAATAATAATAATAATAATAATAATAATAATAATAAGAATAAGAATAAGAATAAGAATAAGAATAAAATAATTTATGAAATTAAATTTAAAAAAAAAACCCAAAAAACTTTTAACAAAGTTTAAATGGCAGTGAAGTGTTTAGCTTAGTGTTGGTTCTGAAATGTAAACATACCAACAGGTCACCACAGACATCTTTATTTCGGTTTTAAGCACGAATATATTGAGTAATCGAAATCAGGACAATCGTCTGCCCATTTCATGTATTCTCTCTCTGTGACCTTGCACCCTATTCTTTTCGTATTTTCCCCCCTAAAGGTTCGGAGCATCACGTTCCTACAATATGCGAGCACTACAAACGGAACGGAGCGTTACAGGCCTAAGGCAAAAGCAAAGAATTTTCTTGACCTCTCGGGTCGCAGGCTTCAGATTATAAACACCGGACCTCGCTGTGTAAACAGAACTCGGACGTGTACAAGGGCCAGTGTCGTTTTATGTGCCGGGAGAGAGACACATGTTTTCCCCGGCGAGCTAAAATATTACGTAACGCCGAAAAAGGGTTGATGTTTGTTCAGCAGTCGAGTATAAAATTGGCTTCGCTGCTCAAACAAGAAATCATTTCAGAATTAAAGTGTTAATTTTATCCGTGCATTATGACATTCAGATAATTCTGAGAGCGTTGTTTAAGAAGACGACGCAAAGAAGAAGAAAGAAAAAGAAAAAGAACGTTGAAAATGAGGAGACTAAAAAGATGAAGAATGAAGAAGGAAGAAGAAAAGAGAAATTAAACCAAATTTAGAATTTAAGTCAGAAATAATATTTAGCAAAATCTACTTCTTTTGAAAAACGGATTCTCCAGAATTGCTTTGATAACATTCTAGACTTTTAAATAAATTACACCTCCCTACTAAAGATAACCACACCCCTGCACACCCCTCGTCCCACTAGACACAGCGTACCTCTACATACTGCTTCTATTTCTTTGACACATTGTTTCATGTTTAATGGTCTGTTAATATCGTATCTGTATATTTATTTTTGTTTATTTAAGATCCTGTTCCATTAGTGGAAATCTCTCTCTCTCTCTCTCTCTCTCTCTCTCTCTCTCTCTCTCTCTCTCTCTCTCTCTCTCTCTCTCTCTCTCTCTCTCTCTCTCTCTCTCTCTCTCTCTATATATATATGTATGTATGTATATGTATGTGTATGTATGTATGTGTGTGCACCCACACAGATATATTTATATATATATTATTATGTATGTGAAAGGTGCAGAGATGTGTGTGTGTGAAGATGTGAGACTGAGGGACCCACAGAGATATATTATATATATATTATTATGTATGGAGAGAGAGAGAGAGAGAGAAGGAGAGAGAGAGACACCAAGAGAATGGCAGGACATTTTATTTCAACAAGATAAACTGACGGACGAAGAGGGAGAGGGAGAGGGGAGGGAGAGAGGGAGAGGAGAGGAGAGACAGACAGAGAGAGAGAGAGAGAGAGAGAGAGAGAGAGAGAGAGAGAGAGAGAGAGAGAGACCAACCGCGTTGGTGCTATGGCAAGACAGTTTATTTCAACAAGATGGCCGGCCCAATGTTTACTGCCCTCTTGGATTACACCCGGGCACTGGTCACTCGAAATGTCCAGCTTTATAATTGGGAGTCCGGACAATGACACTCCTTGGCTGGCCGTACTCTCCTCACACAGAACGAGTTTCGGGTGAAGTTTTATTCTAAGGAAGGGTCACCCTGTTTGACCCCTATTCAAATGGGCAACGTGTGCAAAAGAATCCAGTGGAAATGGAATTGATTCAAAGGTCATAGGGCTCGGACTCCAGGTCAGAGGTTATTCTCAAAGAGCAGGCGCAGAGTTGTATGTTTTTTTTCAAATTGTAATCTCAACCGAATTCAAGTTTTAAATACTTTACTGGACAGGACAGACTGCTGACAATTTATTAACTAACCTCACCTTCATGGATTTCACATAACAAAAATAAAAACAAGCGCATCTGTGTAAAAATAATTTTTGGTTGGAATTTGCTAACATTATTTTCTTAACGTAATTGCGTTGTTAATGGACAACAACTCCCCGTGGTGATTATGTAGTTATTAGATGTCAGATGTTTAGTTAATTCTGTAAAGGAATTTTCGCGAATATTCACAACACTGTGTTTTCCATGAAAGTCTTTGTTTGCATGCCTATACCACAGCGCGAAATATACCACAAGGCTGAATAAATATATTGCAATAAATGAAACAACTACTTGATAGCCACAGACATAGTAAAATTTAAACAATACTTGGATAGTAAATAAAAATGATGATGATGATTGTAAAATGTAGTAGTAGTAATAATATAATAAAATGTAGTAGTAGGAGTTTTAGTAATAGTAATAATAATATGTATGTTTATCCTTTTTATTTTATATTTGCTTTTCGGTTTTGGTATACTTTTTTCATCTTTTTCTTTTTTTTTCTTCTTCTTAATAATAATAATAATAATAATAATAATAATAATAATAATAATAATAATAATAATAAAAGATACAAGTAATAATAGTTACTGAAGTAGTTGTAGTTGTATTAGTAGCTACAGCAATAGTAATTATGACAGTAGTTGTGGTGATGTTGAGGGTGATGATGAAGGCAATAGTAGCAGCAGTAGTAGTAGTAGTAGTTGTTAATAAGTGATATTTGTAGTGGTCGTGACGGTGTAGTAGTAATCACAAAACAATATAACAATTCAGTACAAAATGTAAAACAGCAATGATGATCATCATGATGATTGTAATGATGATGATGATAACGGTGATGATAATTATAACAATATTACAAATATAAGTAATTAGTAAGCGTTAGTTACGGAATACAATGAGTGAATATTATAATTTTTACGGAGCAATGACCTTTTATTATTATTATTATTATTATTATTATTATTATTAGACATTGTCACGTGACCGGCTAAACTGAATTTTTGGGTAAGCTCATCCCGGCCATGTTTTTCTGCTACATTATTACTCAACAACTTGCGCCAGCGGCGACAGAACACACAACATTAGAGCTGACCTTGCCTGGTGGTTCAAACCTGCTATTCTTAGTGTCAGTTAGCACGGGCAGTCCAATCATATTGTGACGTAATCTGAATAATGCTCGTTACGTAATAGTAGGTAATTCCTCCGCTGCTCTGCACAGCCAGCCGAAGACACGCCCCCAGTGACCTCAAGGGTCATAGATCTAAATAATTCCAGCATAAATTAAATATGACTTGTCCTTCCATGTCCTCATGCGGACGATTCCACGTTTCAGTAAAAGGGTGGGTGGGGGGAGCAAGCAGACTGGTTTAATTATTTTAATTTTGTCCTTTTTGTACGTTGAATGCAATTTCAGGTAATGATTTTGGTTTCAGTTAAAAAAAAAAAAAAACTGTCACTTATTCTTAAATATAAACAATTATAACGATACTAAGTATTGCATACAAAACAGAATTCAGTTTTAAACTTTACCCTGGGGAACGACTTTTCCAAGTGACGCCATGAACTTTGCCTTCGAATATTTTATTTCGCGTCCAGGGGGTGAAAGGTTCAAAATAATACAGTTTGCAATCAGATCAATGATAAATCAAAATTTGACCACACAACCGAAGAGTAACAGTTACAAAAAAAAAGGAAGCATGAGGTTTCACAGAAATAAAACGAAATTAAAACGTTTAAAACCGAAATCTCGAAAAATCCCGCGTTACGTAACTGCAGCTGGGATGAAAATACAGAAAGTTTTTTTTTTTTTTTTTTTTTTTTTTCCCCTGCTGGAAAAATGGCCTCGTTCCAGCATTGAGTTGCAAATAATTGTTACGTAACTGCTCTGGATATTGCTGTGTCCGGCCTTCTGCGGTCAGTGCAAGCCAGGCTTCGGCCACAGCTGAGGGGAAATTGGGAAAAATATGAAGAGGTGTTTGTTAGTGTTAAAACCAAAATGGATGCTTATTAGTTCACGATGGCGTAAATAGGTGAAGAAGAAAAAAAGAAGGGAGTTGCAATTCATCAAGACGTTTCTTTTTTTTTTTTTTTTTTTGGTTTTGTTTTGTTTTGGTTTTTTTTCCAAATGTAGAGTACAGACAGTTTGGACAGACGAACAGAACAGACATTGGACGGATAGTCCCATTTTGTGTCTGCTGACTATACTTCATGTAGAGGGAGTTGTATAACCCGAGTGATTGTTTTGTTTTTCCCGGTGATTTAGTGTACGTAGTGTGACGTCATGAACGACCAGTCAGACAGCAGTTCCAGTTCGTCCGAAGGTTCCGCCTGCTCGTCAGCGCACAGAAAGAAAGGTATTTTTAAACTTCTCTCTTACGTCACAACCAATGCTGACAAAGTTAACGTCACGCATCTTATTAACATAACTGTTCTCATGGTAACAGACAGACAAATGAAAGCGTAAGTCAAAAAAAAAAATGTTATTTTTAACTTACGTCCGCACCGGTACAGATACACAGTTGTGTGAAATAACATTATAATTTTTCTATTTCATGATGTAATTGGTTCTCAAAATACAATGCTTTAAAAGCTGCACAGCTAGGTTTTACGTTCACACCAACAACACACATATATAGCATTAAATTAACGTATCTGTTTATTTAAAAAGAACTCCTGATAATCACATACAAATGAGAGAATAATTCAAGAAACAATTACCTTTGTAATTTTAGAGATAGAGATTTATGTACTTGGATATACTATTATTGCTGCTGCTATTACTACTACTACTACTCCTACTACTACTACCTTCTACTTTTTATGTATAATCTTCCGTTTCCTGAATATAACTGAGGTGACTCGGTACATTGTTCATTAGATTTTTGTTCTACGTCCGCACCAACACAGATTAATAACGCAACAGTTATTGTTTCTATTATTATTATTATTATTATTATTATTATTATTATTATATAATGATTTTTTCTGAGTGCTGGCGTCTTCATCTGACAATTTAAAAGAAGAAAAATAAATCCAGTATATAGTAGATCTTCGAACAGTATCTGAGTATTCTAATTTTCACCAGTATATTGGTTTATATTCAGAGTTTATCGTAGCATTGTAGACGTACATGAATTACGTACTTTATTAGACTTGGTGAAGATTTTAGCATACAATTAGCGATCACGTTGCCGGGAGATCTGTCAGCAATTGCCACCTGGTGTCGCTGTATCTGTTCAGGCAGTAAAATTGCCACATTTTTTTTTTCTCTTATTCTGTTCCCCCCCCCAACTGACATGGTGGTGTTAGTCTGGTAATTGAAACATTACGTAACGGGTGACCGAATGTTACGTAAATTCGTGGCGCTGTAAAAAGATCTGTGTTAGTGTGCATCCTTGCCGAACGAACGCGCCTCGCCTCGTTTTCGATGACTTCTACACTCAAAAAGCTTTTGTCTTGCCGCACCGTAATGATGTGTTTTTATAGAGGCGATGTTCTGGCAAGGACGTTGAGCAAGAACAGAAAGAAAGTCAAACAGGTCAGAGAAAAAAGTGAAAAAAAGAATAACGACACGTCCAGAAAGGAGTCTAAATGATTGTAATTATAGGTGACGTGAAATAGGGAAGATGTTTGTTAAGTAATCAGGCGAAAGAAATGGACGTTTTGAAGAAATAGTAATGGTGAGTGAGAGAGAGAGAGAGAGAGAGAGAGAGAGAGAGAGAGAGAGAGAGAGAGAGAGAGAGAGAGAGAGAGAGAGAGAGAGAGAGAGAGAGAGAGAGAGAGAGAGATCAGTTGCTTTAAAATAGACAAGCGGGAATTGATTATTGAAAAACAAAGAGAAGTGATTATTTTATTTTATTTTATTTTACTGAGATAACGAGTAGGGTTTTCATCAACAGTGGGTTGTGGGTAGAAAAACTGATAGGGAGGGAGACAAAGAGGCGGGGAGAGACTGATATCATAAAGATAGCCAGAGACAGAGAGATAACAAGTTACATAATGTGTTTACTACCATTTTACTTGGAGGAGGTCACTGATCTAGTTTGAGTGTTTCGTCATCGTCTGCGGTTTCGACATTAATGTTTGTGATGTCTACGTCAACGTTTTATGATTCATCCCAACTTTATACCTTTCTGCCCGAACTGCAAACATTAATCGTACACGTATATTCAAATTTATGAAAAAGATTTAAGTGGGGCTTTTTCCAGTTTAAACTTTTGTGTCGTCAGTAACTTGCTTTGCTTTCATCTATTTAAATCAAACAAGTTTTAAAATTAATTCTTTTTTTGTTTATTGACTTTTATCTCTTTCTTGGCATGTTCGACTTCTCTTCTTTTGCCTTATAATTATTACTTATGCTGAAAATATACCAGACGATTTGGGAGAGGAAAGAAAGACGAAATAGTTTGATTAAATTTTACTTTTCGCTGTCTAGTTGCTTAATAGAAGTCTCTCTCTCTCTCTCTCTCTCTCTCTCTCTCTCTCTCTCTCTCTCTCTCTCTAAATAGTAATTCTAGTTCAGACCTTTACAGATGATGTTGACACTAAATCTGCATTTATTAGTAATTACTACGGGGTACAGTCTAGTTTAGACAAAAATGGCGGATCTCGTATTATTATCGATTAGCCTGGTCTATCACGCACGGACAACACAACTCTTCGTGGTCAGTTCGCCGACGGGTCAAGATGACCTGCAGCTAAAAATAGTAACGGCCAAAATATTTTTTCTCGGTATGTCCTCGCAAGGCCTCGAAAACCCGAATCATAACACAACGTGCAAAATCATCAATGATTCTTTTTACATACGAAGGGAGGTAAGTACATGCCATGTTTATTCTCACCGAATAGCTAGCTACAACAGTCATTTAAATAAATGATTTTGATTGGCAGGTTAGGAACGGATCTAATAATACTCCAGACTTGTTTCAAGTTCTTTCTGCTTGTTGTAGTTGTTGTTGTTTTCAGTATTAATAACAATTGTATTTATTTAGAAAGATGAAACACAGTTCAAAAGCTTGGTTCTGTAAGAGATGAAACAAAGACAAACTGTTTAAATGAGCAGAACATTCCCATGATTTTTTTTTTTTTTTTCGCTATTCAACATAACACTTTAGTAGCTTGTTAAAAAAAATAATAATACGTATACAGTCTAGAAGGCTTTGACCACTGGTCGGAAGAAGAATGGATTCTCGTAACACGATTCGGGAATGTCCGATATGTTTCTGCAAAAAACATCATTAAAACCTTCCAGATCATTTGTATTCTATGAAACAGATTTTGTAATTTGGTATGAACAGAAATTTTTGAAATTATTTGCATTGCGAATAAAAAAAAAAAAAAAAAAAAAAAAAATAAATGCTGTAAAAAAAAAAAAAAAACACTAATGAAAACTTATATAAACATGATAAACAAACTGAAACGAAACAATAATGATAATTAAAACAGGTAAACTTTAAATGATCGCATAGGAAAAGAAAACCTAGATGAATGAATCATCATGAACTCATTTATTATTTATTATATATTTTTTTAAACGGCAAAATAAAGCAATATCGTTATTTACTAAATACAATAAGAACTATTTCGATCATGAAACGGAAAAGCACCCCCGCAATGCTTTTTAAACAAGTCATTTTCTACTTGTTTTCTTGACATGGGTTGGTCATCTTGATCTACGGACTGGTCAGAATGATTAATGACCGGTCATTCCAGGGTAGTGTCCGGTCGACCAGGTAAACAGAGTAACACCACTTTTTGCACGTGTTTATGACCAGAACTGTCCCCGTAACGCGACCCGTGACACCGGTCATTATAGTAAGGGTGGGTGGTACAGTTACATCATTTTTATCTGAAAGCAAACCATGAGAAAGAACGAGAGAGAGAGAGAGAGAGAGAGGGAGGGAGAGGGGGAGGGAGAGAGAGTATTTAATGCAAAAGAGAGATAGATTGATGGATGGAATAAAGAGAAAAATGTAGTACAGAGAGAGATTTAATGATAGAGGGAGAGAAAGAGACAGAGGAGGGAATAAAGAAAGAACGATAATGAGACAAAGAATGATGGGATAAAAAGAGGTATTTAATAGAAAGTGAGAAAGAGATGAGAAAAAGAAAGACATTCAATGGAAGAGAGAAATTTAATATATATATATATAGAAAGAGATGAGATATAACGAGAGAGAGAGAGAGAGATGAGATATAACGAGAGAGGAGAGAGATGAGATATAACGAGAGAGAGAGAGAGATGAGATATAACGAGAGAGAGAGAGAGAGAGAGAGAGAGAGAGAGAGAGAGAGAGAGAGAGAGAGAGAGAGAGAGAAAAAAAAAAAAATATGGGTTTAGTAGAAAGACATTTAATGAGAAAGAAAGAGAGATGGATGGAATGAAAAAAGAAATTTAATCAGAAACACACATACACACGCAAACATACACACGGTAACATTAATTCAGGATTGTGATCATCTCTTAAATTTAGTTTTCGGAACAGCTATTATAATAATAATAAAAAAAAATAATTCTCACATACAAACTAAACACACAAGAAAGACACACACACACACGTTTTGAAATTTCACCGAATTCTCCTCCCATTATTTATCATCCCACATTGATCAAAGTGTCACAGTTATAAAATTGTTTTAACCTGTTGAGTGCAAAAATGTTATCACACAAGTCTTTGTTTTCCGGTTGACCTTTCCCCTCTCGTGTGAACATTTTTATCACGTGGGACTTACCGTCCTCTCCCGTTTTTATTTGCACAGTTGGTCAACTGCCTGGTTACACCTTTGCTGACCAGTGAATGACCCTATGACCTCGTCGCGAAATAAACACAATATGCGTAATCTATCGGCTGATAAGTGGTCATTTCTCTCCTTCCAAATATGGCGACGTTTTTCGCTGCTGATGATCAGCAGACTGTTTGAAGAATGCTTAGAGAAAAAAAAAAAAGAGAGAGAGAGAGAAAATGTTGTGGACGATGAGAAATTAGGGGATAAGTCACGAGAACGTGTCCGAACTGGTTCTAAATTTTCGACGCAGATTATAAATTTATAACAGCAGTTTGAAATTGTGTGCATTTATTCCGACAGGCGTTCCTTGGAAAATAATACAACAACACATACACTGAAACCCACACTGAAACAAAACCCACACGCCCGAAATCCCCCCATCAAAAAAAAAAACAAACAAAAAAAACAGCACAGAATTACAACAACAAAAACACAAAATTACAACAAAAACAACAACAAAACAACACACACACAAATAAACGACACACACACACACACACACACACACACACACACACACACACACACACACACACACACACACACAGAACCCAATCTGAAAACAAAAAATTCTTTTTTTTTATGCCAAATGACGCACCATATAACATCACTTCCAAAACGAGCCGGACTTTACATTATTATTATTATTATTATTATTATTATTATTGTCTAAAACTACCTTCCAGTTTTTCAGTTATGCATACCTACCATAAGATATAAACCACAATAATACAATAAGCGTTGGTTATAATTTATTTATTTTGCTGAAATGTGTATTTTGTTTTCTGTCCCTCATATGACGTCTTAGTTACATAACGCTACAGATTTGTATTTCATTTATTTATAATTTTCACTGAAATGTAATCATCATCATCATCATCATCATCATTATCATCATTATTATTATTATTATTTTTTTAATTTTTAATTTTTGTACCTGTAGGTGTACCATACATTCCAAGTTACATGGATCAATTTGCTGAAATGTGTATTTTGTTTTCTGTCCCTCATATGACGTCATAGTTACATAACGCTACAGATTTTTATTTCATTTATTGCATATAATATTTAACTGAAATGGTCACCATCATCATCATCATCATCATCATCATCATCATCATCATCATCATCATTATTATTATTATTATTATTATTATTTTATTTTTTTTTTTTTTTTTTAATTTTTAATTTTTGTCCCTGTAGGTGTACCATACATTCCAAGTTACATGGATCTCTCCAACGGTCCTGAGCCGTGTGTTGTGTGCGGTGATGCCGCGACGGGCTATCATTACCGCTGTATGACGTGTGAAGGCTGCAAGGTAAATAGGGAAATATATATATTACTTGTCTCTTGACACCTACCAGTGTGGTGACGTGAAATTAAATAGATGACGTAATTGAAGATATCGGAGTTAATGAAATAAATTACAAACTGTATGTGTGTGCGTGTGTTGACACATACGTTTATTACAGTGTTCTTTAAAAAAATGTTCTTCCGAGTAAATACATAACTTTATCCTTAATATTATATTACGTTACGTTACGTTACGTTACATTACGTCATATCTTGTCACGTCACATTGTATTACATTACATTACATTTACATTATATTATTATTAAATTATATTAACACTTCAACATTTAAATTTTTTAATAATTATTAATTTTAGTCTTATTTTCAGAACTATTTATACAATTAATTTTTTCTTATTGCAAGTTTTCCTGACATTCGTCACTGTCAAATTAGATGCTAAATTACGTTTTAAAAGGGGTTACAGTATATTTAAGGGAACAGTGGTAGTGTGGATATTTTGTAGGCATTTTAAATACTGTGAATTCCGATTCCCTTTAGAGAACAAGCAGCCTGGGAATTAACTCAGCGTATGACTGGTTACAAGATCAATTCTTGCTGGTTCTCCCTTTGCGATATTACCCATTCCCCCTCCCAGTGCACAACAGGGGTAGACTTTGTCCTGTCTATGGGAGGGTACAGATTAATAATGTGAATGCGTATTTATTTATTTATTTATTTTTATTTTTTGGACTTATTTTATTCTTCTTCTTTTTTTTTTTTTTTTTTTTTTTAATGACGTAATATTCATTATTATTTCCAGGGCTTTTTTCGAAGAACAATACAGAAAAACCTTCAGTATCACTGTAAATGGAACAAAAACTGTATCATAGACAAAAGTACCCGTAACCAGTGCCAAGAATGTCGATTTCAAAAATGTATTAGAATAGGAATGGCGACCGATCGTAAGTATTTATACATTTCACGAGTGACGTCATTTCCGTTTTAGCAAATTTGGATTTGTATAACTCTGAAATGGTATTTAAATTAAGGAAGAAAGAAAAAAGAAAACAAAACAAAACAAGAAAGAAAGAAAGAAAAAAGTGTATAATTATGTGTGTATAAAAAAAAAAGAAGAAGAAAAAAAAGAAATTACAATAGACGTATATACTAATAAATAAACAAATGCACACACATATATATATATATATATATATACACACACACATTTTCACAAATACAAATTAGAAAACCACCATATCCTTGTAATTTTAAACACAAAGTCTCTCTAAACATTTACATTTTCAGTTGTTTTGAACGAGAGACAAAGAACGGCCAAAAGAAAGTTAATAGAAGACAATCGCGAGCGAAGGAAGACGGAAGAGGTTCGCACCAAGATACGAACCGAGGACTGCGACCAGGACCAGCTGTCTGAGCGGGACCGCTGTCTCATTGGCGAGATCTGCATGGCTTACGAAACTACCCGGTTAAAAACGAATAATGATATAATGCAGATGGTAAGGTTCTTGAGAAACAGATCTCATCATTTCTATTTGTCCTTTATAATATAATTTTCTTTCCAGTTTTTGTTTTTCTTCTCAATAGTGCTTCTGTATTATCCTTTCTCTCATTGTTTTCTTTCATTCCGTCTAATTGTCCATCTGTCTGTATAATTATGTATTTCTTTTTCTCTATATCCATTTATCTATATGCATATATATATATATATAGTTCTATGTGTGTGTGTATGTATGTATGTATGTATGTATGTATGTATGTATGTATGTATGTATGCATGAATGAATGAATGTCTCTATGTATGAATGGATGTGTTTATGTATCTATGTGTGTATGTATAGATGTAAGTATGTATGTGTCTCTCTATTACTGTTATTATAATAATTCTTATTGTTATCAGCCAAATTGTGATTCCGGTGATGATGTCAGAACGGCTGAGTTAGAGGCGTGGCAGCAGTTGTCTGAAGTGATGACGCCGTGTATAGTCAAAGTCGTTGAATTTGCCAAAGCTGTTCCAGGTTTTATTCAGGTGAGGATTATAATGATACTGATGAACATAACGAGGTGATGTATGCATATATGCATCTGAATGTAACTATATGTGTATATGTATCAACACAATGTTTTTTTTTTATAACATTTTTAAAATTTATATTATTGTTATTACACATATGAAACAACAATCAATAAAACTAAAACATTCATACGTTTTCATTGATTAATTAATAATAATAAATAAATATTAATAATAATAATGATGCTGGTAACATACTGCTACTCGTGTATATATTTATACTATCACCACCAGCACCACTGCTACTTCTACTACTAATAATAAGAAATAAAAGCAGAAATATAACGCACATCATTCACGAACACTGCAGTTTGGACGCACGTACGTCAATACAAATATAACAAAATGACTAATGATTTGTTATTTGGATGTTTGTTTCAGCTGAACGTGGAGGACCAGATTCTCTTGTTAAAATCGTGTTGTATGGAGATTATGTGTTTGCGGGCCGCGTGCCGGTACGACCCCCAGAACCAAGCCTTGTTCCTTCCCACTGGACTGACCATTCACAAAGCTGCGCTGTACCAAGGCTCGCTGGGAGTACTAGTCGAGCCTATTTTCGAATTCGCCACCGGATTGGCTAAGCTCGAGTTGGACGAAACGGAAGTAGCGCTCCTAGCGGCTGTACTTTTGATGCAATCAGGTGAGTTGTCGTTCTTGTTTTGTTTGTTTTTTGATATTTTTCGTATCGTCATTGTTGTTGTTCGATAAGTTTTTCGTACGTTTTTGCTCTTCTTATTAGAATATATCTGTTTCATGCGTGCGTTTAATTTTTAATCATTTAGCGACCTTTTTTTTTCTTCTCTAACCCAAAGAATAACTGTAGATCATTGTTTTGTTATTTTCTTTAACCACAATATGGCCAGGCTGTTTTTTTATTTACATCTATTTGTCTGTCTGTCGGTGAAGTGTTTGAGAAAGAATTATGGAACGTAACTGAATATGTTAAAATAGTGAAAAAAAAACAAAAAAACAATTACATAAATATTTAGAATTAAACAACAACAATGAAAATAAATATGAAACATAAATGAATAAAACAGACAAAAACAAAACATAAACATTTATGTAAAAATAATAATAATAATAAATAATAAAATAAAACAAAATAATAAAATAAATTAAAAGAGAGATCCAAATATTTATAAATTTTTATAGTTGAATAGTTTCATAAAAGGACAAAACAAAAAGAAATAATTATAAAAATATTTTTTCTTCCTTTATACAACTCTTCTTACACACTAAGAATACTGCAAACAAATAAAGTCAAAATAAATTAACTGTGTAAATGTTTGCATATATATATCTATATATATGAAACAACAAAAATCAAAAAAAAAAAAAAATATATATATTTTTTAAAAAATAAAATGTCAGTCAAAAATGAAAAAAAAAGAAAGAAGTATAAGAAAATAAAAAATTAAAAAAAAAGAAAAAAAAAACATTTCAAAACAAATAAATAATAAAAGTAACAAAATAAAAGAAAATAATAAAAATAGAAAGAAAGAAAATAAATATGACTAAAACGAAGACTAATAATCTTTTTTTAAATCACTTTAAAAATAACAATAAAAACGATCAACAATTTAACAACAAATTTATGTAAAAACAGATAATAATAATAATAATAATAAAATAATAATAATAATTTTTTTTTTTTTTAATAATTTCAAATAAGTGAAAAGAGAAAAATACAATAAATATTAAAAATAAAAAAAAAAAAAAAGAAATGAAAAAATAAAATAAAATAAAATAAAATGCATTGAAATACATATATAAACACATAATTATCTTGAAATAATAATATTCAGGAATATTTTGATATAAAATGAAATTGAAAAAAAAAATTTCATGCCCAACAAAATCTATAAACATCATATTCAATTTTCTGACCGATTTCTTGAAAAACCGATTATTTACCATTCAGAAGTTCCCGGATGTTCTATCTATCGTCTGCTAATGACCACCAAGATTCCGTCCATTTTTTTATTTTTTTTATTTTTATTCCACCGGACTCCATGTTTGTTTACGGTCATTCTTTGGTCAGTGTGAGCGTGGCCCAGTTATTATAATGTCGTCTGGAATTCGATCCGACAACGAGTGACCGTTCAAGTGTAAAACGTAAGGATGTGTTTTCGTGGTATATGTAATATCGTGTCGTATAGCTAGCTGGACATTATTTTTGTTTTCCTTCGAGGTTAACAGACATTGTTGATTCGATGTTATATGGACTTTTTGCAGTATGGTTTTGACCTACTTTTTTTTAATTTTTTATTTAATGTATTATTGTGCATATCAGCTGGTATTTGGGAGATGGGTTGAATTAACGTGGATAGATCCTGTCTGAGAGATGATTTTTTTATTTTTGTTTTGACGGTGAGCGTTTTATGAATCGTAAGAAATTTTCATAGTGCTTTTTTAAATTTTTAATTTTATTGTATATTATTTTTTTATTTTGGAAGATTTTTTCTTAATAATAATAATAATAATTTATAATAAATGATATGATGGTCATTGTTATTAATTTAAAAATAAATGGTCAAAATTATTACATCCATTTAATATTTAAAAAAAAAACCAAAAAAAAAAAAAAAAATAATTAAAAAAATAATGAAAATAAAAATAAACAAATAAATAAATAAATAAAAAAAAAAAAATTCTTTTTTTTCGTGTTTTGTAGCAGATTTAAGATAATGTGGGTTACTTCTTCGATGTATGTTATTGTCATTAAATACGACAAAAAATTTAAACTACATGTATTCTGTTTTGATATATTCTTGTGTTATAGCTGAATTTTTATTTTGTTAAGAAAGTGTTAAAAATAAATAAATAATAAACATTAACATCGTATCTATTATATATTTTGATTATTAATTTAATGTGTGCATATATTTAATTTTCATTATTACTTTTTATGTACATATTTTTATATTAATTATTTTCTAAATTAAGCCAAAATTTCAAAATTAAGTTAAAACAAAAAGAACATATAAAAACAGTTTGAACCTTTTGCTGTAATTAATAACAATAAAATACTTCGAAGATGTAACCCAATATATATATATATATACACACACACACCCTAAAGTAGATGTTCTCACCGAAAATACCTATTCTTCTTCCTCACAGCTTTATGTAATAACAATAAATAAATAAATAAATAAATAAATAAATAACAGTAATAAATATTAGAATTTTGTAAAGACAATTATTTTTCCTTTATTAGTTACTCGATTTTTGCACGCTAAAAACAGCAGTCTGTTGTATACAAACAATTCCTAATAGTAGAAACTGATTATGAATCTTCAAACAATTAAAAACGATAATAAGAAACAAAAATTAGAACTAAAACAAAAATCTATATTGGGATAACATGAGGTACAAACATTAACAATAAAAAATAATATCATGTCATTTCTTAAATGTTAAACGTAAATCTAGAATGGAGAAACTTCACAATTTATAACTTAAAACGAAGTTAAACGTAGGCCTAAAGATAAATACCAGTTACGACAGTCTTATATTTTATAATCTATACTAGATCGAAATAGAACTATACAAAATGTGTTAGTGTATTCAGTTATTGAACAATTTGTTGTTTTCTTGTAAGTCATATTTTTTAATATTTGGTGTCAACTATTCCAATAAAAAAATCACATGACAGAAAACAAATCACTCGTTATGTACAAAAATGCACATTTTGATTTGCTTTTGTAATTAAGACGAATCTAGCATTAGAATGAATAAAAGTAAATGAATGAATTAAGGAATAAAATAAATATATATACATAAATAAAATACATAAATACTTGAAATTAAAAAGAAAAGAAAAAATATAATATAGAATTAAATGAATAAAGGTTAATTAATGAGTAAAAGAATAAAAGTATGTACATAAATAAAAGTAAATACTTATGTAAATAATAAAAATAAAACAAATAAGTAAATAAAAATAAAATGAAATAAAAATAAGTTAAGAAAAATTCTTCATTGAATAAATAAATAATATAAAAATATGTACATAAAATAATAAACACCTTAATAAATAATGTAAATTAAATGAATGCACATATTAAATAATTAAAATAAAAAGACACACACACAAAAAAAAAAAAATGCTTTAAATTAACTGAAGATGATAAAATTCTAACAAGAAAGTGCTAATTAGACATTTCTTTCGTTAATTTTTTTTTTTTGAATAATAAAAATGAGCTTCCTACTCATCGTGTATAATTACTATTAGTTGATGTAATTATTTATGATGAACATAAATTAAAAATTTGTTATTATTATTAATTGTATTTGTTATATATTATAACAATATTTATTATTATTATTATTATTATTATTATTATTATTATTATTATTATTTAATGATGTATTTCAATGTGCAGGACTCATTTTCAAATATTTGTATTATATTTATATTATTATAAATATCACACTTACATAACCTTTATGTATACATATATATTTTTATTTCTATTTTTAAATTTTTCTATTCTTATATATGTCTAGATTTTAAATTTTTAACTTGAGCGATAAACTTACAGCTGTCATTTAGAATAAGTGAATTTAGCCAACTGCGTCCAAACAAACAACCAATGGGAGCAGAACCAGTGTATAAAAATATTGATTTTAGCCTCGCATTATGAAAGAACGCAAATGACTGATCACCAGTCAGTCTGTTTCCATAGTGACCGTACATTTTACCTAAATTACTTGTTACTTAGAAAGAGGCCCTTGAAAGGTAAACGATATCAATAAATAAATAAACAAACTTTGCTTTGATCAAATCGAAGAAATAACAACAACAATAATTTAAATAAAAAACAAAAAAAAACCCCGAAAATAAAGTAAAGTAAAAAATATATATATATTCCGGATAAATTGATAATAATAATAATAATAATAATAATAATAATAATAATAATAATAATAATAATAATAATAATGGGGGGAAAACATTTCTTCAGAGGTCTGAAACGAAAAGTGATAATATAAAAGTCATAAGTTGGCTTTGTATTTAAATAGACAGACAACGTGTTTTTAATTCTTCCATTAGCGGACATTTTCTATTTTTCCTCCGTGAATTAAATGTCGTCAAATGTTGTATCTGTTTCATATCACTGCAAGCGATTCCGTCCTCGTTATTAATACTCAGGCATTTTCTCAATTCAGTCACAGAACCACGATTTGTTTCTCATAAATTGCAGTCTGTGCTTTTCTTTCTACGGACAGGACAATTTTTGAGAATACATATACAAACATATATATACAGACGCAGGCACACACGCATATATTCACACACATTTACAGAGTGTCATAAAATTATTGTTTTTGTGAACAGAAACCTGTACATAAAGTTCATTCCAAAATGAGTTATCTTCCTTTGAAAATAAGGGAGATAACTTTATTAGATTTGATTTTTTATATGCAATTATTATTACTATTATTGTTGTTTTGTTATGATTGATTGTTATTATTATTATTATTATTATTATTATTATTATTACTTACTTACTTACTTACAGATCGTTCTGGCTTGCGGGAACCTGAATTGGTAGAGAAACTTCAGGACGCCATTTTGGGAGCTTACAAAAGGTACATCGCAGAAAACAGACCGCACCAGCCCGTGCACTGGGCTAAAGTGCTCATGAAGGTCACTGACCTGCGCACGATCAGCACGCGCCACGCAGAACGTGTTTTGTGCGTGAGGCTCGACTCTACCGGTGAAATTCCTCCTTTGTTTCTGGAAATGTTTGGTGATACGGGGAAGTCATAAAAATTACAGGAGGAAGAAAAAAAAAAAAAAAAAAAAAAGTATTATAATTTTACTAAACTTGCTGTGTGAGATAAGATACATGTTTTGACAACTCCAGTTTTCATAGGATTATTATTATTATTATTATTATTATTATTATTATTTCTTTAGTGCAGGTTGTAAGAATAAGAATGTTATAAAATGCCAGAAGTAATCGGAAACTATTCTTTAGTGATATGTCAGTCTATCAGTTCATCAAGATAAACTTAAATATAATTTAAAAGTTTTTTTATCAATGTAAATATAAAACATAAATTAAAAGTTAAATATAGATAAATACGATGCTATACGTATGATTTAAGTGTAGATATAAGCATAGACCCATACCAAAATATCCATAGGATGGAATTTAAACGTAGATGTATATCTCGATAAACCATGAGGTATGTTTTTATTATTTTTACTATAATAATTGCATAACTTCTTCATTCTTAAACCAGCAAAAGGTTATCGCAAACTACTTTTGTCTGTGCGTAAATACATGTAGGATATTAACAGTTTTATCTCAACTAATTATAAATGTAAAGATATCTAAAGGTTTCTCTAACAAAACGAATTAATAATAATAATAATAATAATAATAATAATAATAATAAAATTCATTTATATAATTCTCAGTTTATTATTATTAAAATTTATTATTATTATTATTATTATTATTATTATTATTATTATTATTATTATTTTTATTAATTTCCATCCTAAAATATCAAACATCATATTGGTGCGACTGATAGATTGAAAACTGAATTATCTCCACTGTACTAGTTATCTCCCTTGTCTGGTGAAATCAGGATGACTGTTGAAAGTATTATCTCTCCTCAATGACGTCATTCATGTGAAATCCCCAAGATGCCAAAACAACAACAACAACAACAAAAATTATATATAAATAAATAACAAAAAGAAAATACAAAGAGAGGAATGAAATATATTATGAGTCAGTATTGGTGTTTGAAACCGTTCAGAAATGTATCGATGAACTTGATTGGACGACACAGAAATCAAAAGCTAGCAGTGATTGGTCAGCTACCATGAAAATCCCCGTGGCGCCTTTTGGCGAACTTTTTTTGCAAATACTACAATCTATAAAACCACCCAGCTGTACTGGGAATCCGCCCAAGCAACGTGTAAACCGGTGTTTTGCTGAATGAATGACAGAGAAACGTGTTGGTGTGTTATATGAAATTAATTTGTAGAAAATAGCATGTTTTTATTTATAGTGAACGCTTGTGGAAAGGACCAATCAGAAAACAGTTCATAAGGGAAATAATCTTCAGTTCTGTGTCATCAAAAAACAAAAAAAAACAATTATAATAAAAATATTAAAAAAAAAATATATATATATATCTTGTTTATTTTGGTGATATAAACAATAAAATGAAATTTAAGAAGTATAAGAACATGAAAAAAAGATAAAATAAATAGTTGTAAAAATATGGCATTTAAACTTTTTGCCATTTTACCATTACATTTTGACTGATATAATTTTTCCAGTTCCTAGGTTTCTTTCCCTTATAAATGTTTGTGAAACAGTCCTGTTTTGTTCATAATTATTAATACGTACTGTCATTGTAAAAATGCTAAACAGATTGAGTTATCATTATTTTGGAGTAAGGGAGACAACTACATTGTATTTGATTTATATCATTAAAACTTGTATTACGATAATGCTGATCGGTTTTTTTATTATTATTATTATTATTATTACAAATTTTGAATTCTATATAATGTTGTTTTATAATCTGAAATTTAGCTAATTACTGGAAATTAAATTCTATAATTATATCAATATGTTCTCAGAAAAATAGCCAAAATCACAGTACACTAGACACGAATGATGTTTAAAAATACCTATGTGATACAATATTCCTCATTTGTCATCCACACTTTTTAAGAATTATTTTTTTATTATTATTATTTTTTTTTTTCTGTTGTAAATAGTGATTTGAAACGCTATGTGATATATATTTTCTTTCTATGTTATTTAATATGTTTAATGTCATATGCTTTAGTCTCTTACTCGTATGAATCATTTGCGAAAAACGAGATTTAAAAAGAACGAAACTAAATCGTTTTTTTTTGCTTTTTAATTTTTTTTTTAAAAGTATCACTAAAAACATAAATGTAGTCTCGGTCACTGGAGACGAATGTTGGGTTGACGAGTGAGGTTAACGAGACTTACTACATTCGCTGTGTAGCAAAAACGAAAATCAAAATTTTGAATCTGGATTTAACGAATCCAGACGTTTAAATAAAATTAATATATTTATGTGACAAACAGGAAGCTATTTCTGTGTATGTGTCTTTCAATAATTCTAAGTTAGTTGTTTGTCTGTGTGTGTGTGTGTGTGTGACTTGTTATTTGACATGTATTTTTGCTTAGTTACTTTATCATACGTGAATTGGTGAGTTTGTGTGTAAGCCTCTTTTTAATTACCCTTTTTGTTTCCTGTTGTTATTTTTAAACATTTCTGTGTTCAAGGTGATGTCATAAAACGTAAATAATGGGACCCTCTATAGATCCTTGTTCGTTTCTTATATATATTATTATTATTATTATTATTATTATTATTATTATTATTATTATTATCATTATCAAATATTGTCATTAAGAGATTAAATAAATAGTTCTTTTAGAAGTATAACATATTTCATAATGCATACTGACACTATCACATTTTTCATTATATTATTTTTAACTTAATTTTTTTTTAAAACTGATCTTATATTTTGTATCTGTTGGTAGTGCAGTTTAATAATATCCAAATATATTAGCCTGTTTGTTTTATAATTACATTTAAAAAAAAATTTTATGATTAGTATTATTTTTTAAATTTTTATAGAAATACATTTTAAAATGAAATTATTTAAAAAAATTCTTTGAATAAAATTATTATTGTATAAATAAAATTAACAGGAAAGAAAGAAGGAAAAACAAATAAAAAAGGAGGTATACAAATTAATTTTACGTGATAATGAATTAAGTAAAGTATTATTATTACAAAAACAAGAAACGTATTTCCAATTTTAAAACATTATTTTTATTTAACTGTAAATAACATGTATATTTTGTCCCGTATACTTTTTGTTTTTGTAACGTGTAAGTTGACTGTTCGGTTGGTTTCATACTTGTTATGATTAAAAACGACTATACGCCAATATCTACCTCATTTGTACTTACGTCTAGAGTGTTTGTCAATTATCAGTGACGTCATGTACGGTAACCATGGTGATCCGTATCGTTTAATATGCATGAGAAATGAGGCGGTGCTTTCGTTCTCATGTACTAGCTGTGATATTTCATTGCTGGACACCTCATGAATATTTATGATTAGAACTGAATCTTCATAAATATTTAGCGATTTGCTATGATACCTCATTGTTGAATATGTCATGAATAATTATCACTACCTCTGATTCGTCATTGCTAGAGTATTCAAAAATATTAAGTTCACTATAGGTTTTTCATACGTCATTGTCGGATGCCTCATGAATATTTAGTGACGAGTTTTGATACGTCATTATTGAATACCTCATAAATATTTATGATTACCTTTGATACATCACCAATAGATGTCTAAATATCGAACAGTATTTTTGTTTCAGTGTATAGCGAAAAAGTGTGTTGAATGATCGATAGAATGTATAATATGGGAAAATATAAATGTTCTTTTATTATTTATTTATTTAATTTTATCTGATATTTCGATTTAAATATATATTAATTTATAAAGATTAAAAGATCGTAACAGTTCGTTTAAAAAGTTTTAAGCTTTCTAAGATGCAGATATTGAACTAATTTTATTAAGAAACAAATAAACAGTACATATTAATGATGGATATTTCAAATGGTATCCATGAAAATTCTAATTTATCCTTTCTACGATTTTTTTATTATTATTATTATTATTATCATTATTATTATTAAAATTTAATATAAACTGTAAGTAGTTAATAACTGCACAGATTTAAAAAAAAATCAGATCTTTAAATGTTATTAAATGTTTTTTTGTTTTTTTTTTAAATTCTTGTTTTTTGTCATATCATACATATATATATATATTTGCACATGACGACATGTCGTTTATGACATGATATTGTATACGACATCATACGTGACATCATATCGTATATGATGACGTCATAATCGATGACAACTTGCAAAGGCAGAATGACATTTAATCAAAGGAAATATTGATTTACAATATTTATTTTATTGCCAAATCTCTTTTATTATTATTATTATTATTATTATTATTATTATTATTATTATTATTATTATTTACTCTTTTCTTAATTTACGATGTGTAATAACAGTTGTGTGTTTGTGTATGAATATTATTTGTGTACCTGTGTTCTCACTGTATTAGGTAGACAAAGCGAAGTTCTTTACGGGTATGTTATGTGAGTAACTAAGCAACGCGTACTTCCGGTAGACGTTGTTAGGAAATAAATGTTTTTTATTTCTGAAACTCGTGTTCTTGTTCTTCTTGTAGCGGAAGCTTTATATATACATATATATATAATTTATTTTTATTTTCTTGACGTCATTTTTATATGTATTTTGTTTTTAATTCTTTCGTTAATATGACTTTTCATGTCATTTTAAGATGTTGGTTTTTTTTCATACTTTTTTCTTTTTATTGTCTACCGTATTTATTTTTTATTTCTTTTTTTTTTTAAATTATTATTATTATTATTTTTTTTTTCGATGAAGTTACGCATTTCCTAATGCTTTAATAGGTGCTACATTTATCCTCAAATATCTAGAATTTTTTTTTTTTCACTTCTGCTTACACGAACAATTGGTCACTGAATGGAAACGATAACACGCTTTTAATACCAAGTCCAAACTACGTATTCATAAACCACGAGTAAAGGAAGGAATAGCTGTACATAGCAGCACGTTTTAGTATTAAATATTATTATACGTCAAAATACTGATATATAAATGACGATGATATAAGTGAAAAAAAACAAAAACAAGATTTTGTCAGTCATATATTCACGTCCATACAACAGTAAAACACTTAAAACAATTTTCGTAATAAAACAATTATTCAGGTTTGTGTAAATAAATAAATAAATAAATAAATAAAAAACACACATACATACTTTAGGGTTAACGTTAAATATCAAAATAAATATACAGACAGACAGCCACACATACACACACACACGCACACACACACACACACACACACACACACACACACACACACACACACACACACACAAACATTATTTGACCAAGTCTACTTGATTATTGACTTTTATGAAGACGTGTAATAAAATAAGTTATACCACGCAAAGATGATAATAAAGTTTAAATTTTTCTAAACTTTACTGCAAAACTCAGTTATCAACAAGTCCACAAAAACTACAAAAACAGTCACTGCAGTGAAAACAAGAACAGTAAAACGTATAATGATGACAACGACGATGATGACGATGATAAAAAAAACACACACGGTATAATTAGTTATTAACCTGTATTGTTGAAGTTACTTATCGTGATAATTATTCTATTGTGTAATAAACAATAAAAACTGATTGTGCAGCTGTCAGTTTTAGTATTATGTTTGTAAACAAAAGAACCCCAAAACAAAAACAAAATAAAATAAAATAAGATAAAAAAGAAGAAAAAAAAAAGAAGAGGAAAACACAAATCCCTCGAAACAAACCAGAAATCACCCACAAAAAACTCCGCCAGATCTCCTATTCGCACAAACAACACACCTAACCATCTCTGTTATTATTATTGTTATTATTATTATTATTATTAAATATTTATAATGTTATCTCTCTACAGTTCGCAAACATCCGCTACACTAATATTACCCACAATACACTTCGTCATTATTGTTGCCTAGATTCATTAACTTAACAATTAAATTTATAATTAAAAAAAATCAAAAAAAAAAAAAAAAAAAAAAAAAATCATAAAATTTCTGTTTTTCGTCTCAGGAAATTCAGATGTAATTGCTATCGTAAATAAATAATGATGGGACAAAATCTTGTCAAGAACAATGATTAGAAATATTTTGTGCTTATAAAAATATTCTGAGTTTAGAATTTTAAACAAACACGGTCAAGATCCAGCAGACTTTCAAGTGTGTAAACAACAACTATTCTGAAATTTCCAGGCTCGTGCACAGCGCGTGCGAAATATCTGCTGAGAAGTTAAGATTAAATACGTAAGTATCTTTAAAATCATTTTGTCAGCATTTTCTGTGATGGCTTTTAATAATAATAATAATAATAATAATAATAATAATAATAATAATAATAATAATAATAATAACAACAACAACAACAATAACAGCAGTAGCAACAACAACAATAATAATAATAATAAATCTGTCTATCTGTCTGTAGTAATATCATCAGAAGTAATAACAATCATGTCTCTGTGTCTATCTATCAAATAAATTAAAGAGCTTTATAAAAATACAGTAGCTGTAGCAGCAGCAGTAGTAATAGTAGTTATCAAGCATTAATAGAAGCAGTAGTAGTAATAGTTGTTGTTGTGGCGGTTGTAGTAGTAATAATAGTAATAAATGTAGCAGAAGTAAAAACAGGAATACTAAAAGAAGTAGTAGTGGTATAGTAGTACTAATAGTAATAGTAGTAATAGATGTAACATTAATAGTAGGTGTAGCTGTAGTAGTAGTAGTAGTAGTAGTAGTAGTAGTAGTAGAAATAAAAGTATTGTGAAGATAATAATAGTGGTAGTCTGACGATTTTTTTTTTTTTTTTTTTTTTTTCAGGTAGTTTGAAAATCTTTCAAGTTAGAGGTAAGAAGAGAAAAAAAAAGAAAAAAAGAATAAACAAAGAAAAGAAAAATAGATAAAAGAAAAAAGAAAAGAAAAAGAAGAAAGACGAAAGATTAAATTCAAAAAAAGAAGTCAAATCAAAGATTTCCAAATAAAAAATAAAATAAACAAACCTGACGCCATGAAAATCCTCTTGTTAATTCTCGTACAAGAAATTTTATTTCATTCGGTGACGTCGGTTATCACAGACGACTACTACACACAACTGCAGCGGTGCACGTCCACCACGTCGCAAGGTACCGTTATTAGGTCGTTACCGGTGACGTCGCGTATAAGATGCGCCAGCCTCTGTTCCCAGTCCAGCACGTGCAAAGCGTTCAGTACGTCACGTGACGAAAGGAAAATTTGTTACCTTCATTCCGAAGCGCCGACAGTTGTCACGTGTTCAGCCTCGTTGAGAAATTACCAGAAGGCGAGTATAACAAAAAAAAAAAAAAAAACAACAACAAACAAACAAACAAACAAAACAAAACATGAATCGTTTTATGAGTGGTACAATAAACAATTTTATGCCATTATTATTATTATTATTGTTTATTATTATTAACATTATTATTACTATTATTATTATTATTACTATTATTATTATTATTATTATTAACATTATTATTGCTATTATTGTTTTTTATTATTAAAAAATTATTAACATTATTATTAAAATTATTATTATCATCGTTGTCATTATTATTATTATTATTAATTAGAAAATTAAAGCTTATAATGGTCGTTTGTACTCATCGTAAAAACTGGTCACAAATATTCAATACTTATCTCGGTATACAAATTTGTGTGTGTATGTGTACGTGTGTGCGTATGTGCGTTTGTGAGTATATGTGTATAGGACTGTATATCTGTTCTTGCGGAAATATTGTTATCTCCCCTTGAAAGCAAAATCTTTTAATTAATTAATTGCAATTCTAAATATAACTGTGTTGTTGGTGATATTATTACCAGTTATTTATTTATTATTGCTGTTGTTGTTGTTATTATTATTGTTATTATTTCATTTGTAGATGTCAGGCGCGCCGTGCTTGAACAAAGGCAAATACGAAGGGAGGAGTGATTCTTGTAAATGTTTTGATGGTTTTATAGGAAACCACTGTGAGAAAATAATGCAAGGTACGTAACTACACACTCTCTCTCTCTCTCTCTCTCTCTCTCTCTCTCTCTCTCTCTCTCTCTCTCTCTCTCTCTCACACACACACACACACACACACACACACACACACACACAAACACGCCTGATACAAAATTTACTTTTAAAAAATTATTAGTAATTATTATTATTATTATTATTATTATTATTCCAGATTGTACAGAAGGGTACTATAGAGGTGGTTACCAACATGGCGTTTACTGGATATTTCCCGTTCTAGCA
>CM022668.1:8932540-8947540 GCA_012295275.1 Chrysomallon squamiferum | reverse complement strand
ACATTATATACAAAGTAACGCATATTTGTACAATGTACACACAGTAACTTATGTTTTTAAACACACTGCAAATATTTCCATAAAGTATTTAAGCTGTGCAGAAGGAGTCCAGTTTTGTATTTAAAGTACATTCTCTGTATTGATAGGGCGTTCACACTGTACAAAATGTTACCAGTCTTTCTGTTGAAACTACGTTCAGACTGTACAGATTTTACATGTCTCTGTTTTAAAACTACGGACACACTTTTCAGAAAATTACCAATCTCTGTACTGAAACTATGTTCACACTGTACAAAAACTTATGTATCTGTATATTCAAATTACGTTCATACTGTACAAAAACTTATATATCTGTATATTCAAATTACGTTCATACTGTACAGAAACTTATATATCTGTATATTCAAATTACGTTCATACTGTACCAAAATTACCAGTCTTTCTATTGAAATTACGTTCACACTGTACAAAAAAAATGACCAGTCTCTGTTTTGAAACTACAACACGTCACCAGTGACTGATTTTTAATAATCTTTATCTCCAGACTGTTCAGAGGGTTACGACAAAGGTTTCTATGACAAAGGCATTTACTGGATTTATCCAAATCTGGCTCCTGCTCCATTTAAAGTGCAGTGTTGGAGTTAGGGGAAACCATGATCCAGCATCAGCGTTTTGCTAACGTGAGCTTTGTCCAGTCGTGGGCGGAGTACAAGAGAGGATTTGGTGACTTCGGAGCTGATCATTGGCTGGGGAACGATCACGTGTTTTACATAACCAACAGTCGACCACAAACACTCAGAGTGGCTATTATAAGTGTGAAGGCTACAGACGACTTCGACCAGATACAGCGTGAACATTATTACAAAAATTTCAAGGTAACTTTTTTTTTTATTTCAGATATGTGCGTACCTGCGTGTTTTCTGGGAATGATGTTGAGAGAGAATTAAATATGTATGAATGTATGTGTGTGTGTGTGTGTGTATGTATGTATTAATGTATGAATGTATGTATGTATGTATGTATGTATGTTTGTTTGTATGTATGTATGTATGTATGAATGAATGTATGTATGTGTGTGTGTGTCTGTCTGTATGTGTGTGCGTCTGCTTGTGCGTGTGTGTGTGTTAATGAATAATCGATATCTGTGAAATTTCACAAAACTTGTTTGGAAATATTATAAGTTCGTTTTAAGGGTGTTTTACATTATTGAGATTTAATATTTTAGTACCGTAAGACCGTTTATTATTTATTTATTCAACTTATTATTATTATTATTATTATTATTATTATTATTATTATTATTATTATTGTTGTTGTTATTGTTGTTGTTGTTTTTTCCAGATTTCCAACGAATCTAATCAGTATCGTTTGACCTTCACCTCTGAGTGGGCAGTAAACGACCTTGGTAACTGTTTGTCTTATATCAAGGACGTTCCATTCGCTACGCCAGACGTCGATGCGTACGCATGCGCAGGAAAGTACAGTTCGGGATGGTGGTACACGTCGGACCAGTGTTCTCCGTGCAATCTGAACGGACAGTTACGCAGAGATCACGCTTTCTGGTCAGGTGACCTCAACATCGCTTTCTGGAGACCAATTCCAAATGATTTCGCTATTCTAGAATCAGCGATGATTCTTAGATATGATCCTGGAAAGCGTTAACATTTTAATTTTTAATTTTTGATTTTTAATTTTTGATTTATAATTTTAATTTTTAATTTTTAATTTTTAATTTTAATTTTAAATTTAATTTTAAATTTTAAATTTTAAATTTTAAAATTTTAATTTAAATTTTAATTTTAATTTTGAATTTTAATTTTTAATTTTAAGTTTAATTTTTAATTTTTAATTCTTAAATTTTTAATTTAAAAATTTTTAAATTTACAATTTTTATTTTAGTTTTAAATTTAATTTGGGCTGTATTATCCTCAATGTTATTCAGCCCTTTTATTAAAGCTATTCTAAACTGGTCACGTAACCACCTATAGTGGATATTCCTTCGTTATGTGTTTAATTGCTGTTATTTCTTTCTGCCGTAACAGTTTTTATTAACAGTTTTGTTCATTGTCACGTTGGCAGGTTTTAACCAATGCATATTTATCCACGCTAATCTCTTGTTTGAAGTGTAGTAAGTAAGTGTTTGTAAATATGTTGGTTGCTCATACTAAACTTTGCCCTTTGACAGTAATGACAAACCAAAAGAGAAATTCTCAGGCATGATACTAATTTTAATGCGCTGAAAGACTGAAATGCGCGTCATCTACTCGCCCAATGTCTAAAGTCAGAAGACGACACCAGTCAAATTCAGAAACAACCTTAATAAAGAAACTTGTTCGATAGCCGATGTTGATCATCGCTACCTGCAAAGCAGTTTGTTTTCTTTGTCTTTTGAAATAGTTTTCGTGCATTTATTTTTGACAGCTAACCCAGGCAAAGGTGAGTATCTATTTAGGAATAAATATATGAGTTGTCTAAGTGTGTCGATCTTGACTTTACACATAGACAATATCTGGAATACAGTGACAAAGAAAGTAAAGTCCGGTCATACCTTACTTAACATCCAATACACCTCTAGCACCCGACTCTTCTGCACATATATACACAGACAGAAACACACATTCACACACTCATACACAAAAATACACACGCGTACACATACAGACGCACACACACATACATAGATACAAACTCATACAGACATTGTCATAAATATTCTGTCTCAACAAAAGCAACAACAAAAGCGAATATTTTCAGTTCTGATATTTATGTTTGCAAAAGTCGTTGTTGTTGCCGTCGTTGACGAACTTGTTGTTCGGTGTAACTGCAGTGCATACAGCACGGGGGCGGGATTGTCAGCAAACTGGATGATAATTGATCACAGATATTTTCTAAATTCCTGCGAGATCTCTTTTATCAGTTTCTGTTTCTGAACGTACCTGCAAACAGCAAAATTCTTATTAACGAACTGCATGCAGATATGTTATATACATTTATATACATATACATACATACATACATAATATACATACATACATACATAATATACATACATACATACATACATAATATACATACATACATACATATATACATACATACATATATACATACATACATAATATAGATACATACATACATATATAACATAAATACATATATACATACATACATATATACATACATACATAATATAGATACATACATACATATATAACATACATACATACATAATATACATACATACATACATACATACATACATAATATACATACATACATACATACATAATATACATACATAATTACATACATACATAATATACATACATACATACATACATATATACATACATACATACATACATACATAATATACATACATACATATATACATACATACATACAAATATACAAACAAGCTGAGGATCCATTATCATCAGATTCCGAAATCAGTAATCCGTTACTTTTTTTCCGAGCAGTTGAAATATTTGTATCTTACAATTTTACACAATCTTTGTTTTAAGGACAAAATTATTTAAAATATTATGTAGAAAATCCTGCAGACCATCTGTATAAAACGTATATGAAATATAACTGAAATTAGAATTTAGTCTCAGATCAAGTTCTAACATCCGGAAAATTCTGAAATCCGAAATACGTCCGGTCCCGATTCTCAAGCTGTATAAGTGTGTGTGTGTGTGTGTGTGTGTGTGTGTGTGTGTGTGTGTGTGTGTGTGTGTACATATATTTGTGTTCTTTCATGTCAGTGTATGCGTATTTAGTTGTTTGTAAGTACGTAAATGTATGTGTGTGTGTGTGTGTGTGTGTATCGATGAGTGCGTTTATATATACGGTTTTATTTGTTTGGGCATGTTTAGTTAGAATTGTTTGAATATAATAACAACATCATCGTCATTATTATTATTATTATTATTATTATTATTATTATTATATTAACTACGGTGATTTTGTTAGACGACTTTTCTGATCACTGGAACAATATAACTAAAAGCAACAGCAGCAGCAGTAACAACAACAACAACAACAACAACAACAAAAATCACTAACTTGTGAAAATATATTGAAACGATGACGATCATCAGGACTACCAGACCGATGGCAACTCCCAGAGCAATGACAATTTGTTCCGTCGTGAATTTTGGCAGATTTAATCCTAGAAACGTAAGTTTAAGAAATTAGAAGAAGCACACACACACACACACACTGACGAACAGACAGAATTTGAGATTAAAAAAGAAGTAAAATAAAAATAAAAATAAAATACAATAAAATTAAATTAAATAAATAACTATTAACGATTAATTATTTATTTATATAGCTTATAACTATCACACCCTTGTACCAGTGTTATTAAATAGACAGTTTTTGTATTGTTCTGACTTTGAAAGAAATTTAATAAGCACAAAGAAGGACATACCTAAGCCGTGATGGGCAGTAGAAATAGACAATAAATACTTGTTGGATAAAAATACAGTGAACGGATTTTGAGCTAAGAGTAAACTAAAATGACGTTTACCTTTCATTCTGAAACTGAGCAGCAGAAAAAGCTAATAGAAAAACATTGGAATACATGCAGATGTCAATTAACAATTCTGTTTCTGCGTCAAGTCTTTTGTTTCATCTGCCTTTTTCAATGGTTCTTCTTAAAAGTATTTGTTATAACGTCATATGCCGAACTGACTACGTCATACACCCATCTGACTACGTCATGATGTTTTCTTGTAGACATTTAGGGGAATATCTTGCTTGGACATTCTTATATCTATCTATCTGTCTGTCTATCTATCTATCTATATGATATTTATTATTATTATTATTGTTATCAGTATTATTATTACTATACTGATGATTATAATTATGACTATCATCATCATCATCATCATCATCATCATCATCATTATTATTATTATTATTATTATTATTATTATTATTATTATGATGCATCAGTTCGATTTCCTTAAAATATCTGCGTCTGAATCATATAAGAATCAGCTTAAATCAGAAACCAGTTACATTGAAATAACAAAAAGTGGGAATTTAAATTTTATTTTTATTTTGGAGATTATTCATCTCTTCATCTCACTTTAATCACAATTAAAGTGGACAATTCACAACGTGTTTATCATTATGTCCAATGTACATGGATCTCTTTGTATGTCTGTCTGTCTATTTTATGTACGTACGTACATATATAAACGTTTAAGAAAGAAGATTCCACTGTCGTAATCACGTATGTTTAGACTATGCACATAGAAAACAATGGCACAGGAAGAAAAGTCCAATAAGGATCTCACAAATTTCAGAGTCTCGAACGTAAGTCATCTTCGATCGCCCGCGTTTGGAAGCGAACGGCGAAACCATTTGGCAACCAAAATAACCTCATTTTGTTCGTATATGTATATACGTATATATATATATATATATATTATGCATATAGGTCAGTGCTGCCCAACCTTTTCCGAACATGGGCCGGATTTAAGAAAAAACGATGCCAGTGGGCCAGACTCACATTTCTAACCTTTCATTTTTTTAATACAACTACTTGAAATGGTTTGAAAAAGTATTCAGAACTGAAAACATTGATTCTATTATTCTATTTATAGAAATTATCCATTATACAATTATAATTCATAACTCAATTTAAACATAGGGGTCCTACATATGACACTATTTCTATTACTTCTTCACTGCTATCACAAAAATTATAGTCTCCAGATATTACATGAATACGAAATGACCATTAAAAATTTTGACTTAGAACCTTACATTCTATAAAACAAATTTAACAATTGATCAAGATTAAGAAAACATTTGTTCAAATAAATGGCTTTGTATTTCAATAACAAAACAATTTTATTGAATAATTAAGGAATAAATTGAAGAATAAATTGACTAGCGGGCCGGATTCTAAGGTTTCGTGGCTCGGACGTTGGGCAGCACTGATATAGGTAGTAATTAACTAACTAACTAAATAAACAATTAAAAAAGGTTTTGCTTCAGAATTATTTTATTTTATCACAAAGAAACAAACTGAAATATTACATACATACATACATACATACACACATGCATACATATATATATACGTCCATTTATACATATGCGTGCATAATGCATAAATATTTACATACACAGATACATGTTCACATATAAATGCATACATACATACATACATACATAACAGACATACATACATACATACATAATAGACAGACATACATACATACATACATACATACATATATATATATATATATATACACACACACATTCATATATATACATACAGACAGATGTGAACATTCATATGTACACAGAAAATATAAATACAGACATACATACGAACATAATACACACATACACACATACATACACACATATATACATAAACAAATACAGAAACATCCATACATATATCTATGCGTACATCCATCCATACATACATTAATGTATATGTTTGTCCATACGTTTTTCTATATATATATATATATATAAATAAATAAATAAATATTTTCCTAGCTATACTGATATATATATATACTGATATATGTGTGTGTGTGTGTGTGTGTATGTATATATATAAGTATATCTTAAGAAATATTTTGTTTTACAGAGAATTCATACAATAATTTAATGATGTCTTTTATGGTGTTTCTTTTTAACTAAGTACTGTACAACTTCGATGTCACCTTTTTTTCGTTTTCTATATATATGTAAATAAATATTTCCTTAGCTGTAATGATATATATATATATCAGTATATCTTAGGATATATTTTGTTTTACAGAGAATTCATATAATAATTTAATGATATCTTTTATGATGCTTCTTTTTAAGTGAGTACTGTACAACTTCGATGTCGCCTTTTTTCGTTTTCTATATATATATGTAAATAAATATTTCCTTAGCTATAATGATATATATATATATCAGTATATCTTAGGAAATATTTGGTTTTACAGTGAATTCAGACACTAGTTTAATGATGTCTTTTATGGTGTTTCTTTTTAACTGTACTGTACTGTACAACTTCGATGTCACCTTTTTTCGTTTTCTTCACGTACCTGCAAAACAACACGAATATAATAATTTCAGACGCACTTCACATTTCACGTATATAAACAAGTTATCATAATTTGATAACAACAGCCAGAAAAACAAATTGATAAATTGACAAATAGGTGGGTAGACAGAGACAAAGAGAGAGATCGATAGATAGATAGATAGATACATAGATAGATAGACAGATAGATACATAGATAGATAGATAGATACATAGCTAGATAGATAGATAGATACATACATACATAGATAGATAGATACATAGCTAGATAGATAGATAGACAGATAGGTAGATACATAGCTAGATAGATAGATAGATAAATACATAGACAAATAATTAAACAATGAGAGAGAAGCATTAGACATATTAAAAGAAAAGAAAAAACTTTACAAACCCCCAAAAGATGAGAACTTCGAGGACAAGTACTAAAGTCAGGAAAGCAAGAAGCGCTGACAGATACTTAACTAGCTCTTTGTCAGTTATTTTGAAGAAGTTTAGAAATTTCTGATTAACCGCTGGTACAGCTAAAAGAAATAAAAACAACAAGAACGACAACAACAGCAACAACAAGAAAAATCAATAAAAAAAAAAAAAAAAAAAAAAAAAAAAATAAATGAATAAATGAATATATGAATAAATAAAATAAATGAAATAAATGAATAAATAATAAAAAAATAAATAATAAAATAAAATAAAAATAAAATAAAAATAAAATAAAATAAAATAAAATAAATGAATAAATAATAAATAATAAAAAAAAAAAAAAAAATAAAATAAAATAAAATAAAATAAAGATAAAATAAGAAAATTAAAAAAAAAAAAATAGAACGAAGAAGAAAAACAAAAATAAAATGAATATATTTGTGTGTATGTACGTATGTATCTCTCTGGCTATATTGTAAAGAAATACATTGTACAGGTGGAGGTACGTGTGCACGATGTGTTCTGACCATGTGCAAAAATAATTTACGTGTTTTTAGTCACTCTGTTGTTGTTGTTGTTGTTGTTTTTTAAATAGTATTTACCGTGGACAATAGACATGTTAAATGTCGCTGAGAATCGTTCTGTATTGTTGATTATACACCTGTACCGATAGTCTTTGTTCTCCGGAGTTATAATGTGATTTAGAGTTGTCTCCCTTACGTCGTCGCATCGTGATTTCGCGTCTAACCGGTCTGTGTAGACTTGGAGGTTGGAACGGTAAGGACCCAGCGGGAGTCTCGTTTCACCTGCCACGCCCACACAATGTGGGTGTGAATGTTCCAGACCGGCACCGTGCAGCGAAACGTGATGTTTTCTCCAACTCTGAACACGTACGACCTCGGTTTTATAACCGTTGTGATGTCACTTAAATTACCTGTAATAGTAATAATAACAATAATAGTAGTAGTAGTAGTAGTAATAATAATAATAATAATAATAATAATAATAATAATAATAATAATAATAATGATTATGATGATGATGATGATGATGATAATAATAACAATAATAATAATAGTAATAACAGCAATATTATAATCATATAATATGATCACATGATGAATACTGTTGGCAGATATACAGATCCATCCACACAGAAGTAGATAACTCCATACCTATCTATATATATATATATACATAAATACATACACACTTACATACGTACATACACACATACATACATGCATATATACATACATACATACATGCATACACAGATTACATACATATACATATATACATACATGCCTACATACGTACGTATGTACATCTATACATCTATCAGTCTATAAGTATGTATATACATATATCCATGTATACATGCATGCATGCATAAACACATATATATATATATATATATATATATATATATACATACACACAACACACACACACACACACACACACACTTACAAACAGACAGATATAGATACACAGAAAAATAGATAAACTCATCGATAAGCAGACACATATACAGAGAGACAGACATGCTGAAAGACGGATACATAGAAACATAAAGACATATATTCCACATACAAAAAAAAAAGATAATAATAATAATAAAAAAGCACAGACACATAAAAAAAAGAAGAAAGAAAGAAAGACCAAAATTTAACTTACTAAAAACATGCAAACTTGCTTCATGTTTTAAATCAAACGGCTTCGAGTCGTTTCCCTCTGTCTCTATTTCACACACGTACGTCTGTGCGTCAGTACACGTCACGTTATGTAAGACAAGTCTTATATACGTCAGAGCGCTGGCACCGATGACGAAATTTCCGGAAACTTCCGATCTGCCCTCGAACGGTTTATAACGCAGCGTGGCGTTGGCGGTGACATTTTCAAATTCGTCTGCAATCAACTCTCCTTTCCCGTTCTTGATTTGTACTCCGGAAACGTTCAGGGTTCTGTTAAGCGGTGGTCGACAAGTGAAAGTGACAGAACCGCCATTTTCTACAGTTGTCGGTGATATCGTCATTTCTTGTCCTGCCAGCGAACAGAAGAAGCAGCTATTTGTATAATGTGTGCATGTTTTGTGTGCTGTATGTGTGGATGCATATTGGAATGTGTGGACATAACTGTATGCGTTAATACAACTGCTAGTGCTAGTGATGTGGCAGTAGTTGTAGCACACAGAAGGGGTATATAGTAGTATTTTTTGGTACATGTGTGTATATGTGTCTGTATGTATGAATGTATGTGTGTGTCTGTATGTATGTATCAATGTGTATGTATGTATGTATGTAGGCATGCACGTGTCCGTGTATGTATTTAGGGTTTAATATTCTCTGTCTTATGTACGTCTGATTAGACAATATTCGGGAAGGCACTGGCGCAGGATGACAAAGTCCAATCACGACCTCACAAACCTGTCAGATGCCGCTGACGAGACTCGAACGTATAGCACCCATTCGCCCGAACTCCGTAGACGGATAAACGTTACCACGTAGCTCATCATATGTGTATAATATGTATGTGAATGTGTGTACGTATGTATGTCTGTTAATATGTTTGTGCATGTACGTAAGGTATAGGCAAATAAATAAAGTGAAAAAATGTGTTATAATGTAATAACGTAATTAAATAAATATATCAATACAAAATACTGAATGAAATTTAAAGAAAAATTCGATTTTTTATTTTGTGTTGTTGATATGACGATATTTCGAACTACTTCAAAATTGTAAGAGATCGGAAACATGCACTGAAAGCAACAAGAAAGAAAAAGAAAAAGAAGGAAAAAAAACAACCCAAAAGGTTACCTTTGCACGAAAGAAAATATAAAAACAGAACAGTCGTGAAGAATGTCCAGATATTTGACATTATGTTATCATTGTAGATGTGTGTTTTCTTTCTCTTCTGCCCCTTATTCTTTTCAATTCTGTTTTTTCTTTTGATGACGTTTGTTGGCGATCACGTCATAGGGTCTCGTTTAAAAGCAGCAGAAAACTATAATACTCCCAGATTACAGAGACTACGATTAATTGTATTTTAAATAAAAAGCAACCAAGTCACACAGCATTTATCTACCAGCAAGAAATAAAATAAAAGAAAATAAAGAAAATAAAGAAAGAAGGAAACAAATAATATAAAAATATATAAAGATTAACAAATAATAAAAAAATGTAAAAGATAAATAAATAAAAATAATAATTTTAAATATAAATAATAATAAAAAAAATAAAATAAAAAATAAATAAAATAAATAAATAAACAAACAAATAAACAAATAAACAAGCAAACAAACAAAAACAAAAATAAATAGTTTGAATTTATATTAACGTAAAGATTGATCAAACCAGGATATAAATAAAATAAAATAAAAATAAATGTAATAACAATAATAGACCACAGATATTTTTAAAACTTTATTATTATTATTATTATTATTATTATTATTATTATTATTATTATTATTATTATTATTAATTTTTTATTATTTTTTTTATTTATTTATTTACATGATTTTTTTTTTTGTGGTTATACTTCGATACTAATTATGACTGAACGGGAAAAGCTTTGATTAATGTACAGAACTTCTTCGTGTTACAAAAAGTATACTTTTAAGAACGTTTAGTTTTGTCCTGACACAGAAACTTTTCATACGAAACCATTCAGTCCGCAGATTAGCCCTTCCTCTCTGACGTAATGTAATGGCCGAACACGGTAAACGAAAATGATATTTTTCCTAAGGTTATTTAAAAATTATTTGACTTTCGTCTTCTGTTTGATGTTATCAGGTAAAGTAAGAAAAACTTTCAATTTAATATACTTCTTATTTTATTTAGTCTGACAGCAAACAAACGCAAAGAAGGGTAGGGGTTAGTAAGGCGATTTTATGTGGCAGAATCAAAAAAAAATGGCGGTCGTCCTTAATGGTAGCATGGAACAATATTTTTTTTTAAAAATAAAAATAGAAAACTCATTGTTTGCATACATAATAGTATAAAGTTTTAGAAGTTGAATGCTTTTTGTTTTAACGAAAAAGAGCGAAAATTTAATTTTTAATAATTGTTTTTATATAAGGCCGGTTGTCGGACCTTTAATCTGTTTTGAAAAGTTTCTGTTGTAAAACTGATTCAAGCGTTATAATGAATGTATCAAGACGATCAGTTTGCTTTTTACATGTAAATACAACATCTAATGCATTATAATGGTTTCAAGTATCGTTTTACAACTTCGTACTCAGAACTGTCTGCTGTGGAGTTTTAGCGGGATAACGAGTCCACATTATGGTACCTAATGAGAATAGTCATCTTTATATTCACGCGCCAGTATCTGTGAAGATTATTTATTTTATTATTATTATTATTATTATTATTATTATTTTTTTTTTTTTTTGGCTTGCCACGTCATAAAAATATCTGAAAAAAAAAAAGAGTACGAAACGTGTACGAGATGGTATGACGTCAAAGTTAACAAAAAAAAAAAAGAAAAAGAAAAAGGTTTCAACCTTTGCAGCGATTTATACTCAATAATAGACATCTATGTATATGAGGCATTGATTAAATGACATATTTCCCTAAGTTACTTTTAATAATACATGTAGAACTGATTACATTATGAAGATACGTATTTAAACGTTTGTAAAGACTAATCGGCGTTCGACGCTGCCATATTGGATTTCGATCGGAAGTTTCCGTGAGCTCACGGACATTTTTGAACTTCCAAATTAAATGATATTTGCGTGAATTTTTCAGAACTTTTTATGGTTGACACTGATAAAGATAAGAATGACTGTTCAAATTACCAAACCATGATGTCACGCGCCTTTTCTAACTACTTTTTCAACTTAATCAAGCTTTTCAAACTGGATTATATTTGTGTAAATGCGTGCATAATAAACTGAAATTATAATGCAGAATAAGATTAATGTATTAACTTTTGTAGTTGTCAGTGTTCCTCCTCTCAGAACGCATCAGAAAAGAACATTTAGGGATTGTTCGTACCCATTAAATCGGCAAAATTTCTTGAGGCTTTTTTACGTGACTTAATTTGTGCCGTTACGAGTTATCGTTCCTGTTGGTCCATGCTACTAATAGATGTTGTTATAATGAATTTTCTATAGAATGTTTTGATGAAAAATATTTTTTTTACCAGTTTATTTGAGTATATTTATATCTTGTTTACTGTGTTCCTACTTAAGTTTTTGTCTATTCTGAATTAGTCGTTTAATTCTTATTTCACTTACGTAAATTTACGTCGGTTTCGTTTAATTAAGTATGTAGTTTAAATTTAATTCGCAGTTTAATTTAATACTTAAGCAAATGAGGAAGAAAATAATTAATAAATAAATCAAATGAAATAATGAATAAATGAATAAATAAATAAATAAATAAATAAATAAATAAATTAAAAACTCATTATATATTTTCGGTGCAGACGGTAAGTTCATTATAAATCCACAAAACGTCAACGTGGGCGGTTCCGTAACGCTGTTCTGTAGTCCCGAGAATAACGTCAACGTCACCGTCGTTGTCGTGGGAAAGAAAACAGAGACGGGAAACACTACGTCGGTTGCAGCTGCCAACGTTTCAGCAAACACAGTTACGTTGCTCGATGAGACGTTGTCGCAAAGAGCCGACGTTTTTGGAACTGCGAGTCAGAGCAGAGGAGAGGTGTACATAAAACTGGTGCTGACGTCAGTCACGTGCTCCGATGCGGGAATCTACAGCTGCAGAGTGGATGGACCGAACGAGATAAATGGCTCCGTATCCACGGAAACGACAGCTACTGTAACCGTTATAAGTAAGTTTATTATTATTATTATTATTGTTGTTGTTATTATTTATTGATTGTTGCTTTTTCTGAATATCTGTAAGTGTGCGACAGAGAGAGAGAGAGAGAGAGAGAGAGAGAGAGAGAGAGAGAGAGAGAGAGAGATGTGCATTATAACAGATTAACAATAAATACAAGTAATGAACTGAAATCAAACAGACGCAGATACTAAACAAAAATCTGGACAAATGGGCAAGATAACAACGACAACGACAACGGCTGTATAATTTATAGCCTTTTTCTTTATGTAATAAATTTTATTTCACGTTCGTCTCCTTTTCTATTTTACTTACTTTGAAAGCCACTGCTTAATATATTTTGGTGGGTTTTTTTTTCCTTTTTTATTTCTTTAATTCAGTATTTCAGTATTTTTATTTATTTATTTATTTATTTATTACCAATTTTGGCTTTTCAGGCGACCTACGCAGTATTTCTAAGGAAATCCTACCAGACAAAACGATGCTGGCGTACGAGAAAAACGACGAAATTACAATACGATGTTCCGTGCCTGCAGCCAACCACGACGTCCTCTGGTCTTGGCAGTGGAGAGAAAACTGTGTCTGGGTGTCGTACCCGTTCACGGAAAGGATTCGTCAGGATCCAAAAAGCCTCAGTGAATGCGGTGACGTAAGCGTCACAACTCTGACGTTCAGCGTTACATACGAGGACGACAACCGATTGTTCCGTTGCCTCGTGAACGATAGCTTGGAATATTCGGCAGATATTGCGATACCTGTTATGCAGGGTAATAAATGATTGCTGTTGTAAATAGACATAAATTAACTGATACATGTCTCAATCTCTCTCTCTCTCTCTCTCTCTCTCTCTCTCTCTCTCTCTCTCTCTCTCTCTCTCTCTCTCTCTCTCTCTCTCTCTGCTCTCATTATGCCTCTATGTATTTGTATGTATATATGTGTATATATATATATATATATATAACGTATACATATATATATATATAACGTATACATATATATGTATGCATAAGTATATATATATATATATACATACACACACACACATACACACACATATATATACACCTGAATTTCTCTATTCGTGTGTATGTACATGTAAATACGCATGTATGTAACCTATTTCTGCGCATATATGTTATTTGTATGTACATATGCATGTTTGTACAAATAATATGTACATATATATATATATATATTCACACGCTCATGCAAAAATGGACGCACGGAAACACAAACTACATCAGAAATACAAACACATCTGACATCATCATCTTTGGTTTTTGTTTCACTGCATTTCGTTGACTGACTGAATAATTAATTAATTAATTTTTCTTTATTTTATTTTATTTTTTTTTATTTTTTCAGAAACAACAGTACCTACCAGAATAAAAGTAGATGAAGTGTGTATTGCTCTTTTAGTTATGAATGTTTTCGTTTTCTCATTTTTCGTTTTGGTAGCAGTAATGATTGTTAGGTAAATACGTTAATAAAACGCTCACGCACACACACACACACACGTGCGTGCTCTCAGTCACACGCACTCACAAACACACACACACACACAGTAATATATATATATATATAGTCATAAAATATATTCACGTAAACCTGTCTTTATGCGCACAGAATCATACATAAATTGACTAATGTAAACATTGATGAATTGAGAGAATGATG
>CM022668.1:8897540-8922540 GCA_012295275.1 Chrysomallon squamiferum | reverse complement strand
TTCGTAAAAGAATAGTGACGCACTGGTTGACAGAGGTAAATAACACAAAGTCGCGGTGAGCGGAATTGATCCCGAAACCCACAGCGACTCACTCTGTGTCGCAACAACTGACTCACAGCTCGTCTACGTCACAGTTAACTCAAAATACACATCTCAGTGACTCACCACAGTGACACACGGCTGACAGGAGGAACAGTGAAAGAGGGACGTGCATTTTCATTCTTCAACAATTCTGTAAGAAGAACGTATTGGTAATTTTATATATAATAATATACGTACATACGTACATACATACATAGATGCATGCATGCATACATACATAAATACATACATGCATACATACATACATAAATACATACATGCATAAATATATAGGTATATGCATGCGACAGCACATTTAGACACACAAATACACACGTTTTAATATATGCAGGGTGTCCACAAAGTCTGGGTACATGGGGAATTTTACTATGTTATTTATTTATGTTATTTTTCTTACCCAGATCGAATGATGGCTCTGTCTAAAGAAGAAAGAATCGAGCTGGTACTCTTAAGTGGACGAGAAGGATGGTCTTATCGC
This sequence comes from Chrysomallon squamiferum, assembly GCA_012295275.1. Taxonomy (NCBI): domain Eukaryota; kingdom Metazoa; phylum Mollusca; class Gastropoda; order Neomphalida; family Peltospiridae; genus Chrysomallon; species Chrysomallon squamiferum. The sequence goes on along the minus strand of CM022668.1, from coordinate 8,921,960 downwards.
AAAGTTGCAGAAGAATTCAACCTTAGACACCCTAATATATATATATATATGCAATAAAGGAAGAAATTAAATTTTAATAAACAAAATAATTAATGGATATGAGAGAGATGGTGAGAAGTTGAGATGGACATACTGACAGACAGACATACACAAATATAGAGAAAATCAGGAGACATATATATGGAGAGAAAGAGAGAAAGAGACAGTTGGAATGAAAGAAAAATGAAGGTGTGTATATGTAAAAGTGTGTAAAAGTTACAAAGAAAAATGTAGACAGAATATCTACAAAATTCGTAACAGAAAGAAAGAAAAGAAAAGAAAAGAAAAGAAAGAAAAAAAAACCCGAAGAATCAGAACAAAAAATAAACGAACAAACATACACACACACCCCTCTCAAGAAAAAAAAGAGAAAAAGTATCGTTTTGAAAGAAAATTTAACACTAGTTCTTTTGTTAAGAAACTAAATTAGAAACTGGTACAAGATCACCCATTAAATCGAAATCGTAACAAGATGTAAATTGCAGTGAAAAGTAACACGTTGTAATGAATGTACCCTTCCGCGTTCACGTGCGTATTTATTCTCCACTTTACACAAAAGTAATCTGTATAATTTAAGGCAAGAATAAAAATAAAAATAAAATAAAAAGTATGCAAACATGAAAAGAAAGCAATGTAACAACTGAAAGAAGATAAGTGAATAAAGCTCACAAACAGAAAAAAGAAAAGAAAAAAAAAAAAAGAAAGAAAGATAAAAAAAAAGAAAAAAACACGAACAAACAAAAACAACAGCCCTCCACAACCCCAAATCCCCCCAAAAAGCAACAGATAAATAAATATTTACACTGTTGTTTAAAATATATTTAATGTAATGCATTCTAATCTCGAATCGAATCTACAGCTAAAAATTAAATAAACAAACAACTAATTAACAAACTAACTAACTAACTAAATGAATAAACTGAAAAATGTTGTATTCTCCGAACTAAAAATAAATTTTACAAGTTGCTGTAACAGCTATGCAAATGAACCTTGGCGACCTTACGTCATAATTCATCTTTGACCTTACGTGACCTAAAACATGGCAGACGAGAAGTGTTGCATTCCAGTTTCTGTAATTTATAGTAACGATCTGATTACAAAACAACTCAAGGTGTGTAATTACTTAATTATGATGATGGAGTTGGGGACATATGCAGTTAAAACTTGTTTGGGTAACTATAAATTACGTTTACAAGAGAATGCGAGGGTCTCATATTTAACAGAAAGTCTACGTTTGTGTCGTAATTTATTTCAGTTTATAAAAAAGATGTAAGATTTTAGACTAAGAGGATTTTGGGGTTATTATGTTTTAGTTTTATAGATTAACTATAAATATTTTACATAGAAAATTATCCTTGTCAACAAATCTACACGACTTTGTATAATTTAGACTATACGAATTTTTTAATATGGTGTACTGTTGTTGCTTACAAATTTAAACATATTTAGAGACAAATAATAATAATAACAACTACAACAACAGCAACAACAAAAAACTAATTAAAATGAAATGAAAAATATAAATATATATATATGGTATGTGTACATATTCAACATAAAACCGTACACATTAACTGGCATACACCTGTATGTACAGAAACACACACATATGCACGGAAATACCAAGATACATACACATTTGTACATATATACGTATGCACAAACATATAATTAAACATATATCTACATACAAATAACATAGGCTACATACATGCGTATTTACATATACATATACACACAAATATAGACTCATGTATTTGTGTGTGTGTGTGTGTGTATTTGTGTGTGTATTTGCGCCTTTAGTGAAAAGTTAATCAGTTTAATTAATATGTTGAATTATTTCCTGATTTTAATTTAGTTTTAGGTAAAATCTTATACAGCCACAGAAAGACAACACAAATAAGAAATAAAATTCATGCATAAATACAACACACACACAGACACACACAAACACATACACATATACATACATACACACATATACACACATATATTCAAATATATACATTCAGGCATTATAAGAGAGAGAGAGAGAGAGACTAAAACAACTTGTCAATTGCATTAACTAATCGTAAAATATTAAAAATTCTCTACATACCTAGAAAAAAAAAAAAAAAAAAAAAAAAAAAAAAAATAGTAGACTACAAAATATATAAATAATTTCTAATTAAAAAAATCGTGTATGTAAATAACTGTAGCACGTATGATCGATTTAGGATCGAACACTGGACACTTGTACTCAACAGTTGGTGTAATTGAGTATTATATATACTGTGTATGTATAAATAATTCATTGCTGTTAAGCGATTATCATAGCCACTGAATAACTGAAGCGACTTCAATATGCACATTGTGTCATTTCCCGTTCCACACAGATCTCCCGATCGATTTATTAAATCCTGTGGTGTGTAGTTTCCCATCTGTGAGGTTATGCAAATGAGTGTTCCCAATCAGGTTTTCAACCAAAAATGGGATGAGATTCTGTCAGTGTCTCTAAGGTTCGTGTCATATAAACAGATGATTAAAACTATGGGAAGGTGCACATAAAAAATTCCCTTCCTGCTAATTTTTAAAATAATAGCTCTTACGTAATAGGCGTTAGTGGTGAGTTTCGATCTGTTCTCTGTATGCTGTCCTTTATGATGTCATACAAGATTTTTTTTTCTCAATAGGTCAACGATTTTAAGGCATTTGTCTCTTAGAAATGATTTGTTGTTGTTTTTCTTTAAAGTAAACATTCCTAATGTTTTTTGTGTGTGTGATATGCAACGTCATAGAACCGTAGATCAAAAAAAAAAATATATATAAAAAAAAAAAAAAAAAAAAAAATAAATGTGTCAAGTGCATCGTTTGGTAAACAACAAACCGTGTCGGCGTGTTTTCTGGTGTTTGTGAAATAATGGAACATTCACGTCATTAATTCATCTTTGTCTCATTCCGCTGTCGTCGTACACAGCCAGGTAAACGCCCTCCCTGACTGACTAACTGGCGAAACACCGTCAGAGGAAAGTTTACAGCGTTTCTGACACATTCATCTTTCCTACCGCGTTTTTTTTGCTGTCACTTTCTATTTTTGTCGTGAATCTGAGTAAAGCTTTGTCTCACATTCCAGAGCAAAGTTAGTGAGTTCATAAGTTAGCATGTGTGACAGCGAGAGAGAGAGAGAGAGAGAGAGAGAGAGAGAGAGAGAGAGAGAGAGAGAGAGAGAGAGAGAGAGAGAGAGAGAGAGAGAGAGACAGAGAGAGAGAGAGAGAGAGAGACAGTACACGTTATCGCACACTGAAGCATGAACATCTTATTTGACTTTGTATCATACGAAGACGAAATCAGAATTAAAGTAACAGTTTTGATGACGGAGCTCTGTTTTTGAGAGAGAGAGAGAGTTAGTTCAGTACCACTATTTTCTCTCTCTCTCTCTCTCTCTCTCTCTCACACACACACACACACACACTCACATTACAAAAGCACACACAAGTTATCACAACCGCACACCGGTCTTATCAAGACACAATGCACCTAATGCTCAAACACACTGACTAATTTTCACGAACGATTACACAACATTTCTTATCCTGTTTGATGCTTTATCATCATTAACAGGTTCGATCTCTTTCTCACCTTCCCGGCTTAACAAGGACAACATCTGGTAATTAGCCACCCAGATATTCAGTTACAGACAAATTACGTCTGGGTTTCATTCTCTGAGCATATCAAGTTCGTATCAACATAGTATCACAACATCCATGTCAGGTCTGTTGTCAAAATTAAAAGTTTTGGGTTACAGATATACGCTTATTAAAACAGATTTCTCAGAAGAAAAAAAGAAACAAATTCTATTCTCTGTCTCTGTTAGTATTGTACTGCTACAACTCAGATTGTATTACAATAACAAAATCAACAACTACTACAACTACACTCATTACTACTGCTGCTACTACTACTACTATTATTGATGCTTCTACAACAACAACAACAACAACAACTACTACTACTGGTGCTTCTACTCAGCTACTATAGTATTAATAGTGATTCTACAACTACTACAACTACAACTACAACTACTGCTACTACTACTACTACTATTGCTACTACTACTACTACTAGTACTAGAAGTCATACTACTACTGTTGGTGTTGCTTCTACTTCTATTGCTACTACCACTACCACTAATATATCAGTGTTTCTATTTCTACTACTACTACTACTACTACTACTACTACTACTACTACTACTACTAGTGTTTCTGAATTACTAGTACTATAACCACGACCACCTACTATTTCTATTAATATTACTATTCCTATCATCATCATAAAATAGCATTGCTACTGCCACTACTGTAACTATTCTAACTACAGCTACGACAACAACAAACTGTTGCTACTTCTATATCTAACATTAATGTTAGAAACATAAATTATGGAGAAGTCATAGATATAATTTACCTGGAACAACGACTGTTTGTTTCTCGTACAAGCCTCCAGGTAACTAATTAATCACCAATGGCAACACAGATTTACCTGGATTTTAGCTAAATGGAAATCTTACAGTTTAGAGCGTTATTTATTTATTTATTTTTATTTTTTTATATTATTTTTTTTCAAACTGACTACGACGCGACGATAACAACAGCAACAACAACAAGAAGAATAATAACACAAATAATCATGTTAACAACAAGAACAATAATATTTATTATTATTATTATTATTATTATTATTATTATTACTACTACCATTCCTATTACTATTATTGCTATAACTATTATTATTATTATTATCATTATTATTACTATTATTATTATTATTATTATTATTATTATTATTATTATTATTATTATTATTGTTATTATTATTATTTTAATAATAATTAACATCCAGAGATAGAATCATCATCCTTCATCATTAGAGTTATCATCATCATAATCATAACATTTCTTATTCTGCAGTATGCGTGTTCTTATCACGCATGTTGTAAATTAAACATTACATGAACACAAACATGTAAGTAAGTCTGTAGTGTTGTTCTGTGTTATCAGTTATCCAGAATAAGAGTATTAGTTTGAATAATGATCGAATTTTGACGTAACTGAATGAATAAATTTAATGAATAAATGTGAGATTGAACATATAGATTTTATATATATATATATATATATATATATATATATATATATATATATACGAATGTATGAATAAATAAAAATGATTATTAAAGATAGTGAATATGAAAATAATTATTACTGATTTCGTCATAAGCTGAATGAATTAACAAATTAATTTAAAAAAAAAAAATTAATAACTAATTGAAAATTTGTGAATGTGAATAATTGTAAATAATAATAAAACATTATTAAAAAAAGTAAATAAAAAAATAAAAAATAAATGAATAGTTTTCGTTGTTGTTTTTTGCATTTATGTCATGAGTGAATAAGTAATGCGTCGTAACATGAGAAAAATGCATATCTGACTATAACAGTGAATAAATGTATGTCACATACATCTGTTTACAGTATATATATATTTATATGTATGCATAATTACATATGTAACTGTGTGTATGTATGTGTGTGTGTGTGTGTGCGAGCGTACATGTGTATAGGCCTATATTTATGTATATGAATATAAGCCTATATTTTTTTGTTTCTTTTTTCTTATTGTGTTTTTTTTATTCTTTTCGTTATCTGTTATGTTTAATGTTCAAGTATGTTTGTACGTGCGAGCGCGTTCACGCGTTTTTCTTTTAATACCTTCAAACATTACTCCATACTGTGTTTAATCCTAAGTAGAATTTAACGAATTAAACAGGAAAAAAAAAAAAAAAAAAAAAAAAAAAAAAAAAAAAATCTTCCTGATGTAAAAAGTGTAATCCGCTTGACTTTAAAATTTAAGGTGCGGCAATGGTGGTGGTGGTGGTGGGGGGGGGTGATGGTGGGGCGTGCATCTTATCATTCATCACCATGGAGATGATTATTTCTAGAGTATTGTTATCATTCTAAAAATGGTGATGAATCTTAATGATTAATTCTAGAGTTTTCTTAGTATTCTAAAACAGATTGTGCATCTAAATGATTAATTCTAGATTTCCGTTACCTTGTACATTTGAATAATCTAAAAAATGGCGGGGCATATAACTGGTGATTAATTCTGAAGACTCGTGTTACAACAGACAGGAATATCACACAAAAGGACGTCTGCACTAACGGACAATTGTTCTGTAGAAATTTAAATGTTGGTAAAAAGTAACTGTTTGCCATTTTCTAAATAAGCTGATATGAAAAATAAATATATGTCGTCACTACTGTTGATATTTTCGTTTATACATTTTAAAATAAGAAATCAAACTACAACAACAACAGTAAAACCCCTAAAACAAACAACTTTTATACAGACAGATAGATAAATAAATAAATAAATAAGTAAATAAATACTTCACATAGTAAATACAAATATTTATATTTAATAAATGAATATATGCAATGAATAAAAAATAAACATCTTGTATTTTTATTCAGAAACGCACACATACACAAAAAAATCCCACATAATTAATATCAAATAAACCAAAACGACTTAAACGTTATTGTTTTTTTCTAAATTACATTTTTAATTAATTTTAATAATAAATATTATAAAACAAATAACATCCATTAAACAAAAATAACAAATTTTAAAAATTAAAAAAAAAAAAAAAAAATTCTTACCTTTAGACACACACTTGCAGCCAAATAACAAAATTTTTTCCACGTAATAAAGTAAAAAAAAATTTTTTTATAATTAAAATCAAAACGAGCGCACAACAACGTGAAATAATAATCCACAGTGCGGATTACACAGGACTTAATCGAGAAGAAATAAGTTTAGCAGAAAAAACACGGAAACAGCCGCATCAATCCTTTCCTTCTCGGTCAAAATGACAAAATACCTAACTCACCTCGCCAAGAACGACAACTGTAGCGCTGAGCAGGTGCGTGACAGAAAGCGAGAGACGAGCCGCCGCACTCGAAGAAAAACCAGTGGAAAATCCTGCTTAGCTGGAGACAAATAAAAAGATTAATGTCTGTCGGCTTTTCTGTAGTTCGCGGTGATGCGCTGTCACAGTAATTCCTAATGGGCCGTTGTCTTATAACGAAAATACCAACAGTTATAATTATTTAGTCTCTCTCTCTCTCTCTCTCTCTCTCTCTCTCTCTCTCTCTCTCTCTCTCTCTCTCTCTCTCTCTCTCTCTCTCTCTCTCTACGTGACTCACTCTGATTTAAAAAGATATTTTATTTGTGCCCTAACGTTTCAAAAAGAGACATCTAAATTTCAGCCACAGCTTTGTTCTTCAGAGAAAATAACAAAATGGCGGACATTGAATTAACCGTTTTCTTTTCTCATCTTATTCTTTTTTTTATTTTATTTTTAAATCAATTTAAAATTTAAATTAAAGTGAAATCAAATACCGTTGATGTCCGCGAAAAACACAAAGGTTTGATTGAGATGTTATATGTGGTGGCCTCCGGCCTTCCAGCACAGGGTCCTATTAATAACCGTGAAATACGACTCATGTAAGAACAATGCTGTGACATAAGCAGACGGGGTTTTTGGCAATACATAATGTGCTTTGCTTGGATGTTGTAACGTTACTGTTAAAGGGATGGGCACCAATATTTTACTCATAGGATATCTGCAATTTCCTAACAGTCTGTCCTTTTAATGACTAAAGTATGTGACAATAAAAAATAATTTATGTACATATTTATATACGTATTTACACGCAGGCACATCAAGACATGTATATAAAAAAAAATTAAATTAAATTAAAAAAACATAAATATTTATAAAATAATAATTATGCATATTCATAAATAATCAGACAAATAAAATAATAAATAAAATAATTTAATAAATAAATTATAAATGAATAAGTTAATAAATAAATTATAAATGAATAAGTTAATAAATAAATTATAAATAAATTAATAAATAAATTAAATAATAATTAAATAATAAATAAATAAATAATCAGTTAAATAAATAATATAAAATAAATAGATAAATAGACAGATAGATAGACAGACAGATAGACAGATAAATAAATAAATGCATGTTTCAGTTATTGAATCAAATCTGAAAAAGCTGATGCTATTTATATATCGCAAAAATTAAAAATACAGGTGGAAACAGATGTTCATTATCTTAAGCACCTGTCATTTAGTCTCATGATTAATTAAAAACACTGTAATACATTATGCAGTGGCTTTCTAACTAAAACAGAGAACGAGACAAACGGGAAATAAAAATATTACATAAAGAAAAAGGCTATAAATTACACAGCCGTTGTCGTTGTCGTTGTCGTTGTTATCTTGCCCATTTGTCCAGATTTTTGTTTAGTATCTGCGTCTGTTTGATTTCAGTTCATTACTTGTATTTATTGTTAATCGGTTATAATGCATCTCTCTCTCTCTCTCTCTCTCTCTCTCTCTCTCTCTCTCTCTCTCTCTCTCTCTCTCTCTCTCTCTCTCTCTCTCTCTCTCTCTCTCTCTCTCTCGCTCGCTCGCTCTCTCTCTTTGTTCGTCTCTTTATCTATCTATCTATCTATCTATCTATCTATCTATCTATCTATCTATCTATCTATCTATCTATCTATCTATCTATCTATCTAATCTCTCTATCTATCCGTCCGTCTGTCAGTCTATCAGCATTTCTATCTCTCTCTTTCTTAAGTCCTGAAAGTATGACATCATATAGTCAAACACTGCAGACATCCTAAAATACAAATTCACCGTTTTCCAGAGACACTTAAAAACCTGCACACGCACAAATACAAATACACTGAGAAACACACGTCAGTGTACAAAGGTACAAGCATACCTGAACAGCATCATACATATATGTATGACGATATTACTATGTAAACTGTGAAGAATTCTCTTATATATTATGATAATCACGTCTTCATCTGCGAAGGCGTCTTAATTAACATACTCTAAAGTTAACGTCAGTGACACGACAACAACAACGTATTCGCGTGAAAAACAACAGCGTGAGGTCACCATCGTCACAGACGTGAAATGTAATGAAATTACTTTCTCTAATTTGTTAATTCTTAGCATGGACTGACTGAAGCAATGAGCGAGAGATAACAACAGTTGAAAGAAAGAAAGAGAAACAGACAGACTGAGAGAGTTATCTGCATAGACAGACCAACATACAGACAGACAGAGATAGCTAGATAGACATACAGACATATAAATATATGATAGATAAATAGATAAACAAAAAACAATAGACTAACAGAAACAGGTAGACAAACAGATACACAGACATATAGATTAACAGATACACAGAAAAACAGACATAGCGATAGAAAGATTGAAAAATGGAAGGTTAAACAGAATGACAGACAAAGAGACAGATATACTGACAGAAAGATGGACGGATAGATGAATATGCCTACAGACAAAGAGAGAGATATAATTGATAGATGAACAGACAAACAAAAACAGCCAGACAGATTATTGCTTTTCTTCTTCTTCTTCTACTTCTTTTTACTATTATTGTAGTAGTAGTAGTAGTTGTAGTTGTAGTAGTTGTTGTTGTTATTATTATTTTTCAGTACAGTTATTACTGTCGTCTGTTGGCTGATGACGAAAACAAACTGAAAGGTAAAACTTTCATTAGCGCAGTCCAGTTAAGTCGTTGTTGCCAGGGGTGATTAATTAGTTACCTGGAGGACTGTATCAGACTCAAAACACCTGTCATGTCTACTACGCGCCATAGCTGTTAGACGTCTTCACGTTCTGTAACAGTAGCTGCTGCTGTAGACGTGTTGTAGTTGTAATTATAGTGGTAGTAGTAGGAATGTTAGGCGTAGTAGTGTCGTAGTCGTAGAAGTAGTAATAGCAGTACCTGTCGTAGTAGTTGTTGTAGTAGTAATTATGGTTGCATTGGCAGGAGAAATAGAAGCAGTTTTAGTAATAATGTAGTCGTCGTAGTAGTAGTAGTAGCAGTAGTAGTCGTAGTAGTTGTTATAGTTGTAATGGTAGTAATTATGATTACATTGGGAGGAGAAATAGAAGCAGTATTAGTAATAATGTAGTCGTAGTAGTAGTAGTAGTAGAAGTAGTTGGAGTACTTGTTGTAGTAGTTGTTGTTGTAGTAATGGTAGTAGTTATGGTTGCATTCGCAGGAGAAATAGAAGCAGTATTAGTAATAATGTAGTCGTAGTCGTAGTATTAGTCGTAGTAGTAGAAGTAGTAGCAGTACTTGTTGTAGTAGTTGTTGTAGTAGTAATGGTAGTAATAATGTAGTCGTACAACTGTGTACAGCAGCACTATGTGTAGTTGTAGTAGTAATAGGACTACTACTAGTAGTAGTAGTAGTAGTAGCAATAGCAGTGGTAATTGCGGTGACAATGGCAGTGACAAGTGTAGTAGTAGTAGTAATTGCAATAAATAACAATAGTAGAAATACTATTAACTGAATTAGAAATAGAAGTAATAACGGTAGCAGAAGTAGTACTAGTAGCTGAATATCTAATAATAGTAACAGTAGTAGACACTGCTGCAGAAATGAACTCAGCAAATAAAACAAAACAAAGTGAAATTTATAAAGCAGAAAAATGGGTTGCATGATTAAAACTCTACAGCGTACTTACGTAAATACGTCCAAACTGGTTGTTTGTTTTTTCCATAACTGAGTTTTATGGTATGTAATGTCGTGAAAATTAATATCATACAGAAATTTCCATTCTCGCTAAACGGTAAAGTTAAATTAAGGCTGTAGATCACCTCTCTCTCTCTTATTATAAGTAATAACAAAATAGCGGGTCTTTTATACAGTGGAACCTCGGGTTACGAACGCCTCAAAGCACGAACAAGTCGAATTACGAACTGTGATCTCGGGCAAGTTTTGTCTCGGTTTACGAATAATGTCCCGAGTTACGAACTCCAGCGACGCGCCACAACAAACTTTCATTTGACGTCGGTTTTGACGTCAACATCTAGTAAAGATAAGAATAGATGTTTGTTTTCTATTTATTTGGTTATTTTAACAACATTCTGTGTTTATTTCGTGTGAAAAAAAACCCTTGAAAAGAATGAAAATAAAACAATTCTGGGGGCTGGATCGGATTGTTTACATTTACCTTATTTCAACGCTTCGGTTTACGTACAATTCGGTTTACGAACAATTCGATTTACCAATCGAGCTCTGGAACGAATTAAGTTCGTAAACACGAGGTTCCACTGTATTTAATATTAATAACCAGTATGTTGTGCAAATTAGACTGGATGGAAACTATTATTAAAACATGTTATATTTGATATTTAATAAAAGTGAGTATTAAAACAAAGAAGAAGCGTGGTAAATAATAATAAAAAAAAACCCATTCTTTCATTTCCCCATTGTCTTCCACTAGCAGTCGAGGTCACTCAGCCATGCTGTAACATCATCGTTAGCACAAAATCCAGGTAAGTCTGTGTCGCCACTGGTGATTAATTAGTTACCTGGAGGCGTGTATAATAAAGTAAATGTTACAGTTCTGTCACCTGCGCTTTTTAAAAAATATGTTGTTGTTGATTTTTCGCATATTTTGCATGTATTAAGAGTAGCAGTCGTAGTAGTAGTAGTAGTAGTAATAGTTGCAGTAGTAGTTAGTGGTAGTAGTCGTAGTGGTACTAGTAGTAGTGGTAGTAGTAGTAGTAGCAATAGCAATAGCACTAGAAGTTATACTAGCAACATCCATAACCGTCAATATTGTAATAGTAAACACACAAACAAACAAATATATATATATCTATAAAAATACAATACAATACAATACAATACAATAAAATAAATAAATAATAAACAAACAGCAAGAAAAAAAGATACTAAAATTTAATAAAACTAACAAAATCAACAAAAAATTTAATAAATAAACAAATAAAATAAATAAATAAATAATAATTAAATATAAAAATAACTAAACAATCTTGAGTGCAGCATAATGCATTTATATTATTACTTCGTACGACAGCAATTTAATTTTCTCTCTCTTTCTACACTTAAGTGAAGATATTCAGAACATGCCTCTACTAATTACTGGCTGACTTTTAAATCCACCTGAACATTTACCTGTCTGCCATCAAGTCATTTAATACACCTTAACCTAGATTTATAGACGTTTTAAAGGATTTTAAAACACCTATTAATTATTGTGGTTAGTCATTGATTTATGTTGCTCTTCAGGACTTTTTCTTCTTCTTTTTTGTTTCTTTTCACTTGTCTTTCTTTGTTTCTTTCTGTAATAATAATAATAATAATAATAATAATAATAATAATAATAATAATAATAATAATAATAATGTAATAACAATGACGATGATATTAAAAATAGTAATAATAATATTAATAATATTAAATAATAATAATAATAATAATAATAATAATAATTTTACAACTATTACTACAATTAATAATAATAATGTGTATTTATTTGTTTTATTATTATTTTTTATTATTGTTATTTTGTTTATTTCTTTAAAGATTACAGTACCTTTGTATGATTTATTTGCATTGGTTACATTTGTAAACGATTTGAAACTGTTTCAAGAAGTAATTATTAAGGTGTACTACGTCTTTGGGTTATACCTCAAAAATGCATAAATGTATCTGCATATTTCCAAACTATTTTAACAGTCTGCTTTTCTTGTTAATTAATAAACATGTCTGACATTATTGTTAAAAATGCATGGGCATTTTTCTGCACAGTCATGAAAGATCGAGAAAAAAAAAAAAAAAAAAAACACGACTGTGTGATCTTAAAATCTTAAACTTTTATTTTAACTATAACAACGCCGAGATCCTGTTTTGTTCGTGTACGATGTGACAGCTAATTAAGAATTTCTCACAGGTTTTTTTGTGTCTTTAATGTTCTGTTGTGTACGTGTTTAGGTTCACGTGATTAAAGGCTGATTAATAGACATGAACGGAAGTCTCGGTTAACAAAGAGTTCTATTTTCCTTTTTTCTTTTACTTGAAACGTCATTAGTTTTTATTTATCGAAACTAAGAGTAGCTAACACTAAAAGAATTTAAAATTATATATATATATATATATACCATATGTGAATTTATATTGAAATCTGACATACCTGAGAGAATTTGTACACGCCGGACCGACGAGTTGTAAAATGGAAATGGTCTCAAATCCAACATGGCGGATGAAAATACGAGTGAAACTGAAGTGATTTCTACCCTCGATTTCATGTTTGATAAATGAGTGATAGAACACATTGTGATGCTGCATAAATATACGACGGTACTCTATGTCACACTTTTATTACCCGATGGATTGTAAATAGTGGATGATTGTGGATTTTGCGAGTGTTTTCAGCCAATCGGTATGAGCTAATTGTAAAATTTAGTAATTATTATTATTATGTTGGCATTCTTTTCAGGATGCCTATCTTGAAGCGGAAAAGAAAATCCGCCAATCCAAGGACTGGTATTGCCAAGCAACACCTGGAAGAGAACTTTTCAAATGGAATTCCAGTTTCTTTAGAGAACTTCTTAAACGGTCATGTATTATTAATATTTGTCTTTCCCTGCGAAAGAAGTCGCGTGAAGACCGTTAGAGAACTTCAGTCGTATATCCCCCCAGTGCTATTACTGGTCATCAGAGAAATGTAGTTTTGGGTTATATCACATCACAAATTCAGAAACTTGTTGACAACGCTTTGAACAAGTTCAAGAAACTCAGTGACACTGTGAAATCGAGGGTAGAAATCACTTCAGTTTCACTCGAATTTTCAACCGCCATGTTGGATTTGGGACGATTTCCATTTTACAACACGTCGGTCCGGCGTGTGCAAATTATCTCAGGTATGTCAGATTTCAATATAAATTCACATATGGTAAAGTTAAGTATTGTCCTTCACCTCCATCTACCTTAGATTTTCCTCCGATATCGAAATCGACTGATTTTAACGTGTTCAATACGAGAAAAAATTTCGAACTGTCCTCCTAAACGAATCAGTCGATTTCGATATCGGAGGAAAATCTAAGGTAGATGGAGGCGAAGAACAATACTTAACTTTACCATATGTGAATTTATATTGAAATCTGACATACCTGAGAGAATTTGTACACGCCGGACCGACGAGTTGTAAAATGGAAATGGTCTCAAATCCAACATGGCGGATGAAAATACGAGTGAAACTGAAGTGATTTCTACCCTCGATTTCATGTTTGATAAATGAGTGATAGAACACATTGTGATGCTGCATAAATATACGACGGTACTCTATGTCACACTTTTATTACCCGATGGATTGTAAATAGTGGATGATTGTGGATTTTGCGAGTGTTTTCAGCCAATCGGTATGAGCTAATTGTAAAATTTAGTAATTATTATTATTATGTTGGCATTCTTTTCAGGATGCCTATCTTGAAGCGGAAAAGAAAATCCGCCAATCCAAGGACTGGTATTGCCAAGCAACACCTGGAAGAGAACTTTTCAAATGGAATTCCAGTTTCTTTAGAGAACTTCTTAAACGGTCATGTATTATTAATATTTGTCTTTCCCTGCGAAAGAAGTCGCGTGAAGACCGTTAGAGAACTTCAGTCGTATATCCCCCCAGTGCTATTACTGGTCATCAGAGAAATGTAGTTTTGGGTTATATCACATCACAAATTCAGAAACTTGTTGACAACGCTTTGAACAAGTTCAAGAAACTCAGTGACACTGTGAAATCGAGGGTAGAAATCACTTCAGTTTCACTCGAATTTTCAACCGCCATGTTGGATTTAGGACGATTTCCATTTTACAACACGTCGGTCCGGCGTGTGCAAATTATCTCAGGTATGTCAGATTTCAATATAAATTCACATATGGTAAAGTTAAGTATTGTCCTTCACCTCCATCTACCTTAGATTTTCCTCCGATATCGAAATCGACTGATTTTAACGTGTTCAATACGAGAAAAAATTTCGAACTGTCCTCCTAAACGAATCAGTCGATTTCGATATCGGAGGAAAATCTAAGGTAGATGGAGGCGAAGAACAATACTTAACTTTACCATATGTGAATTTATATTGAAATCTGACATACCTGAGAGAATTTGTACACGCCGGACCGACGAGTTGTAAAATGGAAATGGTCTCAAATCCAACATGGCGGATGAAAATACGAGTGAAACTGAAGTGATTTCTACCCTCGATTTCATGTTTGATAAATGAGTGATAGAACACATTGTGATGCTGCATAAATATACGACGGTACTCTATGTCACACTTTTATTACCCGATGGATTGTAAATAGTGGATGATTGTGGATTTTGCGAGTGTTTTCAGCCAATCGGTATGAGCTAATTGTAAAATTTAGTAATTATTATTATTATGTTGGCATTCTTTTCAGGATGCCTATCTTGAAGCGGAAAAGAAAATCCGCCAATCCAAGGACTGGTATTGCCAAGCAACACCTGGAAGAGAACTTTTCAAATGGAATTCCAGTTTCTTTAGAGAACTTCTTAAACGGTCATGTATTATTAATATTTGTCTTTCCCTGCGAAAGAAGTCGCGTGAAGACCGTTAGAGAACTTCAGTCGTATATCCCCCCAGTGCTATTACTGGTCATCAGAGAAATGTAGTTTTGGGTTATATCACATCACAAATTCAGAAACTTGTTGACAACGCTTTGAACAAGTTCAAGAAACTCAGTGACACTGTGAAATCGAGGGTAGAAATCACTTCAGTTTCACTCGAATTTTCAACCGCCATGTTGGATTTAGGACGATTTCCATTTTACAACACGTCGGTCCGGCGTGTGCAAATTATCTCAGGTATGTCAGATTTCAATATAAATTCACATATGGTAAAGTTAAGTATTGTCCTTCACCTCCATCTACCTTAGATTTTCCTCCGATATCGAAATCGACTGATTTTAACGTGTTCAATACGAGAAAAAATTTCGAACTGTCCTCCTAAACGAATCAGTCGATTTCGATATCGGAGGAAAATCTAAGGTAGATGGAGGCGAAGAACAATACTTAACTTTACCATATGTGAATTTATATTGAAATCTGACATACCTGAGAGAATTTGTACACGCCGGACCGACGAGTTGTAAAATGGAAATGGTCTCAAATCCAACATGGCGGATGAAAATACGAGTGAAACTGAAGTGATTTCTACCCTCGATTTCATGTTTGATAAATGAGTGATAGAACACATTGTGATGCTGCATAAATATACGACGGTACTCTATGTCACACTTTTATTACCCGATGGATTGTAAATAGTGGATGATTGTGGATTTTGCGAGTGTTTTCAGCCAATCGGTATGAGCTAATTGTAAAATTTAGTAATTATTATTATTATGTTGGCATTCTTTTCAGGATGCCTATCTTGAAGCGGAAAAGAAAATCCGCCAATCCAAGGACTGGTATTGCCAAGCAACACCTGGAAGAGAACTTTTCAAATGGAATTCCAGTTTCTTTAGAGAACTTCTTAAACGGTCATGTATTATTAATATTTGTCTTTCCCTGCGAAAGAAGTCGCGTGAAGACCGTTAGAGAACTTCAGTCGTATATCCCCCCAGTGCTATTACTGGTCATCAGAGAAATGTAGTTTTGGGTTATATCACATCACAAATTCAGAAACTTGTTGACAACGCTTTGAACAAGTTCAAGAAACTCAGTGACACTGTGAAATCGAGGGTAGAAATCACTTCAGTTTCACTCGAATTTTCATCCGCCATGTTGGATTTGGGACGATTTCCATTTTACAACACGTCGGTCCGGCGTGTGCAAATTATCTCAGGTATGTCAGATTTCAATATAAATTCACATATGGTAAAGTTAAGTATTGTCCTTCACCTCCATCTACCTTAGATTTTCCTCCGATATCGAAATCGACTGATTTTAACGTGTTCAATACGAGAAAAAATTTCGAACTGTCCTCCTAAACGAATCAGTCGATTTCGATATCGGAGGAAAATCTAAGGTAGATGGAGGCGAAGAACAATACTTAACTTTACCATATGTGAATTTATATTGAAATCTGACATACCTGAGAGAATTTGTACACGCCGGACCGACGAGTTGTAAAATGGAAATGGTCTCAAATCCAACATGGCGGATGAAAATACGAGTGAAACTGAAGTGATTTCTACCCTCGATTTCATGTTTGATAAATGAGTGATAGAACACATTGTGATGCTGCATAAATATACGACGGTACTCTATGTCACACTTTTATTACCCGATGGATTGTAAATAGTGGATGATTGTGGATTTTGCGAGTGTTTTCAGCCAATCGGTATGAGCTAATTGTAAAATTTAGTAATTATTATTATTATGTTGGCATTCTTTTCAGGATGCCTATCTTGAAGCGGAAAAGAAAATCCGCCAATCCAAGGACTGGTATTGCCAAGCAACACCTGGAAGAGAACTTTTCAAATGGAATTCCAGTTTCTTTAGAGAACTTCTTAAACGGTCATGTATTATTAATATTTGTCTTTCCCTGCGAAAGAAGTCGCGTGAAGACCGTTAGAGAACTTCAGTCGTATATCCCCCCAGTGCTATTACTGGTCATCAGAGAAATGTAGTTTTGGGTTATATCACATCACAAATTCAGAAACTTGTTGACAACGCTTTGAACAAGTTCAAGAAACTCAGTGACACTGTGAAATCGAGGGTAGAAATCACTTCAGTTTCACTCGAATTTTCAACCGCCATGTTGGATTTGGGACGATTTCCATTTTACAACACGTCGGTCCGGCGTGTGCAAATTATCTCAGGTATGTCAGATTTCAATATAAATTCACATATGGTAAAGTTAAGTATTGTCCTTCACCTCCATCTACCTTAGATTTTCCTCCGATATCGAAATCGACTGATTTTAACGTGTTCAATACGAGAAAAAATTTCGAACTGTCCTCCTAAACGAATCAGTCGATTTCGATATCGGAGGAAAATCTAAGGTAGATGGAGGCGAAGAACAATACTTAACTTTACCATATGTGAATTTATATTGAAATCTGACATACCTGAGAGAATTTGTACACGCCGGACCGACGAGTTGTAAAATGGAAATGGTCTCAAATCCAACATGGCGGATGAAAATACGAGTGAAACTGAAGTGATTTCTACCCTCGATTTCATGTTTGATAAATGAGTGATAGAACACATTGTGATGCTGCATAAATATACGACGGTACTCTATGTCACACTTTTATTACCCGATGGATTGTAAATAGTGGATGATTGTGGATTTTGCGAGTGTTTTCAGCCAATCGGTATGAGCTAATTGTAAAATTTAGTAATTATTATTATTATGTTGGCATTCTTTTCAGGATGCCTATCTTGAAGCGGAAAAGAAAATCCGCCAATCCAAGGACTGGTATTGCCAAGCAACACCTGGAAGAGAACTTTTCAAATGGAATTCCAGTTTCTTTAGAGAACTTCTTAAACGGTCATGTATTATTAATATTTGTCTTTCCCTGCGAAAGAAGTCGCGTGAAGACCGTTAGAGAACTTCAGTCGTATATCCCCCCAGTGCTATTACTGGTCATCAGAGAAATGTAGTTTTGGGTTATATCACATCACAAATTCAGAAACTTGTTGACAACGCTTTGAACAAGTTCAAGAAACTCAGTGACACTGTGAAATCGAGGGTAGAAATCACTTCAGTTTCACTCGAATTTTCAACCGCCATGTTGGATTTAGGACGATTTCCATTTTACAACACGTCGGTCCGGCGTGTGCAAATTATCTCAGGTATGTCAGATTTCAATATAAATTCACATATGGTAAAGTTAAGTATTGTCCTTCACCTCCATCTACCTTAGATTTTCCTCCGATATCGAAATCGACTGATTTTAACGTGTTCAATACGAGAAAAAATTTCGAACTGTCCTCCTAAACGAATCAGTCGATTTCGATATCGGAGGAAAATCTAAGGTAGATGGAGGCGAAGAACAATACTTAACTTTACCATATGTGAATTTATATTGAAATCTGACATACCTGAGAGAATTTGTACACGCCGGACCGACGAGTTGTAAAATGGAAATGGTCTCAAATCCAACATGGCGGATGAAAATACGAGTGAAACTGAAGTGATTTCTACCCTCGATTTCATGTTTGATAAATGAGTGATAGAACACATTGTGATGCTGCATAAATATACGACGGTACTCTATGTCACACTTTTATTACCCGATGGATTGTAAATAGTGGATGATTGTGGATTTTGCGAGTGTTTTCAGCCAATCGGTATGAGCTAATTGTAAAATTTAGTAATTATTATTATTATGTTGGCATTCTTTTCAGGATGCCTATCTTGAAGCGGAAAAGAAAATCCGCCAATCCAAGGACTGGTATTGCCAAGCAACACCTGGAAGAGAACTTTTCAAATGGAATTCCAGTTTCTTTAGAGAACTTCTTAAACGGTCATGTATTATTAATATTTGTCTTTCCCTGCGAAAGAAGTCGCGTGAAGACCGTTAGAGAACTTCAGTCGTATATCCCCCCAGTGCTATTACTGGTCATCAGAGAAATGTAGTTTTGGGTTATATCACATCACAAATTCAGAAACTTGTTGACAACGCTTTGAACAAGTTCAAGAAACTCAGTGACACTGTGAAATCGAGGGTAGAAATCACTTCAGTTTCACTCGAATTTTCATCCGCCATGTTGGATTTGGGACGATTTCCATTTTACAACACGTCGGTCCGGCGTGTGCAAATTATCTCAGGTATGTCAGATTTCAATATAAATTCACATATGGTAAAGTTAAGTATTGTCCTTCACCTCCATCTACCTTAGATTTTCCTCCGATATCGAAATCGACTGATTTTAACGTGTTCAATACGAGAAAAAATTTCGAACTGTCCTCCTAAACGAATCAGTCGATTTCGATATCGGAGGAAAATCTAAGGTAGATGGAGGCGAAGAACAATACTTAACTTTACCATATGTGAATTTATATTGAAATCTGACATACTTGAGAGAATTTGTACACGTCGGACCGACGAGTTGTAAAATGGAAATGGTCTCAAATCCAACATGGCGGATGAAAATACGAGTGAAACTGAAGTGATTTCTACCCTCGATTTCATGTTTGATAAATGAGTGATAGAACACATTGTGATGCTGCATAAATATACGACGGTACTCTATGTCACACTTTTATTACCCGATGGATTGTAAATAGTGGATGATTGTGGATTTTGCGAGTGTTTTCAGCCAATCGGTATGAGCTAATTGTAAAATTTAGTAATTATTATTATTATGTTGGCATTCTTTTCAGGATGCCTATCTTGAAGCGGAAAAGAAAATCCCCCAATCCAAGGACTGGTATTGCCAAGCAACACCTGGAAGAGAACTTTTCAAATGGAATTCCAGTTTCTTTAGAGAACTTCTTAAACGGTCATGTATTATTAATATTTGTCTTTCCCTGCGAAAGAAGTCGCGTGAAGACCGTTAGAGAACTTCAGTCGTATATCCCCCCAGTGCTATTACTGGTCATGAGAGAAATGTAGTTTTGGGTTATATCACATCACAAATTCAGAAACTTGTTGACAACGCTTTGAACAAGTTCAAGAAACTCAGTGACACTGTGAAATCGAGGGTAGAAATCACTTCAGTTTCACTCGAGTTTTCATCCGCCATGTTGGATTTGGGACGATTTCCATTTTACAACACGTCGGTCCGGCGTGTGCAAATTATCTCAGGTATGTCAGATTTCAATATAAATTCACATATGGTAAAGTTAAGTATTGTCCTTCACCTCCATCTACCTTAGATTTTCCTCCGATATCGAAATCGACTGATTTTAACGTGTTCAATACGAGAAAAAATTTCGAACTGTCCTCTAAAAACGTCATAATTGGATTAAGCTAAGGAATATGGTGGCCAAGCGCAAACAGAGAAGGTCTTAATCAGTAAAGAGACTAAAAAAAAAAAAAATCAAGAGAAAAGAAATGCAATTATCTAAAGTAAATTCGGAGTTGGACTATTCTGCTCTCGAAGATAAAATTAAGAAAACCATAAAATGAAGAGAACTACATATTTCCATCCCAGACTGGTGATGAAAGAGTGTAAGCACTGGAAAGGAAACTGGCAGAATGGGAGGAGGAAATCCTCCAGCTCAAAGATGACAAACTAATGCTAGAAGATGGGGTAAAAGAGCTGGAGAGTTTTGATGAACAAACCAAGTCCGATGGGAGGTCTTATTCTCCTGAAATGAGAATGAAAGTTTTCGATGCTGTTGTTGCTCAAGTACCAATGGACAACATACCATCACTGATTGGAAAGTTTGGCCTTCACTCTGGAACAACCCTAACTGTTGTTCCACGTAGGACTACAGTAGAAGCAATGGTAAGAGAACTTGGGGCAATAAGTGATCTTCAAACTGCAGAAGCTATTTTAGACAACAAGGACTCAACTCTTGGCTTCGATGCCACTACACAAGAAGGCGTTCATTTAAACAGCATACAAATCACCACCCATGCTGACTGCTATGTTGTTGCTGCCGATCAGTTACCTGGAGGTACAGCCAATGACTATCACGAGCACATCTGTGATTCAGTTGATAACTTGGCCATGGTGTACTGTCATTTCTGTGATAAAGACTAAAGTTAAATGGAAAATCTCATATATATATATAGGCACACACTCACACACACACAAACAAAACCAACATTATAATTATACTTATATAAAATTTATTATGATACAAAGTTTGTACATAACAGATAACATGTACTTAATAGAACAGATCTATTTTTAACAACAACAAAAAAGCTTTATTTTGTAAAGAGAATATAAAAATCATGTGAAATTTATAATCTTGAATTATAATGGAAAAAAATATATATATACATATATAAATTAAAAAAGTAAAGGAAATTATCCTAGAAAAACAAAATTCAAATATAAATTATTTGCATATCATTTTACAGATTTAATTAACAGTATTGTTCAAGGAATCCTAGATGTTTCATGAGACACGAATAATTAATACTGTGTGCGTTTGTTTTTGTGTGTGTGTCAACTTCACAGAATTACTTCCCTTGATGACTTGGGAAATGAAGACTTTTTGACCTTAATAAGCTGTTTTCCGTCGTAGAACGTTTTTATTTTATTATTACAGAGAAGAAGAAAAAGAATCATTATATATTCTATCTTAGTGTAGAAGCTTACAGTTTGTCTTCATTACTTTTATTTTTATTATTATTGTTGTATTTATTATTTCATTAATCCTTTCTTATATTTTTACCAGTTGACAGTATAATAATTGAAACCAAAAACTGGTCAGTGATTCCTGAGTGTAAGAATAAGCAAAGTTATTTAAAAATAGATATTTTTAGTAACAAATACAACAGACAACTGTAACAAAAACTGTTACAAATATGGTATATTCTGTACAGAAATAATGTTTTTAAAAAGTTTCAAAAATTCTAAGAAATTAAAAATGACTTTTCTTCATTCATGCCTCTTAAAATTGGTGTTGTCTTCTTGCTTTTCTGTTAATTTTCTGTTGGTGTGCCATGTAATCTTTCAGATTCACTTCGTTAATTAATACTTTTTTTTTAACTATCAGCCTCTGTCTCACTTTCTCATCCAATCTTCATGCTTACCTGTGAAACACTTCTAACCTCCTCTTCTCTCACAGACAACCCACACCACACATATGCACAGAAACTACACATTTGTGACCCATCACATCAAAACAGATCTTAAGTCTCATTCTGGCTGACTCCATCAGTGTCATTTTGATTCATTTCCCCAGGAACACTGACAGTTGGTAAACACTGGTGAAATTTTTTTCTCAGGAAAAAATGAGAAAACAAACAAATAAAAGTGCTCTAAAAGACTCTTTTGGATTAATATCTATCAATTTCATTGCTGGATGTCACACACAGACACATATATATAAAAAAAACATTTTTAACAAAGTATCAAAAGTGATTTTCTACCATTCACTATTATTGGCTAAAGCTGAATATTTGGCCATGCAGTTTAAGAAGTGGTTTGAAATGACAGATCACATTTGCATGCACAGACATGTACATCCAGAAATACACATATCCACATACATTTTAGTCTGACAATGATATGCTAGACTGCTACTTTCTAATGTCTGTCTCATAACTCACACACATGCACAAACCCTTACTCACAGATGCATAGAACTCACACACATTTAAACACACACAATGAACAGATACATAGTCACACATACACACAAAAAAAACACATAACACACACACAGCACAGATACAGGCACACCTTTCAATACCAAAACTGTATAAACTATTTCTACGGTTGCCGAGATGTTACTTTGTTGTAGTTGTAGGCATACACGTTGTCTTTGATGTCTTCAAATGTTCTCATCATGAACAGCGACAGTTTTCTGTCCTGCTCGGTGATGTTGAGGCGATGGTAAAGATCATTTAAAACGGTGGCATACGTTTTTGTTCTCACTTTCTCGTTCTCGGCTTCTGTTGTTACTTTGGTGGCTTCAGCGTTCGCAGTGGCATTGGCCAAAATCTGCTGAGCTGAAATTAACAGAATAAAATATTAAAAAATATCAGATCAAATTGTGTTTGAAGGTGCATGTGTTTGAGAGAGAGAGAGAGAGAGAGAGAGAGAGAGAGAGAGAGAGAGAGAGAGAGAGAGAGAGAGAGAGAGAGAAGGATGGGATAAAGGGAGGAATGTAACAGAGAGTGAGAGAGATAGTTGAGAAAAAGAAAGACTTCAATGGAAAAGAGAAATTTAATAGACAGATGGGATAAGGATGGGACTAAGAGAAATGTAAGAGAGAGAGAGAGTGAGCGAGAGAGAGTGAGAGACTGTCTCCTGAACATGTGTATGTGTGTGTGTAATATAATGAAAACATATAAATATGGATGGCGGAATTATTGAATTATCTTCAAAACAACAATTTTATAAAAATTCTAAATACATTTTTCTGCGTCATAAAACACAGATATATGAATTCATCACTACTGCAACTACTGCTGCTACCACCAGCATCATCACCACTACATCTTTGACAAACCAGTTCTGAAAACGCACAGTCCAGCTGTAGACTGCATGAACAGAATACTATTTTAAAGAATACCTTTGCTTAAACAGGAGAGTACACACAATAGCCTTTGATATATCAGTCATGAAAACAGGGAGTTCTATGGGTGTATGTAGAAACTGTTTATCCAAGTGTGTGATCAAAGAGTACAAGACTTGGTTATTATGTAAGATTTTCTCACCTTCGTTCAAAATCCTCTGAGACTCGCGCTCTGTGAGTTTCACTTCAACAGCATGTTGCTGTAAAAAGAATTCACGTTCTGCTTCAATCTGAAATACAGTTTATTTTAACAGAAAATAAAATTAATGATTCTATCTGA
>CM022668.1:8872540-8892540 GCA_012295275.1 Chrysomallon squamiferum | reverse complement strand
CATACAAACAGACACACGTAAACACACCCACACACAAAGACACCCACACACACATATACTGAACGTCCAAACACTGATGTCCAGAAATTAAGAAACTATTAGAACAGTCTAGACTACAAATACCACAATCATGTTTACAAGGTTTATAGATTTAACTGAAATACATTTAAATACATTAACAAAGATTTGTAATGAAATATCTAATATTATTTTTACTGGCTATTTTCATTTTACTTTCACAAATGAAAAAGTTTGTTTAAATTATTCAAAATCAATGCAATTTTATCACACTTGCCTACGAGGAATTTTTATTCAGATGGCTAGTATCTAAGGTATTATTAATGTTATTAAACTGAAACATAACAACTCTTTTCTTTTCGCACTCTCACCATTTCTAAGATCTCTTCCTCATCGTTGCTCCTTTCTGATTCAAGTCTTTTCAGATTCTGAAACTGATTCATGACTTTCCTTTCAGATGCAGAAAGGCCATCATCATCTTCCACTGTCCCTTTAAAATGAAGAAACATGCATCAACAATGAAACATCTACAGAACAAAGCAAACAAATCCCACAAACAAAATACACAGAGTATTAAAGAGCAACTACTGAGACCTATGAATGTTGTGGGTAGCAAGCAATAGTCAGATTTGTGGGTTTTTTTTAGTTTTATGACTATTTCAGTAAACATTTCAGTAAACACTGAGGTAGTGGTAAATAATTATGATACTGCTATCAATGGTTTGTATATTTTAATTCTTGTGTTTGGAATGGGGAAAAACATGGGTGCTTATAAAAACAACTGAAATTAAAGTCAGTTTAAGAATCAAAAGTCATAATTTGTTTTAACAAAGTGTCAAAAAATAAATTATTTTCTTATTGTTTTCCTGTTTAATAAATATTATTATTGAAAATAATAGTAAATAAAACTTATTGCTATTTGCTACTGAAATATTATTACCGTAGCAACTAGACTGATTTGCTTGGGGGTTTATTGTGAGAAGTGCGTCACCTGCTTCTGGTTCAGCTGTGTAGACCTTTTTAAATGTTTCACCTCCATCCTGGTCCATATTGTTTCACTCAGTTTATGCCAAAAGACTTCCAAGTATCCTATCTGGACTAATAATAATAATAATAATAATAACAACAACAACAGCAGCAGTGACAACAACAAGGATGACACCACCAACAACAATAATACAGGTTGACTATCACTAACTGAACATCACTGGAACACCTGCTTAGTGATTTTGTTGGATGACCCTATGGTTACACTCGAATACACTTAATTTAACAACTCATCTTCTCATCCAGCCTTTGAAATGCCACTAAATACCACTACTGTGGTTATTTATGTAAGTATTTATTTATTAATTATTTTTTTTCCAAAGTTGAGCTTGCTTTTTATGGACAATATAGAAATTTGTGCTTCAAACCAGAAGTGTCAAACCCAAGTCTTATCTAGTATTGCTGCATAAGAAAATTTGAGTATGTTTGGGGCCACACCAACAGAACTAAGAAACAAAAAAGTTTATTATAATCAGTTTATATTTATTGCCTTTGCACAATGCTTAATCTATAGTATAGATGTGCATACAAATGTTTTAGCAATTTAGCAGCATTCACGAATACAAAGTAGTGAAGTAATCTGACCAAAAAAAACAAAAAAACATTGAAACTATTGTAAACATTTTTGTACATGCCTGCTTTAAACAATGAAAATCATTTGCTTTATTCAGTGAAACCTTGGTTATAGTGTTATGTGTAGAATAAAACGATGTAAATTCAAATAATATTTTTTTTAAACTTGATAATTATGCTTTCTTTTACATGCTGTTCACAATCATATTTAGTATCTTAGCTCAAATGAAGTTGCTACAAGCCTTGCCAATTACATAATTATGAAAAAACTGAAATTTGTTGGAATTATTTGTTAATGCATATTACGAATAAACACCATATATATATATATATATATATATATATATATATATATATATAAAACAAAACAAAAAAATGAAATAAAATAAAATAAATAAAATACATATATCTAATAGTAATACTGATAGAACTTAGGATTTATTATGAGAAACAGGATATGTTGCAATTGATATAACTGCATGAATCCTGCTTATATCTGATACAAAGTTAATCAAGATTAGTTATTTGCGCAACATTAATACCATTCATCTATCGTTTACTAATACGATGGTGACCGTAGTTGTATAATTGTAGTTTAACGTGAAAAACAAAAAAATCGAAAGAAATAAAATAAAACAGTAAATTAATAAATCTAATCTTCTAAAATTAGTTCAATGTGTCAACTATAATAATAAATTAAAAAATATATAATAAACTGTATAATACGGTGTACAGCATTATTAGTATAGTATAACTAACTATAACTTGTATAAACTACGATTAGTGTGTTTTCATGTTATTTGTCAAATGGATATATCGGATAAATAACCTAATATTATTATATAGTAATAAGTAATAAGATAAAAATATAAAAGAAAAAAGAAAAGAAGTAAAAGCTCACAAATATTTTTACTTACCGACAGATAAACTGTGTAAATGAGACAACTTGCGCAATAAACATATCCTGAAAACAATTTTACTGTCGATAAATTATTCACTGGATCCGGAAATGTTTTTCGCCATTATTGTAAACCAATAACAATTTTCTATCAATAAAATGTAAACAAAATATTTAGGGTGGAGGAAATCAAATGCAGAAGAGTAAAATATTATTAAACGATAGCTGCAATTAATTAAACATTTACTTTTAGTTCAAACTTCTATAAAATCCATCGAAAACTGTTCACACTTCCATAAACATGCATCGAAAACTGTTCTTTTAAGACCATTTTACTGTAACAATCATTCGGCAATTGTCGGTATATATCGTTGTAACTCGCGTTCGCTTGTGATCAGGAACAATTTGAATTACCATGGCATTATTTCGGAGGATAGTAAAATGGATTTTGTTTATTTCATTCAGTATATTTTGTATACAGTACTGGCTTGAAAGAAAATCTTATTTGTTTTCTGCCGACAGCGTAGCAGCAATTGCAAACAGATATGTTGGTAGGTTAAATGATCATGTAACTAGAACCTGGCGTGAGACCGAATTAAGGTCATCCATTAAGGTTCAGTTCAAAATAAACTCGTAACACTGTTAAACTAAAAGGGATATCTGGTTTTAATATTACCCCATACATTTTTGTTATTAGATCATTACTAAATAAACTTTACATTTAAATACTAGAACTTTTGGAAAAATATATTTAATAATAATAATAATAATGATTATGAAGAAAAAGAAACGAAAATAACGTAAAATGATAGTAATCCATCTACATTCGCTAACTTTATTTTATGGTCGTATGTTATTATTAGTAAACACTGTTCATCAGTAATAAAGTGAAATTAAAGTGGACGGACTGTATTTAATTCATTCGGGACGGACAAAATATATGTACGGTTCTTTTTTGAGTATTTGAATAAAATGTTATGGTTATTGTTTGTCAAAAGACGATGGAGAGAGAGAGAGAGAGAGAGAGAGAGAGAGAGAGAGAGAGAGAGAGAGAGAGAGAGAGAGAGAGAGAGAGAGAATAACAGTTAAAAAAAAAATGGAGAAAATAATAACGATAATAATAATGACAATTTAACTGATTTTACAAACTATTTGTCAAGACTCTTTAAGAAATGCTTCGTAAAAATGACTAAAATGGAACCTAAACAGATTTCTTAGGTGCGTCCGTCATGTTATATCCTCATCCAACTAGCATGCACAGGATCATCGGATCGACCACTCGTGTAGTACTGAGTTATTTGTGATATTTTATGTAATGTAAAGTATAGTGCATATAAAAGATCTCTTGGAGTCAACAGAAAAGAGTAACTCACGACGTGGCCATGTGGAGGTTTTTTTTTTTTTTTTATCTCGTTACATGAATTGTCTTTCACCATAATTATGTCCGAGGAGATATAAAATCTATTGAGTGTTTTGTTAAATAAACCATGTTGTTCTATATTCCTCAACATATGTTTTGTTTTTAGGCGAAGATCCTGCCATATCCTTCAGTGAAATTCATAAAGAATTTTATTTCAAATATCCTGGCCATATTTTAGACAAGAATAGTTTGCAGTGGATTTTTATGAATGCTGGTGGCTGGATGGGCGCTATGTGTATTATCCACGCATCGCTTACCGAATACGTTTTGTTTTTTGGAACAGCTGTCGACACATCCGGACATTCAGGTAAATATTCTTCAATACAGTCCTCAGATATCCCGTTAGACTGGTACCCAGTGGTTAGAGCCGCCGCACATTATCAGTTCATTATATCCGTCACTGGCTTTCTTTTTTTTCTTTTTTTTAAAAACAATTAATGGCCTACGGCTGATAAAACGAAAGTTGTTATTATTTTTCTTTGATGTGAAGGATTGCTTTATGTTGTTTGATAAGAGTAGACCAAAGAATGGGGGAAGCTATTTAGTAAATATTAGTAACAGATTTTGTATTCATTTCATTCATTCATAAGCGTAGTTATTGTAATTAACCTATTATTAATTTAAAGCAGATTTATTGGCACTACTGTTACTAACATTGCTATTACTTCTGTTATTACCATTGTTGTTGTTAATGTCACTGTTACTGTTGATGTCATTTAAGAGATAGCTAACTATATTACTTTTGTTGCAGGTCGCTACTTTGCTAACGTTTCTGATACTATTCTGACTGGGTCATTCCGCCAGTGGCGGGAAGGCTCGCTCAAAAGTTACGTGTTTGGGCCAGGTATGAAACGCGGATTTAATTTTAAATACTGATTGAACGGCAACCAACCAAAGAAAGAAAGAAAGAAACAAATAATAATAATAATAATAAAACATAATTAAAAATAAATGAGATAAAAAATAGAATAGAATAGAATAGAATAGAATAGAATAAAATAAAATAAAATAAAATAAAATGAAATAAAATGAAATAGAGGAAAAGACAGTTTATTAAAATAATATGAAAGGCTATCATTCGCGATTAATATACAACAGTGAGATAATTGTTTAATTTCGCAAAGCTCTCATTCTCTGTGCGTGTCTGCCTCTGTCTCTCTCTCATTCTCATACACTGTCTTGCTTCGTCTTTCATTGAGTCTTATGAATGTTGAGAAAACTGAAACATAACGTGTCTCATTTTGATCCACCTTATTTGTTATCATTTTTATCCCAAGGTGATACTGTTTTTCACGACTGGGGCGAAGTAACTGCCGTTTCGTGGACCCATGGTACGTGGATGGTCGAATACGGCCGAGGATTCATTCCGTCAACGCTCGGATTTGCACTTTCCGATTCTTTCTTCAGCACTCAGGACTTCGTAACAGTATTTTATATAATAAGGATTTATGTAAAAGCACTTTTACTGGAGGCGGGTTTTTACATCTCAGAAATAAAACAGACTTTGAAAGAATCCTTATGAAGTAAATATACCAGGCAACAGTTGTTGTTGTGGGTTTTGGGGTGTTTTTTAAATTTTATTATTATTATTATTATTATTATTATTATTATTATTATTATTATTATTATTATTATTTTTATACCTCCAATTTTATTCGAACGGAGATTCAAAAACAAATGTTTTTTTAATTGTTTTCTTTTATTGTTTTCATTCGAAGTTTTATAATTCTTGAAATTTAACACTGTTTGCTAATGTTTTTTAATTAAATTTATATTTTTTTCAATCCGTTTTTTCGTTATTATTTCTGTAGTGTTTGTTGCCTTATTTATTTGTTTGCTTATATATATATATATATATATATATATATATATATATATATATATATATATATATATATATGGGCCTAGGCAAAGGATAGATTCAGAATCCCTTCTTGTTCACGAAGATAATTTTATTTTTAGCTCATTTCGAAGTCCCTACTGCGTACACATAAGAATGGATTTTCTAGAAGAAAAAAAAAAAAAAAAGATTATATGCTTGTGTATATATTTTTAAATTGATACATCGCCAGTCACTGTAAATAAATAAATAATATTCATGCATTTGCGTAGTTATGATGGTAGATTTCGCAATTTCAAACCTTTTTTTCTCTTCTTTTATGAATAATGAAATTGAGTAATTTTTCTTCTTCTTTTTTTTTAATCCTAGAAACGATGAATATAAAGTTTGATATTGTAATCGTATATGAAAACCTCGTTCGTTGGTATTCGTACATAGTCGTGTTCGGATCACTGACTGGTTAACGTTGTAACGTGATCTATTCCCGCTAGAAGTTACATGCGAGGTACATTTGATTACGACTTCTGTCAAAAACTATTATTACAACATCATGCAACAAGTTCAATTACTCACATAACCAGTTTCACCGCAGACAGATCTGAAGTTATTCAGGGTAAGTTATTTATTTTATATAAAACATTACATTTGCTTAAATTTCACGAAAATACTGAAATTTAGACCAAAGCATTGCCATGAAGTTGTTGGAATATTTTTCGTCAGCAGATTAATTTTTAACTCTTTCGCTATTGTGCATTAATGTAGGTTTAGAAATACTGATATAAATGACGAATTTTAGGCATATCTTGACATCATACAGTGGGGAAATAAAATAGAAATAATAATTAGTGATGCCTTTGTACCCCTAAACGTTAGGCTAAAGTACGGACGCTAATAATTGGCGAGTAAATTCAGCCTCTGATATTTAAAAATATAAATATTTATTCTTGAACTAGTGCTGACAGAATAAATAAATTTATAGAGATAATTATTATTATATTTTTTTATTTTTATTTTTTTTTATTTCCCTTGCTTCCAACAGGTCATGATTCATAACAAAGTTCAAGTCTTAATATGCATTAACTTTATTGCTATAGTTAGTTTTTCAGTTTGCTTAATTCTGAATATTATTTATAAAATTCTGTTTTTTTTCGCAGACATTATAATTGTTTTAATTAATCAACAACTGCACAAAACCACATACCTTGTTCATAACTAACTTCTAAACAGCACAATCCTAACCTGACTCCTGCAATGCATGGGAATGATATATATATAAAAAAAATCATTATGTGCAATAACTAGAAATAATAATAATAATAATGATGATGATGATGATGATGATAAACTAATATAATAGTAATTATAATAATTATAATAATTGATAATAAATATTTATTAAATTAAATTTCAATAAATTTAATTTTAATTTTAGCAGATTTAGGTAAATGAATTAATTTAGCATGTGTGAGTTCACTTGCTGTTGACAGTACTGCTGACAACTTTCTTAGAAGCAATATTAATATTATTATTATATACCTTTCCAATAGTTAAATTAATACTAGGACTGTTGATAAATAAAACCTAAAGGATACATTAATAATGTGATCATCACTTCATCAGTAAATATGTATCTTTTTCTTTACTTTTAAATATATATAAAACCAACACAAATTTCATTTGTATTCTTTATTTCATAAAATTAAAGAAAAAAAAAAAAAAAAAAAATTGTGGATTGACTAGTGATATCCCAAAAACATTTAAATAGGCTATTTATTAAGGGTGTATCTTTTATTCTTTTTTTTTTTTTTCATTGAAAGTGAACTGAACCTTTTCAGTATTACTATTATTATAATTTCTCTATTGGAGACAGACATTTTCTCGTCTTCTGAACTTCAATACACACCCATGTATTTCTGCTATATTTTTCTTTTTTCATTTTCCTTCAATGTATTTTAATCTCCGATTTGTGAAAGACATATTATACATGGCATTTATCATGCCATTAAAATAACAATAATAACAAAACACCAAAGTTAATTTACTTATTGGCAAAAACATAAATATTTGCACTTCAGAGAACAGCTGATGATGCATATATAAAGACATCTATCAGTGAACATAACCATAAATGCAGAGAAACAACGTACGAAAATACCTATCCTCCATATATATATATATATATACGACTAGGAAAATGGATATAAAACAAACATTTTATGAAAACATGTTTTGAACTGAATTAAAACTATACAGCAAACTAAAGTTGCTAAATATTTTTCTTTTCAAAACTTTCACAACTGTAGAAAATTTGTATAAGTTTCTGTATATATATATATAAATATAAATATACATATATTACTGAATGAATTGAAAGCTAAACAATCTTAATTTTTATTTTTTCCTTGTCAAGCTTGTGAAGTGTTCTTTGTTAAATAATTTGTTTTCTAAAATACCAAAATAATGAAATGTTTTACCTTTGCACCAAGATACATAAAAATCATGTAAGATGTAAATGCATCTATTAATAATATTGCTTTCCTTTGTGTTTTATGTTTCCAACTAAATACATTTTATATACTGTGAACAAAAATAAGAAAATATAAGTGAATAATTTCACTGAAGAGTGCTCTAAATATATTAATATACATTTTATGTTACACATTTTAAACTAATTAAAGGTGATTTGACAGACACGTGCACACTGCGAATGATATATACATACAATATTATAATACGTACAAGTAAATTAAATCAAAGTTTGATTAAATACATGATCAAAATATTTCTATAAAATATAAAGAACGCTGTGGGTGTAAGAACATATTTGCTTATAAAATCTTTGTTTTTACAACACAAATAACCTAATACAATACAAATAAGACTAATGGGTTTTATTAAACAATTATTTCATCATTTGTTTTGCTTAGCTTTCTAAAAATATTTATTTAATTGCTAATAAAAAGTGGCTGAAATAAATCAGCTGGTTTGATGTCACTGTATCATTTTTAAAAAACAGTAATTTGATTATCTCAGTTCAAATCAGTATAGCCATGACTTTTATTTATCGATTTGGACAGAAGAAACATCACAGTAATTGGACAGGTGACTTTAACTTACTTTGGAATACTCACTTTGATTATTATTAGACAGAAATCCAACACCAAACAATAACAAACAAAATAACAACATACAACTCAAAAAAAAAAAAGAAAAAAGAAAAAAGATTTAACATATGCTCTCTTTATCACATCAAGTTTAACAAAAATAATCTGTCTGGTAGATTAATAATAATTTAGAAAAAAAAAAAAAAAAAGCAATCATATTTAACATATTGCAAATGATAAAATAATGGCCATGCTTGTTTATTGTTCTGAACATGTTTACTGGCAGAATAATGATTCCTGAGTAAATAATAAAGCTAAATTATTTATATAACTAACTACTGTACAAAAATGATTAAAATTTCTCATAAAATTTTAACAGACAAGATTGAGCATAAGAATAAAATAATTTTACTATGATTATATTAAATTTTTTAAGTGATGAAATGTTGCGGTAGTTTTCCAATGATCTCTGTTATAAAATAAAGCAACATAAATGGAAACCCAATAACACAAACAACAATAATACTGATTATAGATAAATGAATCAAATGGAGCATAAAAAAAAAAAAAAAAAAAAAAAAAAAAGGTACTGTAATAATAATAATAATAAAAAAAATAAAAAAACAAGGTACTGTAATAACAATCAAAAATCAAAGACAGTAATATTCATCTTTTTTCACTGATGCTGAAAACCTTTAAATGCGTATATTTTTCAGCAAGATCATTTGGTATTG
Source organism: Chrysomallon squamiferum (assembly GCA_012295275.1). Lineage (NCBI taxonomy): Eukaryota > Metazoa > Mollusca > Gastropoda > Neomphalida > Peltospiridae > Chrysomallon > Chrysomallon squamiferum. The sequence goes on along the minus strand of CM022668.1, from coordinate 8,882,906 downwards.
CAGTACTGACCATTATTAAAAATAATAAAATTAAAAACATTAAAACAGAAATAGAATATCATGTAAATTGCAAAATGTGCTTATAACAGTATTAAGAAATGTTGTAAGTACATTTTGTATTCATCTGAATTAATTTATTATTTCTGGTGGGCAATTTCCTTTTATAAAAACAAATTATAACAAATAACAAGTTCATGATATACATGAAGCCTGACATTTTTGTTTTTATCATGTCATTTTGTAAGCAGCCAAGTAAAAATAAACTTTCAGACTGAGTTAATCATTAAAAAAACAGTTATTTTCAGTCTATAATGAACTTTTGTACCCACTTATGTTTGATATCCCCCCAAAAACATATATAATAAAAAAATAATAATAATAATAATAATAATAATAAAAAAAAAAAAAAAAAAAAAAATGTCAGCATCCTTCATTCATGCAGATGTATTATTTTGTTATCAAAGTTTATTATTTTTAAGAAGTTTGAACTTTTGGAAATATTCATAATAACTTAATCAGTTTTAAGCTGAATTACCAGACAGATTTCAGATAGTATGAAGAAGCTATCATCTTTCACAACCACGGCATAATGCAATCTGACCAACGATGTAGTCTCTGCATGGACAGACCCTCCTGAGGTAGGATGTCTTTCCCACACAGCTATATAAGAGTTCTTCCCCTTGAAGGATGCACTCTTTTGTATTCACATTGAAGGAGGGAAAGAAAATGTTGATTTGAGTCAGTTTCTTAGCACATTGGACTGCGTGGCTTTCAATCTGTTGGAATGAATTTAACTCCATGAAATGTGTTGGTTCACAAATGAGATCTGGAAAAATTTAAAAAAAAATAAAAATAAAAATAAAAATAAATAAATTGTCTAATTAGTACGATCACATGTGCATGTCATGTTGAACATAAAATAAATCAGAAAATTTAATAATAATTAACAAAATAACAATAATAATAATAATAATAATAGAACCAAATGTATATGAATATTAGATTTACCAATTTATATATATATATATAGATTTCCAAATATTTGTACTTCAATTTTGATTAATAAAATATACTTACTATGGCTCCAGCAAACCTCACTACACGACAAACCAGGAGGTCCCAAAAATGTTGTCACTGCACTAGGAGGCGGCCATTTTGAAACTCTTTTTTCAAAGAGGCAGAATTCCTGATGCTCTATGTAAGCATTCATCCTTTGTAGCATTCCCTCTTCAGTGTATTCAAATGGGAGATATGGTGTAAACTGTGATAAAGATAGGTAAGAGTAACATTTACTGTTTCAGAGAATTATATTTATACAGCCATTGTACAAAAATATAAGTAAATGCCAAGTGCAAATGCGATCGTGAATAGTTAGTAGACACAGAATAAACTGTATCAAAAATATGACTGAATGTAAAGACAGCTAATAAGAAAATTTATATTTTACAGAAATACATTTATACAACCACTGTCCTAAAATTGGAAACAGTCATGATACATAAAAGCAATTCTGGTATATCGTATCATACTCTGCTCAGTGCTTGGGTACTATCTATTACCTTGATACAGATTTGATTAACTGGTTACGGTATGAGATTGAGAGCAGTCAACAAAAATAATTGTTAAGTGTTTACTAAAGACATTTTTTTTTTCCAAATTAAATCTCACTGCATCTGCCAAATACAAACAAAGCCCTGCCAAAAAAAAAAAAAAAAAAAAAAATGATAATAATTATATTTTCTAAAAATGTCTTCAAGTTTCTGCAAGCTTAAAATTTAAGAAATATATCTATTGTTCAGAAGTATCGGAAAGTTTAAAAACAAAAAGAAAAAAAAAAAAAAAAAAGAAATCAAATTAACTAACTGTATTATTGTTTAAAATTTCCTCCAATAATTTTGCTACAGCTTCGGAATCATTAATGTCAACTGTATGTACATGAGGAGGACCGATAAACATTTCTGCATATGGATGTTGGCTAGTGAGCTGAAATAAGAATGAAAATTATAAAAGTTAAGTTATTTGCTAAATCATATGTAATATATATATATATATATCAAAACATGAACTATTAATTTAAAATTTTTATTTGTATTATTCAGGTTGCCACAATTCTACAAATGCATATACTGTAAAAGAAATTATAATAATAATAATGCCTTGATTTGGAATTCCATGATTTGGAATTGAAATATTAGATACAAAAGGACTTAATTTACATACTGTAACATCTTATAACAAAATTTAAATTAAAGCTTATAAAAACTGTATAGAAGAGACTGTTAGAAACAGAAAAAAAAAAAAAAATAAACAAATCATCACGACTCCTAACAGTCTTAAACTTTTTTATGTTCCAGTGTTGTAATTATTTTGTCTGATACAAACATAAAGTTTATTTGTTTCACTGAAATTTTTTTCTTAAATATTCATAATTTAAATTTTACTGAAATTAATAATGATTTCTGTGCATTTAATTTTCTGTTGCAGTTCTCAAATAATCTCCATATATCAATTTACCTCCCTTTGTGTTGGCTTTCCTTTAAAGAAGGCAGTGTTTCTGCTGCTGTGTGGTGGATTGAATTTTGGATTTATAAATACAGCTCCATTTGCAATGGCTTCTAAAGGTGCTGGGCCTTCGTAGGGAAAACCCAGGCCAACAAAAACCTGAAAGTATTAGAAATATATTTAAAAGCAGAAAATGTTGGTTGGATAAGGAAATAAAATCACAACTGCTAACAACATGAAACAACAGCATAGTTGCTCTCATCTGATGGTCTTTAACATTATGTAAAACATCTGATAGGCATAGATTAAGAAATGTATTTAGTGTGTCAAATAAAACATATCTTTATAATGTGATCCTTAACATGTAAAACATTAGATAGGCATAGATTAAACAATAACATTAAAACATAAATTATTTGTTTATAGATTAAAAAATGTATTTAGTGTTCAAATAAAACATTTCTTTATTCTATCTTTAATGTGATCCTTAATATTATATAAAACATTAGATAGTTATGGATCAAAAAAATAACTTTAAAATGTAAATTATTACTGTGTAGATTAAAGAAGGTGTTTAGTATGTCATATAAAACAAATCTTTATTCTGTCTATATTTAACAATAGAGAGAGGAAACTAGCAGAGAGGAAAACAAATAAATGTATTTTTCTGCAGTGAGTAAAAATATAAAAGTAATGTAATACCTTTGATTCTCGTAGCAACGTGTGCAGATCTTTCCCATTGAGCAAACCGTGGTTAATGACGTAGCTGGGCAATGCAGATTTCTCTGATTTGCTAGTGTATACAGTGCTGTGAAGTTCCAGGTATTTTCTTATAGTGTCCAGATAGGGGGTTTTGCCCTGAAATAAAATAAGAAATCAAATAAAAAAAAAAAAAAAAAAAAAAGAAAAGAAAGAAAGATGAAAAAGACTGAATGGTTTTCTTCCATATGATTATGTAGCTACACTTTTCTTCATATAGTTGTAAGGCACCAAGTTTTTTTCTTCTTCATTTTTGTTTTTTTAATTTAAAAATGCCTAGTTTTATAACTGAAATAAGGAACTCATAAAAACTTTTAATAAATGGGCAACTATATACATATACATATACATATATATATATATATATATATATATATAGATATTGCTATAAAAAGTAGTCTGTCAGTCTCATAGTAATATGTGTAAGTGATATACTGAAAGTCACAAGAGTATATAAGATCCAGCATATAGAAATATGTAGCAGAGAAAAAAAATGTTTGATTCTTTTCTTCCTTTGTTTTGTGTTTTATACACCTTTGCATTCATAATATAGACAGCATACTCTTCCCTAAATCTGAGAGATTATAGTGCCAATAGCTTATCTTTCAATCTGTGATCTCACAGTTTTCATGCATTAATTATTAAAAATATTGGATAAACGGTCTTGCTTTAATAATCTCCTACCAACATGTTATTTTCCAAAAAATTTAAATTTCATCTATAATTGACTATTCAATTTATTCTTGATCTGAAAAACACTGTGTAAATAAACAGCACATACTTTCCACATGTAAAGATTTTTGCCATAGACAACAGCCTGATTCTTTCTTATCATCCTCTCTGTTGTGTTGACATGCTGCTCCACAACAAAACCCATGAAGGAGTTGTCAGGGCTATGAGCTGATTACAAAATATAAATATGTAAATTTTTAAATGAGAAAAAAAAAAAAAAAAAAAATAAAAAATAAGTAAATAAAAAAAATAAAAATAAAAAACATATATTTAGTTTTGATTACAAAATATAAATTTTAAAATGAAAAAAAAAAAAAAAAAAAAAAAAAAAAAAAAAAATATATATATATATATCAATCAAATTAAAAAAAAAAAAAACAGAACTAAACCAAAACATAAATATAAAAATTGAATTTAAAAAAATAAAGAGACAAAGAAAATGAGTGAAAAAGGAAAGAAATATTACCTCTCCAAAATTATCTTAAATAATGTATATATACATATATATATATATGAAATAAAAAGAAGATATATTTGGATAGAACATTAGAAAACACATAAATGGATATTTAGGCATAAAATACTATTTGTAAGTTAAAAAAGGAAACGAGAATTAAAAATGTTTGTTAAAATTTATAAGATGTCACAATTTAAATTGATGCAAAATTCTAAACAAATAAAATAAACAAAACAAAAACAAAAATAAAAAATAAAATATTAATAAATTAAATTAGATTATAAAAAATAAATAAAAAAATACATAATAATTTTAAAAAACCTTAAAGTATAGAATGCTTAAAACTAATAAATTTATTCCTCTTGCAACTTACTAACCAGTTATGATTTAAAATTATTACTCTTAATGGCTGTTTGAATACTAAATATTTCTCTTATAATTATTCTGAAGTTGCCATGACATAAAACTCTCAACTTACGGAACATCGTGAAGAACTGTTTTAACTGCAGGTCTTGCCCTCCCCATGATGTCAGTATTTTTGACTGTTTTGCAAATGCTCGATGATTGTAAGCAGGTTCTGTGCCAAATGAGTCCACCACTCTGAACAGACAGAAAAAAAAAAAAAAAAAAAAAAACAGCTTCTAATAATGTTTGCAGTATAGCATAGTTAAAAAAAGAAGAAGAAGAAGAGAGGAAAGGAAAAATGGAAATAATAAATAATAATAATGATTAAAAAACCCCAGTTAATAATAAAAATTTAATTATTTAAATTTACCAACTCTCCTAGTAGTAATAGTTGTAGTAATAGTAGCAGATGTAGTAGTAGTAGTAGTAGTAGTAGTAGTAGAAATAATAATAAAAAATAAATAATAATAATAAAACAAACTGAAGTAAAATGATAAATAAAAAAATGTATAAGTAAATAGAAAATATTAATAATAGACGGAAAACTCTACAGTAGAAAAATATTTCAATACTATATTATTTCAATAATTATATGCACGCACACACACCTGCACATGCGTGATGTATACAAAGGTTTTTTTTATTTTCAGAGCATTCTGATTTTTCACACATGATGATATGTGCTCCATTTATAGTTAGAAAGCCTAGACACTGGACATTTAAGGAACACAATCATAAAATACAGAGATATTGACAGATTACTACTCATTCCAAAAAGAGGTGTACTGATAAACACTTACCTAAATTTTCCAAAGCCTCCTTTGACCTTCCTCTTGAACTGAATCAGTCCCATGATGTCAGTGTAGATGATGTGCACGGGAAGTTCTTTTCGACTCTGACATGGTGACTTTGCTGGCAGTTTGGCCAAAATACTGAGAAAAAAAAAGACAAATAGGTTATTAGTCTCTGAAAGAGGACTGTCATTGCTGTTATTTATGCGTAAACAAACTCATAGGTGAAAATTACTATGTGTGTGAGACCTGTTCAACCAATTAATGAACTAAATGTGACACTTACTCTACAAGTTGTTCAACTTCACTGGTGATGGTCAACTCATGGCCTAGTATGTACAAAGTTGTTATCAAATCAGACCATTGAACTAACTCCCCAAGTGGGCCTCCTGATAAAAACATTAAAAAAATTAAAAAATTAAAAAAAATTGTGATATATATTCATATGAATGGGTAATGACTAAAAAATTAATTATAGACTTACATATGCTGATGTTAAAGGCTATTAATCATAAGGTTTATATAATGATACTTTCATTACATACCTCACAGAATAGCACATGCTACAGCCTTTGATAGATGAATTCTGAGATTCCTATTTGAATATTAATATTTAAAACATAGAATGCAGTGAGATGTTCTTACTGAATTTAGTCAACAATGGTTTCCAGGTTAAAAACTAAATAAATGTACCTTTAAACTGAAGTTCTGCAAATTTCCAGCCAGACTGTTTTGACAACAGACCAAGATGGACCAAGATCTAGGAACAAAATATGAAAATAAAGTAAAATATGTAATTTTTGAAATAAAGTACTTCAATAATACAGGATTAAAAATTAATTTTAGAAAGTTAACAAAAGGTGAGAAAAAGTTAAAAAAAGAAAGAAACAGTAACACATACAAATTTATAATTACATTTAATAATGTACAGAATGTAGAAAAGAAAAGGAAATTTATGGAAATTAAAAACAAAAAAACGTTAGTTTCTTGTAAATATCTAGAATTTTTGTTACTTTTTTAGTCTTCCTCTTTGTCAGGTCTTGTTTTTTCTGTAGCCTGGCAACAGCTGCCGTCCACCTGTCCCACATCCGTGTGATCCGCATTCTGATCCAGGCGTAACCTTGACGTTCGTTTGGATCTTTGAGCAGAGACATCAGACCTTCCAGATTAGTCTGGATGTTTGCCTGAAAAATACACAGCCAGTTTTCCTTTTAAAACTTTATTCTTCTTTATAAAATATTTTATTTGTCATAAAATACATTGTAACCCTTTGGTCTCCATTTATAAATCGGACACACAAGTTGTCTAAGTTGCAACAGGTCTACCTCCAAATGATAGTAATCACTGATGTTATGGTGATTGGGTGGAGTATACATTCTTTTTTGCTTAGCTGGAAAATGTGATTTAAAGCAATGTGCCAGACATGAATATGTTTTATTTATTAACACCTACTGTAATAAACCCATGGAAGTGAAGAGGAGATGTGCATAAACATCACTAATAATGTGTATGTCTGTGTTTGAGTTTATATTTTGTACAAGGAAGAATATATTTGTATTTACAAACATCTTGTACAAGGACTTACAATCAGGATGGGTCCTTCTTTGAGTTCAAGTTTGTTTGAGCCACTCCAGGCTTTCTTTGGACAGAAACCTTCCACCTCACTGAGATACATGACAAATGAACAGTCAGTGCCATCCACTCCGTAGGATGCATAACAAGGATCAGACTTCCACATTGATTTCATCCACTGAACAGGATAGAAAAAGAATAAATAAATAAATAATAATAAAAACTCACCAAAATCACTTATGAATAATGACTATAGCAGATAAAAGGTAAAAACAAAACAGAAAGACAAGAAAGCATTAAACCACACTTACTGCCATCTTGCTCAAGCAGTGTGGATACAATTTTCTGTCTTCTTCAGAAAGGTCACATTTTTCTTCAACACCTTGGAGCAAATCTACAGAAAACTACTATTCAGTATATTAGTATAAAAGCAAATAAAGCACTACTAAAGGAAATATCAAGAAAGTTCTAGTTCATAATCTGCATAGAAATATTTTAGTGTTTAAGCATGAAGTTAGCAAATCAAGAATCAATAAAACTAAACCATATCTAAATAGAGAAAGAATAAAAATAATTATATATATATATATATATATATATATATATGCCTGACACAAAAATCTGTGTCCATTAATATTAAAATGTACAGATTTCTACAAAGAAGTAGACTATATAATACATTATAATCTTTCTTTCATATGTTTCTATAGTCACACACACACCACACAACACATGCACTCACACATTCAATATTACAAAGGCAGTTTAATATAATGGTGAACCATATGGCTATAATTTCACTGAATAATAGAAACATTACAAAGGATAAATACATAAACCCCAAAAATAAAAACAAAATAATGTTTAAAATCCATCAAACTTCAACATTTTTTTCATCACTTCTATTTTATCATAATTTTTATATACCTTTAGCCATTAGAACTGGTCTCTCTGTTTTGTTTTCAACAACAAGAACAATGGGAGATGGGGTCAATACTGTTGAGTTCATATAAAAATCCACAATCTTTTCCAGTCGACTGATTCTTTCCAGTACATTTTCCAGAAGAACAGCCATTGTTTTCTTGAGGTCTGGTGATTGACAGATAGATGGAAAGTCAGACCAATACCAAAAAAATGAGCCTCAATTTGAGAGAGCAATTGTTTTCATTTATTTACTTACTTACTTTTCAGACACTTTCAAAAATTAATGTTGGTTGACTACAAAAAATATATAAAGCTAAAGAAATGTATGAAAATGTGTGTACCAGTGTGTGTGTGTGTGTGTGTGTTTTTATAAAGTGTTAATTTACTCTGCAATAAAAAAAAAAAAAGAGAAGTATTTGTAATAAACTAGTGATTTTATTATCTAAAATGAAATAAAGAACTTAATAACTCTAAGTATTCAACGTACCGTAGGCAGTAAATCTACCAGCATATGGCCCATCCACCATGTTTCCATTTTCTCTAGCCAGAGTCCGAATATAATGTTCACTTAGTCTCACTATTTCACCCTGGGACAAATAATAATAACAATGATGATAAATAACAAGTGAAATAAATATATTGATAAATGAACATGTAGTATACCTGGCTAAATCAAATAATACTAGGTCTCTATTTTTATGTTGTTTAGACAGGATCTGATAAAACAATACTTGCAGTCATTTGTACAACTGGTTGCACGAAACATTTTTTTGTGTTTTTTTGTTCATGAGATATGCTATTAAATATATTCTTTTCTACTCTGTGTGTACAAAGTTTAGATTAGTCAAGTATTGCTTTAATAATGCTTGTTTTTATTGTCAGGTTCAGTGTTACTGTTACCCATCTTCCTTTTGAATTAAAATGTTGACCACTGATGCAGTTATGTTTATTCTTTCATTTAGAAACACACACACAAACACACACAAACACACACACACACACACACACACACACACACACAAACACAGACAGAGAGTAACATTATGGGTTTATAATCAATATTTAAATAATTTTAGAACAAGTAAAGAAATACCTTTATTAAATCACTTTCTGTTGGTTGTTGCATATTTAAACTAAATGACATCTTCGCCAACATCATACACCATAATAAACCAAACAAAAACGCTATCACCATGATCTTTCTGTACAGCGAAGCCTTGGCAAACATATTCCATGGTAGAGGAACCATTTTCTTGATCATTTCCTGCTGGAAGATACCTGTAAAATATATTTATCCGTATTTAAAATGTGAGAATGATGTTGCAAACAACAGCCCATATGAATTATATAAATATCAACTGATCACTGATTGTGAGAATGAGAAGCAGCAAATACAACAGCATTAGTTCAGTAACAGGAACGAAAACAAAAACAAAACATAAATAAATTAAAAGTATATATATATATGTATATATATATTTATGAAAAAGATGCAGCACCCACACATTTTTGGAAAACCACGAGAAAAGGAAACTACCGAAAACACAATAACATCATTTAAAAATCCAATTACTATTGGAAGAAAATAAATAATAGATAAACATACGTATATTTTACAGTCTTTCTGCTTCACCAGCCATTCCTATTGAAATTCAGTTCTGGCCTAATAGCTAAACTGGGAGACTTATAAATAAATAAAGAGTCGAAGCATTAAACGCATCCATCTTCCTGATATTGACAATGACACTGGCACACAGTTCTCGGAATTGAGTCAAGCAGGATAAATTAGTATTTATAACTAATGGAAGTATAACGTCATTTTAGATCACTGTCGCAGTTAATGAATAAAAATGTATTGGTATGGATAATCTTGATGTCATTTAATATGAGCTAAATCTGTTGTCGCTGGTCTCATGCTTATTCCCCCATTCCAATCTCAATGGGAACGTAACTGTATATTTCCCGTTTCCCCATATAAAGTACCGCTATAAACGTTGTAGTATTTGTACGGAACCGGTTTTGTGATCTGCAAACTATTTTTTATAATGATGTTAAAACAGAAGGAAATTAATGTAATTTACCTTACCAAAACAAGCGAGCGAGCAAGCAGACAAAAACAAACAATAAATAAAATCATTAATTATTTTCTATTTAACCTTGCAGATTCCTAATATAACATCATTTATTTATTTATTTAGTATTTGGCTGTACTAACCTGTACCTT
>CM022668.1:8817540-8867540 GCA_012295275.1 Chrysomallon squamiferum | reverse complement strand
CATTTGAAGTCAGAAACAGATACATAAAAAATTCTTTATCATATTTCTTTCTCTAAAATATACACAGAAGTGGTTTCATAGTAAGTAATTTTATCACAGATAGTGGTTAATTTATTTTTAACTTACAGAACCTTTGATAACTACATTTGAGGTCTATCTTTTTATCTTTCTTTAAAAACTGTTTATATTCAAGTGGTATGTACTAGTATGTTCTAGCTAATTTTATTATTAATAATGGCTATTTATTATTATTTTTTTTTTTTATCAAACTAGCAGTTTCATTAACATCTGACAGGTGCTGCCACTTCTGAAGGATGAATTTACACCAAACATATCAATAACCATAAGTAATTAATATCTCTGAATGTTTTTTTTTTGTTGTTTTTTTCATAGCATTTTTCGTTTAATACTTTTTTCTAATTCAGTGTTTTGAAAAATATTGATTATTACATTTATGAAAGCTAACTGTAACAGTGGTAGCATTTTTATTGGATGAATCCTATCTCTCCATAATGATATTCAAGTTTATTTATTATTTATTATTATTATTATTTTTTATTATTTTTTCTAAAGGTGTTTTATTTGCAGTTCATGTAGATCAGTTCATGTATAATTTATTTTATTTGTACTGTATTTTAAAAAAAAATGACAAGTATCTGCAAAAGGCAACAGGTGCTGCTACCTTTCATGGGGGAATTTACACCAACCTGTATCATTATCTAGACAGATTTACAAGTCGCTTCAATGTTTGCAGAATCTGATGGAAACAGTTTCCATCTAGGTGTAGATGACATGTTTGGTGTGCATCCATGTTTTCATTTGGTTTCCAACGAAGCTAACAGAAATTACTTCTGCCTCATATTTCTGCCATTTTGTTTGTGAAAGAGTTATTTGAACATATCCAAACTGTTTGCCAGTGTCTATAGGAATGTGTTGTTTGGAGATGTGTTACTGACAACTGCAAGTGGTTTCTGTGTGGTCAAATTTATTACATCTCTGTGGAGATGAAAGTCTGCTTACAGGAGGTGTTTTGAATGTGGTACATGGAATTGCTTGATTGTACAAGGTTAGTGTTGTCTTAATGTAACAGGAATGAAATTATTTAATTTACTATCGAACATGCATGCATGCACAAACAGTTTCAAACACGTTCACATGCACTTACAGATGTTAACATCAACATCAACATGCACAACATACACATACACCTTAAAACACACACACACACACATACATCTTCAAAAACACACACACACACACACACACATACATCATCAAACACACAAACACACACACACACACACATATATAAAGACAAATATGTATCAGACTCATACACATATAGATGATGAATCTTTGTCCATTGAATTGACATGTAGATCATGATCCATGCTTCTATTTTCAAACTTTTTCACCTGTTTTATTTATATTATTGATATTTATGTATAATTATTTTATCTCTATTCATCTATCAACTATTTCAGCATGGAGTTACATTCATTCTTTTCTTCCATTCATTAATGCTCCCATCCATCCATCCATCCATCCATCCATCTGCCTAGAATACCAGGTGTCTGTTCCACTCTTCTATAAGACAGTTTTCCTTCTACACCAGTTACATAACAGATCATATTTACATAATGAAGAAAACACTTGTTCAGAACAGTCTAACAAGTCTTCAGCTAGATGATATAACCAGAGATCTGTATATAAATAAATAAAACAAGATAAAGAAAAAAAGGAAAAAAAAGAAAAACAAGAAGAGGAATAAAAAAAAAAGAAGGGAAAGTGTTACAAAACCTACAAGTGTTTATATAACCTGCGATTTTTCCCTTTCCATCTCTAATCACGAACATATATCTCAAACCTTGTGGCATTTTGCCTATAACAACATTCCTCAATTTCTAAATTTTTTTGTCTTTCTTTTTTTTTTTTTTTTTTTTTTTTTTTTTTTACTCTCTCTTCGTCTTTGATCTGTGGGCTTAGAAAAACCTTTATTCTAGGACAACTGCTGGATTCACAGAGCACTGAATGATGGGTGAAAGCTTCAGCATTCAGCCCACTTCACTGGTGTAATTATATACCCTCTGTTTCGTGCCATGCTGAAAGGATTTCTCTGTATTGTCAGTCACAGGTCTGGTCTGTCGGTGGGTGGTGTGTGCCGTGCTGTTCTTTGGGGGGGGGAAGGGGGGGATATTATGAAATGTAATATTATTAAGTGCAAAGGTTTTTTACAGAATCTGTATTATTTTTATTTGTTTTAAAAGTTTAAAATTGTATTTATATGTTTTTAACTTTTCAAAAATATATATATATATATATATGTTAAATACTGTAAAATAGTATGTTTTTAGACAGTTTGTATTATTTTCTTGATGTTTTTAAAATTCAGTATGTGTTGGTGTGTATATATTTGATTGTGTGTGCATATATATATATATATATATATAAAATTATAAAAACAATTTTCAACTTTTATAAATATTTATGCTAGTCACATCATACATGAAATATTAAACAGCATAATGGTTTTGTACAATCAATTTTGAAAGAAAAATAAAATTATGTAGATTCACATTTATTCTTATGGTGAAGTGAATTTTGTATATATTGTGAATTTATAGCCTTTGTTGAACATATAATGTACATTCCATAATTCAGTGCAGTGATATGCATACATTTACAGTAAAATTTCTTCATTTCCTTATCTGGTTCAGTCACTGAAAGATTTCTAAACCTGATTTTATAGGCAATTAAATTATCAGATAGGATCTTGCTTCAAATTTTAATATCAGTGCAAATGAAATGGTGATATTTACAAAAGATAAAAATATATATATATAGGCCTACCTATAGATTGATAGATATATACAAACATATACACATTTACAACAAAATACCTGTATTTGTTTCATGGCCAGTATCAAAGATTGAGTACAGTTAAAATTACAAAATAACACTATATTTTTTTTCTCATAATATATCCATTGTTTTTAAATGATTATGGTAAGTTTTTCCTTCAGTTTTACTATTGAGTTTAGTTCTTTTTTTCAAATGCTTTAATATATGTTTATCTCCTGTCTGTGAGAAGGTAGCCATTATGAATGTTTTATTGCTAATTTCAGTATATTTCTTCACATACTTGGTAAATATCTTTGGCACTTAATAATCACTAACATTAAAACATTTTCAGCTATTTTTAAAGACTTGCTTGTTATTCAGATATTTGTATTTGCTAATAATATATATATATATATTATTTATTTATTTATTTTTGCAGGATAATTAACAACAGCACAATGGAGAAAAAGTCACCAAGTAGAGACGGTTTTGAACTGAGAAGGTTGGAGGAAAAAGAGAAAAGCAAGAAAAAGAAGAAGAAGAAGGAATTAATTGCAGAAAAGGTTAGTGGCAGAAACAATTTCATTTCACAGCTTTCACAAAATACTGCTTTGTTTTCAGGAAGAACATTTTTTCATAAAACTATACCCTCCCAAAATCAATTTTTTTTTCAGGTATGAAAATTAATCGATGTCATGTTATTGATGTGGTTTCTGCTACCATGAAGTGAATTAAATGATACTAACATAAAGTGTACATCACTGACTTTGTTTTGAGCATTGGCTTGATTGGGAAATAAGTATTAATGAGTGCTGAAGTTTGAATGTTACAGTAGATAGATAGCTACCATGCTGAAAACACAGATCACAAGTTGAATATTTGTGGTATAGGTTTGATTACATAATAGACAGTTACCTACTGAAAACTTGATCACAAGTTGAATATTTGTGGTATAGGTTTGATTACATAATAGACAGTTACCTACTGAAAACTTGATCACAACTGAATATTTGTGGTATAGGTTTGATTACATAATAGACAATTACCTACTGAAAACCACAAGTTGAATATTTGTGGTATAGGTTTGATTACATAATAGACAGTTACCTACTGAAAACTTGATCACAACTGAATATTTGTGGTATAGGTTTGATTACATAATAGACAATTACCTACTGAAAACTTGATCACAAGTTGAATATTTGTGGTATAGGTTTGATTACATAATAGACAGTTACCTACTGAAAACTTGATCACAACTGAATATTTGTGGTATAGGTTTGATTACATAATAGACAGTTACCTACTGAAAACTTGATCACAAGTTGAATATTTGTGGTATAGGTTTGATTACATAATAGACAGTTACCTACTGAAAACTTGATCACAAGTTGAATATCTGTGGTATAGGTTTGATTACATAATAGACAGTTACCTACTGAAAACTTGATCACAAGTTGAATATTTGTGGTATAGGTTTGATTACATAAAATAGATAGTTACCTACTGAAAACTCAGATCACAACTAAATATTTGTGGTATGGAATTGGTTATACAATAGATAGTTACCACACTGAAAACTCAGATCACAACTAAATATTTGTGGTATGGAATTGGTTATACAATAGATAGTTACCACACTGAAAACTCAGATCACAACTAAATATTTGTGGTATGGGTTTGGTTATACAATAGATAGTTACCACACTGAAAACTCAGATCACAACTAAATATTTGTGGTATGGAATTGGTTATACAATAGATAGTTACCACACTGAAAACTCAGATCACAACTAAATATTTGTGGTATGGAATTGGTTATACAATAGATAGTTACCACACTGAAAACTCAGATCACAACTAAATATTTGTGGTATGGGTTTGGTTATACAATAGATAGCTACCACACTGAAAAGCTCAGATCACAACTAAATATTTGTGGTATAGGTTTGATTACATAAAATAGACAGCTACCACACTGAAAACTCAGATCACTAAATATTTGTGGTATGGGTTTGGTTATACAATAGATAGCTACCACACTGAAAAGCTCAGATCACATTTTGGGTTTGACTGCTACCAGGAGCTAATTGCAAAAATGTGTAAAGCCACAAACATACGATTCCTGTTTACAGTTTATATGTAAATACGCTAATTTAATTGAATTCTGCAAAGATAATTAGATGGCACCTTGGAGGTTGACAGCACAATATTTACACAGTAACTGATACAAGCAAGGCACAGTTAGCCATCTGGGTGAAAAAGCAAAAAATCATAATGAAAAAAAATCAAAACTTCTGACACAAAGAAAAGCCTTGTAGTAACTTAGTCATGGGACAGGATTTGCTGACAGAAGCAAAAAAAAATCCACATTTTATTATACTGCAGCTGCCCATCAAAACTTACCCCAGACCTGTTAATGGGAATTTTTGATGATGTTGTCAGAAAATAATGATTTTTTTATTGATTTTTAATTTTTTTAAATAAAGACTATGTTAAGTATTTTGCACAATAAATTAATGGTTTTCAAATTACCTAGTGAGAACCTTTACTCGACACATTCAATAACAAATTAGTAGAATGAACAAGTAAGGGCTGTTTGGTTTTATGCATTGATGCATACATGAAGAAGCTGGCTTTATTCATCTGTATTTGTTCTGACACTGTCAAAATATATATATATATATATATATTTTTAATATGATGCAGTGAATATCTCACTTATATATAACTTTTGTTTTATAGTTCATCATTCTTCTGTACTAGTATAAAATTTGTCCTAACTCTAAACACACACACACACACACACACACACACACACACACACACACACACACACACACACACACACACACACACACACACACACAGAAAGACACATACAGTTCATTCATACTCATGTATACAGGACAAACATGCTCACATGCCTACAGACACACACATACACACACACTCACATACACACACACACACACTGATGTTTGAAGTTGGTGAACCAGTTTTACAGCTGTTTTCTTATACAATATGGAATGCACATGTTCTAAATATGGTCACCAGAATGTGTGGTTAGGTGTTTAGGAATTAAAAAGAAAGTTTTCTGATAGTGTCTGAAGAAAAGGGCATCAGGAGGAGAAAGAGTTTAAAGAAATCTTTTATTTAAAATTATACGTCTGGTCTACATTTTGAGGTGTGGTTTCAGTATGTGTAGCATATGCTTTTTGTGGGTGTGGTTGTCAGCATTCATAATGTATGTCTTGAGTGTGTGAGTGAGTGCATATGTGTGTGTGTGTACATTCATGCATATGCATGAATGAATATAAGATAAATTATATGTAGTTATGTATATATGTTGATCTCTCTCTCTCTCTATCTTTCCCCCTCTCTCTCTCTATATATATATGTGTGTGTGTGTGTGTGTAAAATATTAATATATATTGACAATATTGCTAGAATCAGGTTTAAATTTTGCATATATGGATAACCGTGTTGATGGACAGAAATGGTTTGGAAAATACAAATATGTACAAGTATTAGAATAGTAATATAAATCTACATATAATACCTGTAATTGCCATATGAAGTTGAGTAAATGCAAAAGTCATGAAAGACTGAGTTATCATAACGTCACATTGCATTCAGATAACATTTGTTCTTTTATTTTAAATTTAACTAATACCATTGTTTCCTTATATTCATTAATAATTAAATAAACTGCTGGATGAAAGAATAATAATAATAAAAATGTTTCCCTTCTGATGTTTATAATGATCTCTCTTTCTCCTAAAAGTAAGATTAAAAGGTTAAATACTGAAAATAAAACAGAACTGATACTGCATGAAAATTATTTATATAAATTAATCATTCAGATTTAAAATAAAAATTAAGTGTATGAAAATTAACTAATTAAATTTTGTTATGATAAACATAAATAAAAATTCTATCAGAATTAAAAGGTATTAAAAATTAAAAAGTGCTCATATATATATATATATAAAAGAAAATTGTGAAGTAAATAAATAATAATTTTTATAAGAAATAGAAAACGAAAAAAAAAATAATAATAATAGCAAAACAAGATAAATAACTAAATAAATTAAGGTTACTCAGTAACCCATTACTTTTATAAAAATGTTATTATTATTATTATTATTATTATTATTATTATTATTATTATTATTATTTTTATTTGTTCCCATACTTTCTGATTCATTTGAGACATTAACAGACATTAATCAGACCACACAAATTTACATAGATAATATTTCAGTCACAGACCAGTATTCTGTGACTGGAATCAGAAGCATGGGATTAAGCATTGAAAAATACTTAAACACCAAAATCAGTGGTAATTCATAATGCTTGGTGAAACCGTAGAAACTGATATATGGGGGAGTGAAACGTCCACCTTTACAAGTTGAAATCTGAATTGCTTTGTCTTCTTTGAGCTGGACAGTGAATTCTGTAGAAGCTGGTGTCATTTTTGACATTTATTTTGTTTTCTTTGTGATATTTTTGTTTTATACTTAAGTGTAGATCATATTGGTGTCTGTAGTTATCTTCCTTTTTCTCAGACTTTGCCATGGGAAAGTATTTTGTGTTTGAAAATATTGACTTATAGCACACTAAATACACTGTACAGTGTAAGATACTTTATACTGTATTACATCATATCAGTACAGTGACTGCAACTGTTACTAGTAATGACTACTAGAACAATTAATATCACTATAACTATTACTACTACAACTACTACTTTAAATACTACAAATACTACTAGGATGTTAATACAACAACTACTACTACAACTATTATTTTGCTATTGTTCTATAACTACAGCTGAAACTACATCTTCTACTATTAATACTACTGCTAACCCTGCTAATAGTACTAGAACTTTAACTACAACTTTGACAACTATCATATAGTTTAATATTATTTAAATGAATTAGACTAAATATCATAGAATATCCTTCTCCTTGTAATCCCTAAAATGACAGTCTGCTTAAGAAATAATAAAAAAAAATATATAACTGCCTTGTTAATTACTTACAAAATATGTTCCCAGTATTTAGTATCTTGAAGTAACTAGACTATTATTTTTTTATTTTGTTCTTGATAGATGTAGTATGTGAAAATATTCTTTATTGCTCAATACACATGGATGGTTTTTATATATAACCATGAGTGTGTGTGTGTGTGTGTGTGTGTGTGTGTACGTGTACACAGTGTCAGCTTTTTCAAATTTTATATATTTAAATATGCTTTAAAAGAATATGTACTTTTGTTTCTTTGTTTTTCATTCATTCACTTAAATATATTTACATATACTATTTATATATATATATATATATATATATTAGGCTATTTTTCAGAAATCTTTTGCTTGTTCAGTATGGTTGTTATAACAGATGGTCATTATATGCAGTGAATTAGATTTTAGCTTTTTTCTTATTTTTAAAGAAGAAATTATTTTTTATATTAGTTACAGAAATAACTTCTTTTATTTTTTTTTTTAAAGTAATAAGATTTTTTCAATATAGATTTAAATCTGTTCTAATTTACCAATTAGTATGTTTAAGAATATTTTAAATGTAAAAATAACATAAAACGATGAATAAAAATTGTAAAGAAATTAAAACAACAACAAAAAAAAAAAACACACAAAAAAAACAAACACAAAAACCCAACAACAAAATAAAAAAAATAAAAAAAAAATGTCTAATTTGAACTTAATTTTGACAGAATTATGGAGTAATTCAAGACGTGTTTAGGTTATCTTTTTCAGTTGAGTCATGCAAAATTGTTTTAAAAAAAAAAAAAAAAAAAAAAAAAAAAAAAATCCATCAACTCAACTTACACAAAACTGAATCCTTAAACTAAAATAAAGCAAGTATGTATCACGATGTGTGTATATATATATATATAAAAACAAAAAACAACAACAACAACAACAACAAATTTTAAAATGAAAAGATATAAATTAATACTTTTCTAATGGTGATTTTCATTATAAAAACTCATTGTAAAAACCAAAAGAACTCCTTTGCCTGTACTTTTCATATCTATGTATATGTAAGAGAGTATGTGGTATAATATGCATGTAATTGAGGAAGAAAGAGAGAGAAATTATGTTTTTATGTGTGTGTGTATGTATGTATGTATGTATGTATGTATGTATGTATATATATATGTATGTATGTATGTATGTATGTATGTATGTATGTATGTATGTATGTATGTATGTATGTATGTATGTATGTATGTATGTATGTATGTATATATGTATGTATATATGTATGTATGTATATATGTATGTATGTATGTTTGTATGTATGTATGAATGCGTGAGTGTGTGTATGTTTGTGTATATATAAGTGCACATGTATAAATTGTGTATGTATGTATGTATGTATGTATGTATGTATGTATGAAAGTGAATTTGTAAGTGTGTATGTTTGTATATATGTAAGTACAAATGTATAAATTGTGTAAGTATGTATATGTATGTATGAATGTGTGAATATGTAAGTGTGTATGTTTGTGTATATGTAAGTACAAATGTATAAATTGTGTATGTATGTATGTATGTATGTATGCATGTATGTGTGAGAGTGTTAGTGTGTGTATATTTAAGTACAGATGCATATAAATGTCACAGGTGTACATAAAAGTGCATAAGCTTACATTCTTAAAAAGCTTTCGTTTTTTAACTTTTATCTTTGAGAATCATCTGTAGAGGTTCAGTGACAGGCTGCAGTCTGGACAGATTTACTAACAGCCTAACAGACGCAAGTCGTTTTCACTTTAACATCATAATTGACAGATTTAATAAATTCTTTAACGCTTCAATTAATCTTTAGAAATTTTCAGCCTCGTTGCTTTTTAACTGAATGTTGTTCGGTGTTTGATGCAGGTTAGTGTGGGAACATTAAGGGATAGGTTTTTCAGTCTTTTCTTGTTATGTAAAATGATTTATGACTTGAAAGGTAAATTTTGTTATTGATATGTGCCAAAAAAAAAGGAAAAAAAGAAGAAATATAATGAATGGCAGGCGTGTATTAAAGTTGTATCCATTAAAAAGTCTTTATGGTTGACTTCCTGTTGTGGGTACATTTTCTGGTTTGCATGTTGTTGTTTTTTCTCTCTCTCTCTCCCTCTCTATTTCTGTCTTTCTGTCTTTCTGTGAGTGTGTGTGTGTGTGTGTGTGTGTTTTCTTGTGTACATTTTCTGGTTTGCATGTTGTTGTTTTTTTCTCTCTCTCTCCCTCTCTATTTCTGTCTTTCTGTCTGTCTGTGAGTGTGTGTCTGTTTTCTTGTGTACATTTTCTAGTTTGCATGTTGTTGTTTTTTCTCTCTCTCTCCCTCTCTATTTCTGTCTTTCTGTCTTTCTGTGAGTGTGTGTGTCTGTTTTCTTGTGTACATGTTCTTGTTTGCATGTTGGTTCTCTTTCCTTCTCTCTCTCCCTTTTTCTATTTCTCTCTTTCTGTCTTTCTGTGTGTGTGTGTGTGTGTGTCTGTTTTCTTGTGTACATTTTCTTGTTTGCTTTTAATGTTTTTTTCTGTATGTTTACTTGTAATTGTGCATACTCTAATTTAAATATTTTTCTCTACATGTAACTTGACTGCAGTTTTTGTCTGTGTGTGTGTGTGTGTGTGTGTGTGTGTGTGTGTGTGTGTGTGTTTAAGACATTCATAATTGTTCTTTGCTATGTATAAGTGTTGCGCTGTGGATTTATCTATCTGTCCTTTTGTACAGATGTAAATGAATAAATGATGTATACACATGTCTATGTTTTATTCTGTCTGTCTGTCATTCTGTCCCTTTGTATTGATATAAATGTATAAATTACATACATACACATCTGTACTTCATTTCCTCTGTCTTTCTTTCTGTATTGATACAAATGTATAAATTACACACAAACATGTCATTCTATCTGTTTGTCTGTCAGTCTAAAATGTATGGAAAATTGAATGATACATTTTTTACTCCCGATGTGATTTCTGGGACAGCTCTGTTCAACAACTGACTAATTTGTTTTGAAAGTTCACTGTGGGGGTGAGGCTATGTGCTGCTCTTTCCTTATTATCTTTCCCTGATTGTAATTTTTTTATTTTAGTTTATTATCAGTTTGAACTAACACAGTCACAGCAGGCTTGTCTACAGCTTCTGTTTGTCATAGCTTTGCAGGTTTGACCTGCTCAGACCCATTTTTTTCTCTTCTACATTTTTTTTCAATATATTTGCAATTTTGTTTTATGCATATCATTGGAACATTATGTAAACATATTCCACACAGCAGTGCTACATGCAAAACTGGAGTAAAACTGGAATATATATATATATATATATATAGATGTTTTCTGGGTATTTTGTGATTACAAGGTTAAAATTAGGAAATTATTTGAATTTTTAGCAAATTTAATGTTGTGATCGTGGAATTTATATATTAAATTATATTTTTCAACTGTTTTCAAATAGGGTTTCTTTGGCAGTAATCTTGAGATTTAAAAGTTAAAATGTTTTCTTGTTTTGAGCTTGTTTTTGTTTTCATGTTGTGATTGTGAATGTTTCAGTTGTGATTTTTTTCTGTTATCATTGATCTGACTTTGTGTAATTAAAACTGGGAAATATTTTCATCTGTCTTTTCAGAAGATGAGTTGTCTTAAGATTTAACAGGTAAAATTTCAGAGAGAGAGAGAGATTGAGAGAGAGAGAGAGATGAAGAGAGAGATAGAGAGAGAGAGAGAGAGAGAGAGAGAGAGAGAGAGAGAGAGAGAGAGAGAGAGAGAGAAAGAGAGATTGAGAGACAGAGAAAGGGAGACAGAGAGAGAAAGAGAGAGAGATTGAGAGACAGAGAGAGAGAGAGAGATTGAGAGACAGAGAGAAGAGAGAGAGAAAGAGATAGAGAGATTGAGAGACAGAGAAAGAGATGGAGAGAAACAGAGAAAAGAGAGAGAGATTGAGAGACAGAGACAGAGAAAGAGAGAGAGAGAAATAAAAGAAAAATAGAGAGAAAGGTAGAGAGAGATTGAGAGACAGAGAGAGAAATAAAAGATAGAAATAGAAAGGGAGAGAGAGAGAGAGAGAGACAGAAAGAGAAATAAAAGAGAAATAGAGAAAGGTAGAGAGAGAGAATGAGAGACAGAGAGAGAGAGAAATAAGAGAGAAATAGAGAGAGAGAGAGAGAAGAGAGAGAAGAGAGAGAGAGAGAGAGAGAGAGAGAGAAAGGAGAGAGAGAGAGAGAGAGAGAGAGAGAGAGAGAGAGAGAGAAATGAGTGTTTGTGTTTCAGAACAGGTTCATCTATTCTGTGTCTGTGTTGAAATATGTATGTGATGAGATCACTAAAGTTGTGTTGACTAAGAAGCATGTTTCCGTGGCAACAGAAATCTCTCTGGGATTACCAAGAGACCAGATTACCGAAAAATGTCAGAAAGTGAGAAGCAGAACTTCTGACATTAAAAATGTGTTTTTTTTTCTTGGTAAAAGTTTCATTCTTATATTTTATTATTATTATTATTGTTGTTATTGTTATTGTTATTGTTATTTAAAACCAGACTGTCATTATTCTTTTCATCAGCTATCATTTTATATTAAAATTAACTTTTATTATGATGAGAAACTGCAGGGCTTTTGTTTTTTATTCAGTTATATATATTTTGTGGTCTTTTACATTTTTTTAATAAAACTTATTTATTGTTTTTTTGTAATACGATATCATGATATTGTTAGTTACAACCACAGAAAGCAAAGAAATAAAAAAATTTAAAATGGACACACAAACACACACACACACACACACACACACACACACATATATACTTTAATAAAAAAATAAATGTAGACATTCACAGACATCAACAAATACACAACTTAATACTAACACAAACGAGAGTGGAAGAGAAAGAAAGAAAGAGAGAGAAACAGAAAGAGATAAAGAAAGATAGAAAAAAAAAGAGACCATAAAGAGATAAAGATATTAGGAAAGACACAGACAGACAGACAGCTATCTCCCTCACTTTTCTTCTAGGCCCCCCCTTCCACCCTTACCAAGCCATCCAAGGGAATTTCCCTCCCCTGGTGTACTCTATCCCACCTCCCCACCACAGTCCCCCCTCACAGCACAGTCCCCCCTCACAGCACAGTCCCCCCCTCACAGCAGGCTGGCGAGACATGGGAAAATTTGTTTTCAATTCTTTCACCAGGTGACTGTTGCTCTGAATGCACATGTTTGCTTTAAACATTAATTTTGCGGCTCGTGGGGGAAAACCTGGAAACCTGGATATCGTCTCTCAGATGGGAATTTTTCGTGAGAAGCTATGGAGCAGGAGGAATAATCCTGTTACTACCCATCATGTACTGGTCTGTCTCACTGAGGTGTGCTGTTGTACTACTGTTTCGTGGTGTTTTTTTTTGGTGACTGGGTTACGCTGTTGTTGTCATAATGCTTATCATCACTGCATTGACAGATACTGAGACATCATCATCGTCATCGTCAACATCATCACTGTCATCATAAACAGTGTCTGTGTGCGTTAGTGACCCGACATTTGTGATTATTAAATGGAAAGCAGTTGCTGTGGCTGATGTTTTGCTTTTTTAGTGGTGTGACCATGTAGATACTTTTGAAAACGCTAAAACCTTTTTTTTTTAATATATCATCATCATTGCAGTAGTGTAATCTTAGAAGTGCCACCATCGTCATCATCAGTAATGTCAGTGGAATGTGTTTAAGTAGTTTATCAAATAGACACCTTCATCATCTCAGTCGTCGTCATCATTATCATCGACAACAATTCATGCAGTGTGCTACAAACATGACATTTTTGTCTGGGTAGATGGTTAAAAAAAAAACCAACCCTGGAATATTGCTTTCAAAGAGTGAGAAGCAAGATAACACCATCACCATCATCCTCATCATCTTCAGCAGCACCACCACCATCATCATCAGCAGCATCATCAACATCAGCATCATCATCTCAGAAGAGTTACCTGTATGCATTATAACCTGATGGATACTTAGAACATTGCTGTCACTGCTTTGTCTCGTTATGCTGGGTAGCCCTTGACACAGGTCAGAGGTCACTGGGTGTGGACGATTGCTTCACGGTTGACTTGGCAGGTAATCAGTTGTGTTGGAAGGTGTTGTGTGTGTTTTTTTGTGTCTGGGTGTATGTGATCCTTTGTTTCGTTACTTGTCTTGGCGTGATGTCCTCACTGAGGACTTCTCGGGTTGCACGGGTTAAATTCTTATAACTGATCTGACTGAGATTATAAATTGTTAGCATGCCTTTAATTAGAGTGCGTACCCCTGTGTGTGTGTGTGTGTGTGTGTGTGTGTGTGTGTGTGTGTGTGTGTGTGTGTGTGTTTGTGTGAGTGTTTGGATGGGTATTTGTGTGTAAGAATATTAATATGTTTATGATATAAATGTTTTCACGTGTTTATATATGTTCATGTATATTAATGTGTGTTTCAGTATACAGCAAATACAAATACGTAATGTTAAGATTGTTTATAATGTATGTGTATGTGTATGTGTGTGTGTTTGTTTGTGTGTGTGTGTGTGTGTGTGTGTGTATTTGCAGGGGTACATGTTTGTAGAAATGTAAATATGATATAAATGTGTTCATGTATTTGTATGAGTTTGTGTGTTTTAGTATATAACAAATACAAATATATGATGTTAAGATTGTTTTTAAAATGTTCACATAATGGTGTGTGTATTTAAGTATAGAAATACATCTGTGTATATGTTAAATACATAGTTTATGTATTTGCAAACGTTCATATGTACATACTATCTGTCTATTTTAATAATGTTTTTATAGTTATTTAAATCATTTTCAGACAAATATACATACACATTCACATAAACATGCAAATATATTTACATACAAAATGCAAACACAAACAAATAAAGAGTTCAGTTTTCTTTTATGTCATTTTTTCAGTTTTTTAAATTATGTTATTTTATTTTATTTCATTATTTATTATTTCATTTTATTATTTATTTATTTTTCATTTTATTACTTATTTATTTTTCATTTTATTTCACTGTTTATTTTATTTTATTTTATTTCAGTTTTTTTAAATTTCTTATTTTATTTTATAATATTCTATTTTATTTTTTTTATTTTCTCATTTTATTTTTATTTTTTGAATTTCCTCTTATTTTATTTTATCTTATATTATTTTATTTTATTTTATTTATATATTGTTTTAAATTTAATTGAATTTAAATTTTTTTTAATTTATGTTACATATTTTTTTAATTTAATTTAATTTAAATTTTAAAAACTTTTTTGAATTTATTTTATTCTATTACCATCATTTCTCCATCATTTCTTACAAATTCTTTACATTTCTTTTTTAAAATCACGAAAGCTCCCAGCACACACACAAAAAACCCAAACTCTTTTGACTGACATTTTAAATCAACTGTTACTTTCTGCCTCCATCCAACCATCTAAATTTAAACTTGGAGGAAAAAAAACCCAGAAAAGAACTCACAAGATCACATTGTTACAGACAATTTATTCTACAACATGCTTTACTACATTTACCACACTTTCACATGCACACATCTCCTTCTAATTATAGAACCAAAAAAAAAAAAAAAAAAAAAAAATAGAGCCATCTGATACATATTCACCATTCCTGTTTAGTCTGCATTCAGCATAAGCAGCATTCTCCTGTTCTGATTGGTCGAAAATACATGCCTGTGATGAAATTACTCGTCTCTGATTGGCTGAAACAGTTGATGTGGAAGTTAAGGAATTTTTGCACCTTAGTGTGTAACTGATCTTCTGTCCTGATGTCTGTTAGGAAGTAAAGTCTGATGATTGGCTGATGCATTAATTATGCTAATTTATGTTAATTAGTCTACATCCTAATTTTTAAGAGATGTTATTAAGGGTAAAAAAAAAAAATATAAAATAAAAATGAAATGCATGTGCATGTTTATTTTCAATTTTAGTAAAATAAAAATGTTTATAACCTTTGAGATGGAGGTAAAAAAATAGCTACCTTTCTGTCTGTTTAATTTATAAATTAAAAGACAAGAAAGAAGAATAAATGAAAAAAAGAAAGAAGGACAACTTATATTTCAGATAAAGTTTATAAAAATAAACAAATAACTGTGAATGTTTGCTGAAGCTTCCAGATACATTTTGAACTTGGTAACCTTGGTTACGGTGAAATCAGCAGATGTAGCGTTTTGTAAACAAAAACCTGGTTGCCTAGGTTACGACATAACTCTAGAAGAATGTAAGGAATGCTATTCTAGAAATATATTTTCCTTCTTCTTACTCTTATTTATAATTCTCTTTGGTATACTTTGTAGCAGTTTTTATGATGAAAAGTTTTTATTGTGTGTTGATTACTTGTTTATTTAGTCACTTTACAAGGTTTAACATTAACATTCTTAAATTGAGTTATTTTTTTTATCCATTTGTATTAACTGTCTTTTTTGTTTTTCTCATTCTCTCAGTAACACCTAATTTATATGGCATTTGTTTAAAAAATATAGTGATAAATAGTTAGACAGATATGTATATTGGGATGAGAGAGAGAAAGACATATACACACACAAATACACACACACACACACACACACACACACACACACACACACACACACATTCATATAGGAAAATAAAAAATAGAAAGAACACAGTGCAGCAGAAAAGAAAATGAGAGTGACAGAAAGAAAAAAGGAGGAATGACAGTGATATATACAAAATGGTGAGAAAAAAAGAAATTAAAATTAATACAAAATTATTGGTAATTTTCATTACTACAGTAACAAAACAAATTTATTACTTTGGCAAAATTAGTAATAAACTAAGTATAACTATAATTATTTTTGTACTTAAAAGCATGTTAATAGCTTGTACCTGTTCATACCTTTAATTGATTTAATATACAGGTGACAGTGCATTATTTCTGAGGATACTGACCTGTGGTATGTATGTTACAATATATGATAATGTTAAAGTTTAATAATTTGCGGTTTGTGTGTTATTTAATATGTATATTCAGTAACATTTTGTTCAGTATTTTGTCATATATAGTCAATATTCAGAAATAGCTGCAGACGGCTGGAAATGGATCACATAATTTTAGTAGCTATGTTGTATATTGTGTTAGATTTTAGTGGACAAACTGTAATGCATATTTTGAAAGTAAAATGTTCTCTGGTTTCCTAATAACGTTAATAATGGTGAAATGTAATAGGGAGGTCATTGCAACAGAGGCTGCTGTAACAGAGAGGTTGTTGTAATAGGGAGGTTGTTGTAACAGAGGTTGCTGTAATAGAGGTAGTTGTAACAGAGAGGTTGTTGTAACAGAGAGGTTGTTGTAATAGGGAGGTTGTTGTAACAGGTTGTAATAGGGAGGTTGCTGTATAAGAGATTGTTGTAATAGGGAGGTTGTTGTAACAGAGAGGTTGCTGTATCAGAAAGATTGCTGTAATAGAGAGGTTGCTGTAGAACAGAGATTGTTGTAATAGGGAAGTTGTTGTAACAGAAAGATTGCTGTAATAGAGAGGTTGCTCTAACTGAGAGGTTGTTTAAAAGCATCTTTGACCATCTCACTGTATTTCTCTTTCTATCTCTGTATCATTCTCTCTCTGTCTTTCTCTATTTTTTCTCTGTCATTCTTTCTCTCAGTCTCTCTTCCTCACCCCTCCCCTTCTCCTTCTCTCTCTCTCTCTCTTTAACATTATAAACATTTGAGCAAACGTCAACATTATCCATGTCAAACCTGCTTGAACACACACAAGTGTGTTAACAGTTTATGTGCCTGACACTGTACATGTTATTTACATGTCAGAGTTTGTGAGTCAGCTGTGACAGTTAGTAAAATTTACAGCTCTCCTGGTTTATGATAATAATTAGTAATAAATAAACCTTGTTATTTGCTTTGTGACTTAGAAGACCAAAAAAAAAAAAAAAAAAGAAAAATGGGTGAGAAAAGAGCAAACAGTAAGAAGATAAGAAATATAGTTTTTCAAATAAGAAAAAACCCAAAAGAAACAATCAATAAAAAAAATAAAAAATCATACTGTTGTAGAAAAATGTAAAAAAACCCACACATATATACACAAACAGACAGACAGACAGACACACACACACCTACATAATTTGTACATAACACAGCAATAAACTCCTGCACTTTCACATCTTTTATCTTACACATACAACATAACAGTCATTCATAAAAACTAAAAGAGGTTGAACGTTGTTCTATCTGATATTTCTAAACAGACATAAAAAACTAGGATAAAAGAAGGAAGGAAGGAAGGAAGGAAATGTGTCTGAAGGACAACTGAAATAACAAGAGAAGATAACTGCTGTCACGACTCTCTGTAAGTCACTCTTTTCTGATCAAGAAAATCAGATTTTTTATGTGCATCATTACAGAGACAAGACACTACTTACCACAGCTTTTGTTACATCAGTTATGGAGCATTAAGTGGAACAAGAAATAGATATGGTGAGTCCATTAAGAGGAATTGAAATTTTAATCTGATTTGTATGTGTTTGTGTATACATATGTGTGTGTGTGTGTATTTGTGTGTATGTGTGTGTATATGTATATATATATATATATATATACACACATATATGTGTGTGTGTGTGTGTGTGTATAATACCACCTCAAAATAACAATAGTAATAATAATAATAATAATAATAATAATAATAACAATAACAATAACAATAACAATAATAATAATAACAATAGTAATAATAATAATAATAATAACAATAATAATAATAATAATAATAATAATAATAACAATAACAATAACAATAATAACAATATCAATAACAATAATAATAAGAAGAAGAAGAAGAAGAAAAGAAAAAGAAAAAAAAAAGGGTAAAACAAGTAGAAGAAATCTTGGTCTATTTATACAACTATTATACCTGAACTGACTTGACGAACATTAACTGATATTTTAGTGTCATATAAAAAATTAAAAAAAATTAAAACCTTGTCCTCATTTATTCAGATACAAAATTAAATTAAAACTTCGTCTGATAAAAAAAAAAAAAAATTAAAAAAATAAAGATAAAAATAAAAATTAATTCTTGCTTATCTACTAACTGAGGTTAAAATTGTTTCTGCTGTTAATAGAAATTCTCTAAATGCTGGTGAAGTTTAATGTTGGAATTACTGGGTGAGTGAGGCTTGGAGATTTGTAAGAATGTTTATAAAACGCTTAAAGGAATGAAAATTACAGATTTTCTTAGGTGAGAAAGTATTGTCAGTTTGGAGGCTGAAAGTGTGTAGATAGTGAGTTTATTGTATCTGAGATGTTTTCATCTCTAGAAGTTTGGAATTACGAAGTTGGAATGTGTATAAAGGAATATATAATATCATTT
This sequence comes from Chrysomallon squamiferum, assembly GCA_012295275.1. Lineage (NCBI taxonomy): Eukaryota > Metazoa > Mollusca > Gastropoda > Neomphalida > Peltospiridae > Chrysomallon > Chrysomallon squamiferum. The sequence goes on along the minus strand of CM022668.1, from coordinate 8,848,308 downwards.
TAGATAATCACATTCACATGCTGTTGTTCTCTCTCTCTCTCTCTCTCTCTCTCTCTCACAAACACACACACACAGACGCGTATGAACACAGTCACATACACATACACAATTATCTTGAAACAATAATGACAAAATGTAGCAAAAAACAACAACCAAACACATACACACACACACACACCTACACTTCTCTTGAAACATCAATGAAAAAAGTTTTAAAAAAAAGAACAATAACAACAAAACAGCAACCAAACAACACACACACAGACAAACACACAGACACAATTATCTTGCAACATCAATACAAAAAAATGTTTCAAAAAAAGAAAACAATAACAACAAAACAACAACAAGCAAAAAACTAAACTAAACAGAACAAAAATAACACGTAAAAAGTATTAGAAGCCCCATAAAGTTTTTATGTCCTGTCTGGTTTTAGATAATGACGTGCTCTAGCTGACTGTAAGAGTATTAAAATATACCACAGACCACATTATTATCACAAACAAATGTCACTGTTTGTGTTTGCTTGCAATGTTTCTTAACATGTCTGAAATAATGACTTTATTCCTTTGTGTTTTGCTTTTGTGTAGAAGCACGACAGAGTACATTTGAAAACAAAACAAGAATAAAGGCACATGTGTGTGTGTATGTGTGTGTGTGTGTGTGTGTGTGTGTGTGTGTGTGGGTGTCTGTGTGTGTGTTGGTTTGTTGTGTGTGTACACAAACCATATGTGTATGTATGTGTATGTATTCATGTGTGTGTGTATATATGCATATATATATATGTGTGTGTATGTATGTATGTATGTGTGTATGTATATGTATGTATGTGTGTATGTATCATTTTGTATGTACGTATATATATATGACTTGTTTTTGTTTTGTTTATAAATAAAGTATTTGAAAATATACTGTTTTTGAAAAGGATTTTAGTAATAAATATATTTAAAAACCCGACAGACTATTTAATTCTTGCATTTTGGTTTTAAATACAAGGGATATTAGATACAATATTTGCTAAATTTATAAAGAACTGATTTGTCTTTTGTGTGTGTGTGTGTGTGTGTGTGTGTATGTGTGTTTGTATGTATGTGTTGTATCTGCATTTCTGCATCCATGTGTGTCTGTCAGTGTGTGTGTGTGTGTGTATGTGTGTGTATGTTTATACTATATCTCTTAATAAAAGTGGGTTGTCAGGCAGTGGTATCAGTTGTAAACATATTATCTGTCTTTTATCATTTCTTTTTCTTTCTTTCTCTCTTTTTTTTATCTTTCTTTCTTTCTTTCTTTCTTCCTTTGTAATAACTACTTTCTTTTGTTATTGTTATTATTTTTTGTTTTTACTTCTTACAGTTCTATTAATAATTGTTAAGCCTCTTATGACTGAAATGCATCCAGACTCACTAGGTACACAAGAGAGAACACAATATACACATTATACATGCAAAACAACATACTGAACTGCATTCTAAAACTGACTGTCTAAGTAATATGTGTTAATTGTATGGACTAATCAGATTATTATAACTTTTTTTTTGTTTAATTCATTTTTATTCTTTTTTTGTTCAAATGCTATTTTTAATGCTTACCTTTTTAAAATATTTTCTGAGGATTAATTATAAACTTAAGACTCTTTTCTATTTTTTTTTCTTCTTAATTTGTTGATTATATACATTCTTTCTGGTGTGGGTTTTTTTATCAATTATTATTTTTTTTTTTTCAGTATCTATATTTTTTTTTTTAAATTTTTATTAATCTACTTTTCAAAAATTAATATATCATTTAAAAAAAAAATCATGGTTAATTCCTATTTTAGCTGTTTTTATCACTATCATTTGTTTTTTAAGACTATATATATGTAATTCAAATTTTTTTTTTTTTTTTTTCAAACTAATATTTCAGTTCTGTGAACATTGTTTTCTTTGGATATTGGACTTTGCACTGGATGTAATTTTTTTATTTTTTTATCTGTTTTTATTGTTAATTTTTTATTTATTTATTTATTTTTTTTTTTTGAATGAAGCTCATTTTCAGATTAGCTTATTTAATGACTATATTTCTAATAATATCATATTTTTAAAATAGTTTTTGCAGTTAATATTGCAGTTTTTATCATTAAATATTACTATTTTTTTTATTTATTTAATTTTTATTTTTTATTTTGTATTCTATTAATGTTCTCTTTTCTTCTTAATAAACATGATAACCATTTTATAAGGTTCTGTTAATTTTTAATTATTATTATTGCAATTTTTATGGTTATTTTTTTTTAGATGATATATATATTTCTTAAAGGTTATAGCAGAAATAAGCTCGTTTTCAAATTAATTATCTTCAGGGATGAAGAAAACAATCAAGCAATTAACTGAATGTAGATAAATGAGATTATGGAAAACTGGAACTGATAATAGTTAACTGAAACACTATCTAGAATTGATTCAGTGATGTATGTAACACATAAGTATTCTGTTTCAAACCTACCAAACAAGTTTATTTCTTTACTACAGATTCTGATTCATCTGGGGTCAGTAAACCTTCAATGAAGGTTAAGACACTTCTAACTTTGGACTATGAAACTTCTAACTTAGGACTATGAAACTTCTAGACTAGAGGTGAAAACACTTCTACCCAAGAGGAACAAAACCTTCAGGGTAGGGGGAGGGTACAAAATCTTCAGCTTGGGATACAAAACCTCGAATCTAAGGGTACAAAACCTCAAAACTAAGGGTACAAAACACCCCACTTACTGGTACAAAAACTCTAGCTTTGATCTTGATCTGAGACACACAGCCTTTTTAAAGTGAGTTTATAAATTGTAGCAGTTCCTTATTTTTTTAGTTTTTTTAATAATAATAAAAAAGTATGTAGAGAAGTATTATCAAATATTAAGGGTATGAGCATTTAAAAAGGTTAAGAAATGACACTCTACTCCTTTTTTGAATTGGATTTATAGATTATGGTAATATTTAAAAAAAAATTATTATTATAATTTTTTTCTATGAAATAAATATATAGGGAAGTATTATCAAATATTAAGGGTATGAGCATTTAAAAAAGGTCAAGAAATGCAATTCAAGTCTGGCTTTTAAAAAAAAAAAAAAAAAAAAAAAAAAAAAAAAAAAAATTTCTTGCATGTTAAGTCAGTCGATTCAGCAAGATGTAGAACACAATTCTTCCATCAGACTGACCGGTCAGCACTGTTGTTAGTTTAGCTTGACCTCTTCTATCTTAATGGGCAGTTTGTATTTACTTTAGATAGCCACAGGGCAGTGGGTTCTGCCAGGCTGGTCATCAGCAGTCTCTTTGATGTTTGACCATCGTCTAAATGCTCCTGCAACACAATACTAATCATTACTGGCAGTTTGTACCATGCACAGAATGGTCAGTCGCCATGGCGATCATTAACAGCAGTCGTTTCTGACCCAAGATCACTGGCTTTGAAAGATATGGAGTTTATGATGTCATATTTAGCCTGGTAAGCCCCGAAGGTTCAAGTCTCAGAAATTAATGTGGATGAGAGATAATGTAGAGTTATTGAAGTCTATATCAATCGAAAACCGTTTTTCATCTGTGTATTGGTTTTTGAATTGTCTGTTACCATGGTGATTATTGCAGTCATCATCATCGTCATCATATGTATGTATATATATATATATGTTTTTTTGTTTTAACTGGTACCAGTGATTTGTAAGAGAAAGCTTGTGATGTCATATTTAATCTGTTACCCAAGGATTTAAGTCTCAGAAGTTAACATGGTTTGAGTACTAATATGAAGTTTTAAACTGTTTATTTAAAAAAATAAATATTTGTTTTTTTTGTTCAGTGGGGACATAAACCATACATTACTGCTGTGACATATACAATACATTATTGTAATCTGATATTAGATGTGAAATTTTAAATAAATAAATAAATAAAAAGGAATTATAATAGGTTTGCTTTCCTTTAAACACACTATCAGTCAGTGGATAGTAGAACAATAGGCAAGGTGTGACAGGTCATAAGGTCAATCCAATAGTTATAACAGGAGTAGTATTATTAAAAATAATAATAATAATAATAATAATAATAATAATAATAATAGTAATTATAATAAATAAACAAAACAGAAGATGATGAAAAGGAATAAAAACATTGAGAATAACAAAAAAAAAAAAAAAAAAAAAAAAATCAGCATCTTTAATTAGCTTTGATCCTGGAGACTTAAGCTTTCAGATGGATGGATGACCTTTGACCTACATTCAGCAGGGATCTGAGAGATTCTGATCTATCAGTAAGCTACTTGACACAGATCTCGTCTTGTCTGGCCTCAAAGAGGACTTAGCCGCAACTGTGTGTAGTTCAAAAGTCCACATATTTGTGTTGTGTGTAGAGTTCCATCCCCTTATCAGCTTCGGACTCTTTGAAGCACTTAGAGGGGATCAGACACATAAACTTTTGGTCATTTGTTCAAGATTGGTTTAAATCCTCCCTAGCAGAATTGTTTTCAGTAGATGCATGCATTCATATGTGAATATATACATATACACACACATACATACATACATACATACATACATATATTCAGACATACATACATACATACATACATACATACATACATACATACAATCATACATACACACACACATACATATAAATGTAGATACATACAAACACATGCATATATATACATACATACATACATTAATACATACACATAAACACACAACCACACAAACACAAACATCCCACTTACACATACTCACGCACATATATACATATACATAACTAAATATATAATTAATACAACATACATAAATACATACATACATACATATATACATACATACAAACATATATACATACATACAAACATACATAGTTGCATACATATATATAAATAGAAAAATGAATGCATACATCTATTCATACAATCATAGATACACACACACAAACATATATATTTTCAGACTTATTTTCTCAAATTCTACAAACTAAATAATGTTTCTAGTCTCTTTAAGACTTCCAGTTTTGTTTTTCTGGAACCTTACAAAAGAAAGGAATTTGACTTGGGTACTAAAACAGAAAAGAAAAAAAGAAGACCTTTTTTCAATATGGCTTCCGGATTATCAGAGTTGTTGTTTTTTGAAGTCTCTAGTTAGAACTGATCTTGTGTCAGTAGAGTTCCCAGTATTTCAGGACCGCAGAGTGAATTTGTTGTAATTCTGGAGAAAATATTTGTTATTCTGGCCACAACAATGAAGTCTTTGTTATTCTGACCTTGAAGTCACAGAAAGCAAATAATAAAAAAATAAATATGTACGCGTGTGAATTTTAACGTTTTTCTTTGTGTTCTTAATTTTTTTAAATTTAAATTTTTTTTTTTGTTATTGTTGTTTTCCTTTCTTTCTTTGTGGGGTTTTGTTTGTCATTTTTTGTTTTTGTTTTTTCTGTTATTTGTTTTTCTTTCTTTTTTAGTTTTATTTCCTTTCAGTCTCTCACCTTTTTCATGAGTTCTTTTTTCTTTCAGTCACCTTTCTTTTTCTTTCTTTTTGTACTGTGATCTTCCTTCTACTTATTCTTTCATAACATGTATTATTTAACATTATTTGCTGTCACATTTCTTTTTCTTTTTACTTTTTTAAAATTATATTTTATTCATTTTATTTCAATTTTTTTTTTTTTAAATTCAGCAGTCAAGATAATATAAATTTAAAAATGTTAATGAAATGGAAATTTGCACTTTCTTCAATTGCATTATGTTTTTGTACTTTTTCACCTTCATCATCTGCATTTTATGATAACCAGTAACAATTCACAAAAGATTTAAAAAAAAAGAAAAGAAAAAAAAAAAAAAAAAAAACCAGAAGAAAGTAAAGAAGGCAGATCAGTATACTCAAACACACACACACACACACAGACACACACACATACACTTTTTCACAAAACTACTACTACTGTTACCATTTCACCAGCAAGACATGCACACCCCAAGCCCCAGACACAAATTAATACCACAGAAAGTCACCACCCCTCCTCGTGTCACCCAGGGTAATCCACGATTTCAGATTCGACAGAAGATTATTTCAAAATTCGATACGTCCCGGCAACATGCAAACAACATGGCCACACCCTACCAACTGAGACCCTGTGACAGCATTTTCAAACAGTTCCCACCCTGAGTCGACAAAGCGTGGCGGGTGAGTGGGCATGGGGGTGGGTCAGATTAAGGCTGGGGATGAGTTTCAGTCGCTGGTAACTGTAGATGTTGTAGAAGCATTAAGGTGTGCACTCGTTTATTTTTGCCCAATTGAACATAATTTACACAGCCCGCTTGACAGTGGTAATGTGCAGTGTCATGTTATTTTGAAAAACAGGTCTGTGTGTGTGTCTGTGTGTGTGTGTGTGTGTGTGTCTGTTTGTAAATATGTGTGTCTGGTGGGTGTGGGTTTTATCATGAAAAATGTGTGTGAGAGAGAGAGAGAGAGAGAGAGAGAGAGAGTACTCTGTGTTTCTGAATGTGTGTGTACACGTATGTCTAGGTGTTTGTAAATATATGTCTGGTAGATGTAGGTTTATCATGAAAAATGTGTGTGTGTGTGTGTGTGTGTGTGTGTGTGTGTGTGTGTGTGTGTGTGTACATATGTCTGTGTGTAAATATATGTCTGATAGATATGTGTAAATATATGTCTGGTTTTATCATGAAAAATGTGTGTGAGAGAGAGAGTGTATGAGTGTGTGTGTGTGTGTGTGTGTGTATAAGTATGTTAGTGTGTAAGTGTTTTATGTATATGAGTGTATGTGTGTATGTGTGTATGTGTTTTATATATATATGTGCATTTGAATAATTTATTTTTATATATGTATGTATAACTATTTGTATGTATGTCTGTGCTTGTGTGTATATGGGTGTGTGCATAAATACTCAGCAAACACAAACACAAACACATATATTTCACAAATTTATCTTGTCATACAAATTTGTGTACTGTATATAGTTGCATACACAAAAAAGTGATCTGTTTCTGAACTGTAATCTGTTTTGCTTGGGTTATTCAGTGCTCATGCTGTTATATAAATCAGAGGTTCATTTCTGTAGTTATTTACTTACCCATGTATACCACATCTTCTTGACCACAACGTCAAACCTTGACAGCACGATACACAGTCAATAGGTTTACTCATTCGTACATTTGTAATTCCTCTGTTTGTCGCAAACTCGTAAAAATAATTCACTCATCCATGTTCTCAGTCTGTGAATAAAACAAATTGGAAGTTTTTACAGTGGTGTCCTTTTTTCGAAATTCATGAATCTGTGTTTTTGGGACCACGAAAATAAAGTAATTTGAAATTTGTTTTTAAGTATGTCTTTGCAAGTAATTCATACAATCTGTATTGCTGGCTGTAAAATGTTTGCAGTGAAATTTCTCAGCAGTGTTTTAAAACTTTCATAAATAACAGGACCATAAAAATGATTTTGTTTTGGTGGAATTATGATTTAGCAAAAGTCCTCTTTTGAGCAGTCTCCCTTTAATTTAGAATTTGCTTTTCAAAATTAATTCACGGAAATTATGACCATGTATAAAATTTTCTGAAATATTCATAATATTGTGCTTTTTGAAAATATTTTTTGATAACATGTTTGTATACTGTGAATAATACAGTTTTGAAATGTTATAGTAGAACTGTTTGAAAACAATTTATATCAATATTTTTTTTTTTGTAGTAGGTTAAATGTAATTTGAGATTAATATGAATTTTATTACATCATAACATGGAAATTAATATGCATTTATATATCCATAGTTTTATATTTCAGCATGGGGTAGGTTGGAGAATTTTATAGGACTGTTATTTTAAAAACATTCTGACCTTTCTTGTTCATTCATTCTTTTCATTTTCTTTGTCTTTCATTCTCTCTCCCTCTGTCTTTCTCTTAGCCTTAAAATGTGTCATATGGTACCAATATTTGCTTATAACAAAGTATACTTGTGGCATGAATTAATAGTAACATCTATATATTATAATATAGTTTATCTCTTGCTCTCTTTTCACTCTCCCATTCTTGCTTTTCTGTCTCTCTTGCTCTCTTTCTCTCTCTCTCATTCTTTCTTCTCTCTTTCTTTTCTGTCTCTTGCTTTCTCTCTCTCTCTCTTTCTCTCTCTCTCTCTCTCTCTCTCTCTCTCTCTCTCTCTCTCTCTCTCTCTCTCTCTCCACCCTTCACTAAACTTTTTCTTTAGGAATTCGTCATACGGACATATTTAACTTAAGATAAAGATTTCAATCATCATGGCATTGATAAAGACAGACAACAAACAAGAGGTAAGCACTTTAAACTTAAGAAACTCTTGAATTACTGACTTAATCCAGTCAGATCCACTTTACATGTTGTTTGTTGAATCCGGTAGCTTACCTTAATGTGGAAAACCTGTATACCTGACAGTAACAGAGATTGTTTATGTCGAAACAGTTCGTGATATTTCACTTCAAATTCTTGCGGCTTTGTCTTTTTTTTTTTTTTAAATAGTTATTTTGCTTTTTGAAACAGTAGTTTTTGATTTCTGGTTTCTTTTGTTTGGTACTTTTAAAATATTAAATGTTTATGAATATAATTTCTAAATTCCGAATTTTAATTTAATTTTATTTTATATCATTTAATGTTCTTTTTATGTATCTGTGGCATACATAATCGTCAGAAACCTGAATGTATAAAATATACATACACACAGCATACACAGACAACTCAACCACATATATAATACATACCTGTTTAACCTACCTATTATTCTGCATACCATCCATTTAAAAACGTGTGCTTAGATGCATGAATGGACATACATACATATGTAAAATTCATTCATTCATATACAGTCATATATATACACAGATGCATGAATGGATATATATTCATTCATTCATAAACACAAACACACACTCATATTCGAACATACACAAACACTCATACATTCTCTCTCTCTCTCTCTCTCTCTCTCTCTCTCTCTCTCTCTCTCTCTCTCTCTCACACACACACACACACAGACCCCACACCCAAGCTCACATTCATCTGGCAATCCATCTATCCATCCCTCCATCCATCCATCCATCAACCATTCACCCACACATATTCAAAAAAAATAAAATAAAATAAAAAACAGAAGAACAAGTTCACTCTTTAATCTTTTTACCTCTTACTTCAATTTACTTACTACTCCATTACTTAAATGACTTTATCACCTCTTTCATCTTGAAAGTTTTCAATTTATACGATTTGCACCTTTTAAAATAAGAACCACCGAACCTGTCAGGTATATCTATATTAATGTGTTGATGATGATGATGGCACACCTGAAGTCACACCTGTAATCATTCTTCTTACTTATAAACTCATTTCTTACCTATCCCACCTGTATTTTTTTTTTTTTTTTTTTTTTTACCTTTTAATGGAAGCCTTCTGTTCACCTCAGTTGTGTTAAAAGATGTTCTGATTGTCCAGGTAATCAGGCAGGCATTGGATTCAGAAAACAAATTGTAGTGTGAGAAAGAGCAGGGTAAGTGTATTTTTATTACTGTTACCTGTATGAAGGACAGGTGTTAAAACACTTTACAGGTAAATAGCTGTATAGATATCGATAAACTAAATCTTCACATGTAAGGTCAGAGAAGTATGTCAAAGAAGATTGATGTGAATTTTAGTGGAGAATTTAAATAAAAAGAAAGCTTGGATAAATAACAATAATAACAATAACAACAATAATAATAATAATACCAATTATAATAACAACAACAAAAACAACAACAACAATAATAATAATAATTACAATAATAATAATAAAAATAACAATAATAATAATAATAATAATAAATAATAACTAACAATAATGATAACTATAATAATAATAATAATAATTACAATAATAATAAAAAAATAATAAAGAGAAGAAAAAAAGGAGAAGAATGATTGTCATAATCATTTATGTGAATTTCGATGAGAATTAAAAATATAAAGAAAAATTAATATGATGATGATGATCATTATGATGATGTTGATGATGTAAATTTTAACAGGACTTGAATATAAAGATGACTTGGTCAGATTATAAATAAACTCTTTCTACGAGTCTAAATATATAAATATATATATACTACTAATAAAAAATACATAGATATATATATGTATATACATACACATACACAGACACATAAGTATAAAATCACAGAGGCCTTGTTATGTTTTCTTATATGTAAAATGATGCATGTTAAAGGTGTCTTGCTGTTAATGTGTAATTTGTAGGAGTGACCCATGGGGTTTACAGTGTAATTTGTAGGAGTGACCCCTGGGGTTACAGTGTTATTTGTAGGAGTGACCCCTGGGGTTGCAGTGTAATATGTAGGAGTGACCCCTGGGGTTGCAGTGTAATTTGTAGGAGTGACCCCTGGGGTTTCAGTGTAATTTGTAGGAGTGACCCCTGGGGTTACAGTGCAGGTTTCCTTTATGACTCTTACCCATTACAGACATGTTGTGTATTTTATACCCATTAATATGTAAAAAGAAAAATGTTTTCAGGTGTTAAATACTGATTTCAGATTCAACCTCCTTGGGTTAATGTTTACACTGCTTGTGTTGTTTTTCAGTTGTTTTTCTTCATTTTCTTATTTTCACTTTTTGTTATTTCAGTTTCTTTCATTTCATTTAAAAGGTTTAAGGATCTGAATAGATTCTTACATACTTTTTTTTTTTTCTTTTTTTCATTTTAATCATTGCATATTATTTTTATTGATAATTGTGGTTGTGGTTGTAGTAGTAGTACTAGCAGTAGCAGAAACAGTAGTGGAGATTGTGGCAGTAGTGTAATGGTACTAGTAGTTATAGTATTAGAGTAATATCCTTTGGAACTTGGATCTATAATTTAAAAAAAAAGTAATGAAATTATTATTATAAATAGTAGTATTTATGATAGTAATAGTAGCAGAAGTAGTGGTAACAGTATTACCAGTAACAGAAGTAGCAGTAATATAAGTAGTAGTTTTTGTAGTAGTAGTAGTAGGAATAGTATTTTTCTAAAAATTATCAAAGCTTTCTTCTTTCATTTAAAAAAATAATATATTAAAAAAAATATAAATTTTTTTTTTTTTTTTTTTAAAGAAAGTCATAAAATGAAGGAATGTAATTAAATTGATTGATTAGTGCAATTAGACTATAATGAAATATCTTATTTATTCCTTTCAAAAATTATCTGGCAGAAAAAAAAAAAAAAAAAAAAAAAAAGGGATGGACAAAAAGAAGATAGAAGGTAAAAGAAAAGAGAGAAAAAATGTCAGGCTTGTTAAGAATTACTCGAAAGAATTCACAAGAAGAATAGCCAGATTGACAGAATTCAATATGGCTGCCATAAAACATTTTGTACTCGCTACAAAAAAAGAGTTCATCGGTTCTTTTAAGAATCTTTTGTGCTCGTAATCTGCTGCATAGACAGAGAATTAAACGCTTGTAGTTGCGTCGTTGAGCATGAAATATTTCATGCAACGCAGGTTAAGAGCGTAACATTAATTCTTTTCATGTCGTTTTAACTGGGGACTGATGGTATTACAACATTGCTTGGTAATTAATGGATGCATATCCTGCATCTACTTATGTGTTGTGATCAGAACTTCCATTAAAAGTACTGTAAGAAGATAAAAAAAAAAGAGAAGTAAAAGTATGAAAATAATCTCCAGAATCATTAAAAAGAAAAAAGAAAAGGAAAATAATAATAATCATGAAGATGTATATGTTCTGATTTCTGTGTTTATGTTATAGTAAGACTATTACTACTACTATTTCCAAGACTATTACTGCTATTTCCATGACTATTACTTCGCCTGTTTTTACAACTGCTACTACTACTTCTACTGCTGCACCTGTTGCATTTCTTTCTGCAATAATAACAGCAGCAACTGTCACTACAACCACAACAACAACAACTACTATTACTACTACTAGAAAGTATCACTACCACTACTTCAAATAGTAGAGCTACAACTCTACTACGACTACCACTACTGTTACTAGTTCTACTATTATTAACAACATCTACATCAGCAACATCAATAACAACAACACCAATAATATTGACAGTAACAATAAGTTTTTAACATGGGTATAAAGGTATTGAAAAATAAACAAAATAATAATATACATATATATTTTTTTATTAAACTCATGTGGGTATTTTGTTTTCTTGGATTACTGGCAGATTTCTAAAGCCAGAAAAGCTGATTCCTCTGATACTCATATTGTGTAAATGAGAGGTTTGTGGATGTGGAAATATGCAAGCATAGTGAGATTCCTTAATCCTGATACATTACACACGTTTAAAAAAAAAAGAAAGAAAGAAAGAAAGAAAGAAAGAAAGAACGAAAGAAAAAAATAAATAATATTAAGCCACTAAGGAGATTTGATCTTCAGGCCATGTACTCGTCAGATAAGCTTTGATAGCCACAGCTGATCAGTGATTATGATGTTTACTGACTTCAGTGGAGAGGACCCTCCTGCAAGGTTAATTGAATTGCAGTGTACAATAGATTAACATATTAAAGTGCCTTGGTATTGATAGTGTCATTCAGTTGTAAGATCTTTTGGCCAGGTGTATTTTAACTGGTTATGGGTACAAATTACCTAGTAATTGCAACTGACAAAATCTTTGCTAATAATAAAGTATGACAACAACAACAACAACAAAATAATAATAATAGTAGTAGTAGTAGTAGTAGTAGTAGTAGTAGTAGTGGTACTTAGTAATAGCACAGTAATAATAATAATATAGTAATGACAACAATAATAAAAAAAATAATAAAAAAATTAAATATGTATAAGTTTTAAATGACCATAGACATAATTTGAGTGGATAGAGAAAATCACTGCAGTGTTGCTCTGATTCTTAGCATGTGATGGATTTTTCCAGTCTTCATGTGTCAAAAATAAAAAAATATTTTCAATATATTCTCCTGGGTTTATTACTGAGAAAATTAGTTTCTGGTTATAAATAAAACGATCACTGGGGAGTATGAAAAACATATGCACACCGTTCATTTATAACACAGCAGGTGCACTTTGATCTTCACATTTACCTTCATTAGCAGAAAGATTATTTTTTTACTAAACTTGCTTTCAAACCATGTGGACTGAGAATACTACAGCTCAGGCCACTAAGAGGTTTTGATCCTGCAACTGATATTTTTTTTTTTTCAGAGAAAACATCTTAATAGCTGCCCAGTGCGAAAAGACCTCCTGTATTTTTTTTTTTTTTTTTACTAGCCTTCAGAGTATTCTACTCGGAGGTTTGGTCCAGAAAGTTAAGATTCTTTCTCCAGACAAAATATCTTGACCAAGGCCCCACCTGTGTTTATGGTGTTTACCTACATCAGAGGCAAAGAGTCCATGCAGTATTTACTGACTTCCAGTTTATTCCACCTAGCTGGGGAAGAAAGAAAGCCTCCTGTTGGTTGTTTTTTTTTCTTTCTTTCTTTCATGACGAGTACAAAATTTCATGCTGTTAACTTCTTGGTCAGTGTTTAACAACATGTCCACTTCCAGCAGACAAATAAATCTCGTTTAACTGCCTTGCTTCATGGTTTGTTCCTTTTCTTAAACATGTTTTTTTTTTTTTTTTTTTTTACTGCTTACCAATGATGTTTGTTTCTGACATGGAGAATATTTTTTTTCTGGTGACAACATCGATGATGTTTAGTTGGTTGCTGCCTGTGGTGTCTGTCATTGTTTGTCCGAGCAGGTTTTGTTTTTCAGTTTTGGTGATGATGTCTTCGGGTTTAATGTGTGATTTTTATTACAGACGTTCGACTGCAGTTATTGAAAGAAACGGATGTTGTTTCAAGGCCATCACTGTTTAATGAATGAATTGTTTATTTCCTGTGGTTTGTGTTTTTGTTTGAGAAGTATAAATAAAGAGAGAGAGAGAGAGAGAGAGAGAGAGAGAGAGAGAGAGAGAGAGAGAGAGAGAGAGAGAGAGAGAGTGTGTGTGTGTGTGTGTGTGTGTGAGTGTGTGAGTGTGTTTTGGTCCCTGTTCATTTGTTATAACAGTGGAATCATGTCATAAAAAATAACTCTTGTTAGGCTTGTTGCTATTGTACATGTTTGTGAGTGTTTTTGATTGACACAGAAAATATGTGTGTATTATTTCTTTATTTCTGTAAAATGACATAAAGAAACAAAAAATTATATTTAAATTTATCTTGGCCTCAACAATACTCTGTCACATATATAAGCAATTTTGTAATATTTTCTTAACAACTGTCATATTCTGTAGTTAAAGTGTCACAGATACACTTTATTGAAATACTTTATTGTTAATAAATATTGTTTTTTTATGAGCATATAAAGCTATGACTTAAAAGTACAAGAAATGTATTGGCATTGTAACAAAGGTACATTATTAACACAATAATTTCACATCAGTACATTATCACTAACTTGTTAGTTTGTTGAAGTACTTTATTATTAACAAAACTGCTGTCAGTGAACTTGACAGCTGCTTGTAAGTACATTTTTAAAACCAAACGATCACTCGTGAAATGTATCAAGTATATCTACACTGTGCCCACACCATCACAGCTACATTAACTCAGTTGTGTAATGACGTCAGTACGTTAAGATTAAAACATGTGATTATGATATTTACCAGTCGACCTCTTAATAAACTCGGTATGTCCCAAACCTCACAGTGATTACATGGTGTTGTGTAGATAATACCAGTCTACAAACAGATCAGCTGAGGTGTTGTTCTCTTTGATTTCCAGCCACCTGTTCAGGTATTTCTGGATTATCGTGCTAATCTTATTTCAAAGCAAGTCGTAGCCTGTGACATTGTAAAACCACATGTAAGGGGTACATACATACTCAGTATTTGTCTCTCCTAGTCTCCCATCTCTCTCTCTCTCTCTCTCTCTCTCTCTCTCTCTCTCTCTCTCTCTCTCTCTCTCTCTCTCTCTGTCTCTCTCTCTCTCTCTCTCTCTCTCTCTCTCACATTTATTTTCTCTTTTCCTCCAGCTATCTTTTCTATATATTTCTGTTATTGCCTTATCTGTGTATCTCTCATGATTATATAACAAAGAGCTAATATTTTTTACGATCTATTAACAATGATACGTAGCTATAAAATTGCCTTTGGCATAATAAATCCAGTTGTTTCTCATTGTACTGAATGTTTTAAATTGTTCATTCCTGTTTGAAAAAACTGCATATAAAACATATAGCTGTAAAAAATAGAAACTCACACACTTGTACACGCACATCACACATACACATGCATGCACGCATGCACACTCACGAATGCACACACATACTCACACACACACAGACACACACACACACAGACACACACACACACACACACACACACACAGACAGACAAAATTTAGCCTTTCTTCTATAATAATATATTCCTATAATCCAAAAGAATTACTGTAAGAAAATAAAAATAAAAATAAATTAATGGGAGTCAAATCATAACAATAAACCATTTCACAGACATGCCATTTGGTAATAACTTCTTACTAATCTGCCATAATCTGTAGTTAAAATGTCACAGAAAGTCACCTGTCAGTGCAACCTGTTGTTACACAGCCACGAAATAATAATCTTACATCACCTCCTTGCATTACTCGGTGCGTTACACCTCAGTTTGATCCATAGGTTGAGGGATCAGTACTTGTTACCATTTGTTAATTTATTTTTTATTTTTATTTTTATTTTTTTTTTTGAATTTTTATTGTTTTTTGAATTTTAAATTTGATTTGATTTGTTAATAATGTGTTAAAAATAGCATTTTTTTTTTTTTTTTTTTTTTTAATGTTTAGTAATATTTGTGTTTGTGGATCTGTGGTATGTGGAAGATTGCTAGATCAAATCCCTCATCAGTAGTTTAGCTGACTACATTATTATTATTATTATTAATAATACTATATTTCTTCTTTTTTTGTATTATTTTTTTATTTTCCTTGATGTCAATAATAATAATAATAATAATAATAATAATAATAATAATAATAATAATAAAAATTTAAAAAAAAAGAAAGAAGAAAAAGAAAAGAAGAGATTTCTTTGCAGTTAATTGGTAGCAGGTTGGCTTTCATTTAATGAAGATCACTTGGGAATTGTGGAATACAAATCTAAAATAGAAATACATTTTATTATTTTTTTTTAAACTAATTTTTATTATTAAATTGAGAAAAATATGCTATCATTATTATTATTATTATTATTTTTTTTTTTTTAAATCCTAGCACTTCCTAATTACAGAATTATTTCCCATTTTTTAGTTCTTATTTTGCTTTTGTCTCTCTTTCTCTCTCTCTCTCTCTCTCTCTCTCTCTCTCTCTCTCTCTCTCTCTCTCTCTCTCTCTCTCTCTCTCTCTCTCTCTCTCTCTCTGTCTTCTTTGTGTCTTCTCTCTCTCTCTCCTACATTTCTCTTCTAATGGAAATTTCAAAAGTACAAACAGGTGACATGTTTCAATGTTTACACTTGCACTTTGACTCACTGTTACTCATATTTTCTCACATTTGTATCAGTGTACACACACACACACACACACACACACATACCTTCCCCTCCCTGTCTCACTCAGTTCTAGACTCATTGTGTACCCTGTCTCCCTGCCCCTAGTGAGGATAAAAAATAATTGGTAGGTATCTGTACATGTAGAACGACATCTCTCACAACAAGTACACTGACTTGCCTGCTGAGTGATAATCTGTTTGCTGACAACACTGTGTCGTGGACCACCTGGTGAAAAGTTGACTGATTAGAAGACAAATAAAATCTAACACCCCACCCCAACCCAGTTTTTGTTAACAAGAGTTATAAAAAAAAAAGAGAGATGTTTTTGTTACTAGAAACTTGTCACATGTAGTAAAATGCGATTTTGCCAATATTAATAAATGATTGAATAATTGTTTTTTTTATATATAGTTCCAAGATGTTTTTTGAGATTTTTCCTTGTTATTGTTTTGCATTATTAAATATATATTTTTTTAAATTACTTTTTGATACAGTAGTCAGTTCATCATGATGATGATTATGATGATGATGATGATAATAAATAGTTAATAATAATAATAATTATTATTAGAAATATTATTATTATTATTAAAATTATTATTACTAGTATTTCAAAAATGAAATGATAATATTAATGGTTAATCTAGTATAATTATGATATCAAAATATAATCAAAAAAACTTGTAACATATATATACATATATATATATATATGTTACAACTGTTAATAATGATTGAAATGAATTGTTTGTTATTTTAGTGACTAAAGTTCTATTTACGTTTCACTATTAATACATGCTTAGTAATGACAAAATGATTACGTATTGTGTTGTCAAAATACCTATTAGTCATCGCATTTTACATCAATATTTCCTTTCATTATTTTTTTTTAATAATAAAATATGAAAGATAATTTTTTAAAACATCTGTTTATATTATTTCTTTTTATTCCTGTTTGTATCTGAAATACCATTTGTAAATTATTATTTTGGGAAAAAAGTGGAAGAAGGTTGTATTGTGTTTAAAATACACATTAGTGAGTATTTTTTTCTTTTCTTTAAATTTATTTGTATGTGGTATGTGTTGTGTGCTTTAATGTTAATGGTTTTTTAAATGAATATAAATTTATGTTGCACACATGTTGATTTTACTTCACACACACATACACACATGCACACATACACACGCACGCACGCACACACACACACACACACACACACACACTCTCCTCACATCAGTTTAGATGCACTTGTGAATGAATACATGTGTTTGTTTATCAAATAAGACTGGATTTGTAATGATATACATTTGTATGTTTATGAATGTATAAGTATATATGTATGTTTCTGAATATATCTGTACATTTGTATGTTTCTGAATGTATCAGTATACATGTATGTTTATGAATGTATCAGTACTTTTGTATGTTTCTGAATGTATGTATGTTTATATACACTTGTATATACATAAACTAGTGAGATACAAGTAAATGTGTAAAAAGATTCATTGTCTTCACAAATTTTGAATTTAATAAACTTTCATTATACATCATGAAAACCAGAAATGACTTGACTTAAAATTAACTGTTGGTCAGTTTACAATGATTGTTATTAGAAAAGATTGTTCAAACATTTACTTAACTGAAACACTAAACTTCCAATAATGTCCAAACAAATATAATTTAAATAGTTTTAAACCAGTAATTTTTAAATGATTTATAGTAGTAATGGTTTTGAGCATGAAACAGTGTACAAAATTTAAAAATACCAATCACCATTTTAAACATTATTTCAGTTCTAACAAATACATCTTCTTTAAATTTATTAACCCCACCAGTTTAAAAAACTGACAGTTGGTATCAGTCTTGTACAACATTTGTTTTAAGCATCTTGTAAGGACTTTTTAAAGATAAATTACCCGGTCGACTATTTCACAGGCTTGAAAAAAAGAGCGTTTAAGACTTATCAAATTGGCATGTTTGGGGTGTTTGTCAATGCGTTGACTTTAAGGATTTTGTCAACAGGACGCTTTTT
The DNA here is from genome assembly GCA_012295275.1 of Chrysomallon squamiferum. Classification (NCBI taxonomy): domain Eukaryota; kingdom Metazoa; phylum Mollusca; class Gastropoda; order Neomphalida; family Peltospiridae; genus Chrysomallon; species Chrysomallon squamiferum. Next base: position 8,829,740 of record CM022668.1, on the reverse strand, counting down.
ATCGCGGCGAGCCTCGTAGCCTGGTCTCACGTGCCAGTCATGAATGGGCCGGTTGTGAACCACAGCAATGTGGACCACATCGTCATTGAACCGCGGCCATTCAGAGAGAACGTCGTTGCCTTACGCAGGACGACAGAGCGAAGGCCTCACGTCTCGGCATTGATTGAAATGTTGGATCTGCTTGGACAAACATGAAGTGGAGGAGGTGAATAGAAAAAAAAAAAAAAAAAAAAAAATTTTTTTTTTATTATTTCTTTCCTGATATGACAGATTTTTTCATAGTTTTCTTGGAGTCTGTGTTGTTGTTTTATTAGAAGTGTTTGAAAAAAGGTAATAAAAGGAGTTACGTTGTTTTAAATGTATATATATTATACATATGTATATATATATATATATATATATAAGAAGGTAAGACGTTTGTGTGGATGTTTCATAGAGGATTATTTGTTCTTGTATGGGTATTTTCCTGGACATGTTACACCTTATGGATATTTCCGAGAAGAGGTTTGTTAATTGTGTGTTTTCTTGCAGCTCATAAAAATGGATCTATTCCAAAGAATGTACACTGGAGTACTGAGTTTAAGAATCTCTTTTTTATTTTTGTTGTGTTTTGGCTTCTAAATGACGTGGACGTCGTTTTATTTATTTTCTACATGGATTTGGTTTTGGTCGTCTCGGATTTCACACACAAGAAGTTTGTAGGTATGATTTTTGTATGGTCTTGTTGCTTGTACAAGGTGGATCGTGTTTAGGATATTTGTTTTTTCTGTACTTTTCAGGCTTCTGTAGTTTTCTTCTGTTAATAATTTGAGGATCAGTGTATTTTTAAATGTGTTTCAGTAGACAAACGTTTTTGTGGATTTACTGTAATGTGGAAAATTGATTATTTTTATTATTGTTTTGTTGTTGTTTTTTGGGGTGGTTTTTTTGACAGATTAATGTCTTTTTTGTTTTAATGAAATAATTATTTAATTTTTAAAATTCTTTTCTTACAAATATTAACATAAGTTAACATAATGACGTACGATTGTGTGTGTGAGAGAGAGAGAGAGAGAGAGAGAGAGAGAGAGAGAGAGAGAGAGAGAGAGAGAGAGAGAGAGAGAGAGAGAGAGAGAGAGAGAGATATGTTTTGGCAAAATGTTTAGGTGTTATAATATCCATAATAGTTTTTACTGTATTCTGAGTGAGTAATTTAAAGCTGATCTTTTACATACTGCATCTAGTTCTCTGTTTAAAAGTATACACTGATTAAAAAATCTAGCATTTTCTCTTTAAAGGATTGGTATAATACATGTATAAAATATATAAGTTTAGACAGCTCAGCATTTCAAGTGATAACATTTAAGTCGATAAAATATGTAACATGGATATTCTTTTGGATTCTAAGTTGATAACATATTTAATTTAATCTTCTTGCTGTGATAACAGATATAGGATACGTCTTGTGATGATAATTTTGAATATTTCATGTGACGTCTAAACATGGGGAGAATGTTGTTTTCAGAGATGTATAAAATACTTAGAATAATTTTATATTTGGTTGACAGCCAGTTTAATCTTTTGAAAAATGTTTTTTTTTTTTTTAAATTTTATTTATTTATTTATTTATTTATTTATTTATTTAATTAGTTAGTTATCTATTTATTTATTTATTTTTTTAGTTATTTAGTTACTTGGTTATTTTTTATTTAGTTATTTTTTATAACTGGTTTTAAAGTTTGTTGCCTGAGAAGAAATTCTTGTTCTGATTGTATTTTTTTTTTTTTGTGCACCGTAACGTAGACAGGAAAATACATACCTCAGGTTTTTTTATAAACAGGAAAATACATACCTCAGGTTTTTTTATAAGCAGGAAAATACATACCACTGTTTTTTATAAGCAGGAAAATACATACCTCAGGTTTTTTTATAAGCAAGAAAATACATACCTCAGGTTTTTTTATAAGCAGGAAAATACATACCACTGTTTTTTATAAGCAGGAAAATACATACCACTGTTTTTTTTATAAACTCAGCTGCTGTGTGGAGTCTGGCATTTTTATTGATGAAGTGACGTTTGAAGTCAGCTTCAAACCACGATAAAAGAAAAAAACTGTTTTGTTTATATAAAATACGCGAAAAACCAACAAAAACTACGTCAGTGACTAAGCAAATGTTGTATTGTTTTCTTCGCAAGGTGAAGCAGTACAAAAAGAGAAAAAAAGAAGAAAAAAAACAAGAAAGGAGGAAAAGAAAGAAACTTGTGCTTGCAACCATGAACAGTCGAAAGTTGAATGAAAAAAAAGTTGTTTATTTGTTCTTCAGATGTAAGAAATGCATAGAAATAGCAACAGTGATGTTTATTTTGTTTGGGAACTGTTGTTATCTTTGTAAATAGATTGAGAAGTTATATTGCGATGTCTAGGTATGGGTAAAATGGTTTACCAGCCTCCTCAGGTGATAAAATTACCTTTCTTGTTTGCTTGATTACCTGTACAAATTACTTCTGTCTCTGTCTGCACAGACTGTCTACCTGAGCCAGGTAATACAAACCAGGTAAAATCTACAAATGTTTTAATTACCTCTGCAAACTACCTCTCTCTCTGCCTAAAAGAAAAATTTGGATTAACTGTTCAGTTTGCATTAGATCAGAAACAGGAAACAATAAAAATGTTTTGATTATAATTTTAAGTTATTTTTGTCTATCTCTCTACCAAGGCATTTTTATTATTATTATTATTATTTCTACCTTTTTTATTTTTATTTTTTATTTTTTATTTTTTAAAATAAAGAAAATTCATTTTGATATGGATAATCATAATTCATTTTAAAATCATAACTGATGTTATTTATTTATAGGTACATTATAGAACAAAATGTACCTGTAACGAGTTGACTTAGTTAAATGCGTTTTGGTCACAGGTAACAGGTAACAGATAGGTAACCCAACACTGCACTGACACTGATCTTGTATAGATATACACACATAGGTGACACACACACACGTCTTTTCATAACAGTTTCAGCATAATGCCAGAAAAAAATAAAAAATACACAGTCGATTCATACGAAATACAGACTATTCAAATCAAACATAGATGAATGAAACGAAATTCTGCCAGGTGGATAGATTAAAACAGGTAACGGTTTCTTTTTGCAGACGATCACAATATATTTTGAGGACATTTATCAGAAATATATATATATATATATATATATATATATATACATATAAAGTGTTTTTGTTTGTCCGTATTTTGTTGTGTTTTGAGATTTTTTAGTGTAACGTATGAAGTAATCAGAATTTTTAGGTTGTTTTGTTGGAGTAGGTATTTTGTCAGAGTTACAGGGGTTTGAAAGATATTTATTTATTGGAAATGTCTAATTTTATTTATTTATTTATTATTATTCATTACAGATTGTTAGGATAGTTTTTCTTGTTATTTATTTGCTTTTTGTGAGGTATCTGTTTGCTTGATAAAAGACAGACTAATCAACAGAATGACAGGAGGCATTCTCTTCTTGCACAACAAGTTCTGTATACCTTTCAGATCAAATTTTGTTACAGTCAAGAAGATGACGTTTTTGCTTACAGTATCAATGTTTTGTTGTTTTTTTATTGTTGTTTTTTGGGTTGTTGGTTATCTGGTGGGGGTTTGACAATAGGATAAACATTTCTTTTGATAATAATGTACGATTTTGTTTTGACAGTGATAGAAAGTTTGAACAGAGGTTTTGTTTTGAAAAATATTTAGAGGTTTTGCTGCAGAACAAGTCTAGAATTTCATCTGGTGAAAGGTTATATTTGTTTGAATGTTTCAGTGCGAGCAAAAAATACAGTTTTGAGAATAATTTAAAATTGTGGATATTAAAAAAAAGATAAAAAGTTCAACTTTTTTTTTTAACAAATAAAAAACCCCAATATAAACTTATATTTCAAAAAAAAGAAGAAAAAAGAGCAGTATGTTTTGAATGGAAAATAAAAGATTTAGGGGATAATGTTTTTATTCCTTTTTTCTTTCTGTTGTCCAAAATTAGCAGAATAATTTATCCTCTCTTCATTTTCCAAAAAAAAAAAAAAAAAAAAATGTCACCCTAGGATTTTGTGCAGTAACAATGGAGAGGTACTTTTGTCCATGCTGTGGTAAATTTGGTATAACAATTGCTTCAGATAATGGATGTGTTTGCTGTGTATGTGGTACAGGGTTAGAAAGATATAAAAATAATAATAATAACGAAGAAAAAGACATCCAGAGACTCAAAAGGTTGTGAAATCTGAAGCTTAGTAAAAAAAAAAAAAATTACCCTATTATAGTTTTGTCAAGATGGTGATGATAAATGAAGTTATGAATTAAACTGAATTTGAAACTTATTTTGAACCTTAGCATTTTTTATAAATTGGGGTAGAGGCAGAAGAAAACAAATATTTGTGGACCAGTTTATTTTATGGTTGTTTGGTCCTAAAATGAAAAAGGTTTGTGTATTTATAAAAAAAAGACAAATGATTATAACTGTTCTTTTGGTCTACATTTACATCTTTTTCAATTAATAATACTAGTACTACTACTATTACTACTACTACTACTACTACTAATAATAATAATAAATGTAAAAATGACACAAAGTAAAAAAAAAAAATGTACATAAATAAATCAATAGGTTAATCTATTAATTTATGCAAAATCTAAAGATATTTTTATTCAGTTAAACTTTATGTATGAATGTTAATTTGATCCCTTAACATTGGTCTTTTTAATTTCCCTCTTTTTTTTTCAATTTCTTTCATAATTATGTTATTACACAATTAAATACCCCAATTTGTTACCAAAAGCCTCAGGAATTATTACAAAAGGTTTTCAAAACAGAAATTGACTTAGGACTTTTCGATGGGGATTACTGCAGGAAAGGATTATCTCTAAACAGTTTGTTCCCATAGGCAACCAGGTAACTGGACAAGGGATTATGATCTTTGTGGTCAAAACTGGTATTTGTCTTACAGATTATCGTCTACTTTAAAGAGAAGTTGAAGAAATATTTAGACAAGATCTTGTAATTGGTTTGGTTCGAAAACTGTTTGCCTAACACTTTTCTCCCTTTGGTCTTAGGTTTGTCAGTGGTCTTAATTTTGTTTTTATGGTTACTTATGTCTTCATTTTGATTGTGATTTTGAGTTATTTAAATTGAGTTTTCTTTGTTATTTAATTCTTCGTTCAGTGTCGCATCATTTTGGAATGGTTTACGGATTATCTTGGTTATATTTCCTTTGTTCATTTTGATGTCTCTGCATTTTGATTTAGTTTTTATGTCTTTACATTTTATATCCTTTTGTTATTAGGCTTTTTTATTGCCTGATTTTGATTTTTTTATAATTTTATTTGTGTTGTCAACATTTTCTATTTTATTTTAAAGATTTTATCGAAAACAATTTTTTTTTTCTTTTTTTTTTCCTCTGCTGGCTCTTTATTGATTTTGGAATTAAATGCTATTTATAGCATCATCGTTGAGTTTATTTCATTGGCTGGCTAAGCAGATAATTAATAGATTCATGATCTGTTTGTTTGATTGGCTGGGTTAAGCAGTTTATTTATAGCATCACAGTTTACTTATTTCATTGGCTGTGCTGATAACGTTATTCACGAGATCATAATTGGTCTTGTTTTTGATTGGCTGGGTTAAGAAGGTTATTTATAGTATTACAGTTTACTTATTTCATTGGTTGTGCTGATAACATTATTCATTAGATCATAACTATTCTAACTATTCTTGTTTGGTTGGTTGGATTATATAAGTTATTCAAAGCAAATTGAAAAAATAATTTACCAGGATACTGAGTTTATTAAAAACAACATCATTGCATTTCCTTGCAGAAAAAAAGGATACAACAGCAGCTACCACTACATCTATTTCTGAGAAGTCATCTTTGATTATTGTGCAGATCTACATTTTGGTGTCTACAGTGTTATTTGATGGAAAATATTTACTTTTAGTCTCTTTTCTTCATGAGGATTGAGTTATTTTGTTTGATAGGTGACATATCAGAAGGATTGCAGTAGTGTTTAAAGATACAACACTTGCAGTTTAAACTTTGAAATTCACATTGAAAGGATTACAGTAAAAGTTAAACTAACCGAACTGAGTTTCAGCCTTATCTGTGCTTTTTAAAAGTGTGGGAAATCAGAAGGATTAATGCAATATTTAAAGTCACTGTTACAGAATTTCAGCATTACTTGTTTCATTGAAACTTTGTGGAAAATGAGAAGGATTACTTTAGGATTTAACGATGTTAAAAATCCACAGATTTAAACTTTTCCCGGTTTTTCCTACATGTTGGATAGATGTGATTGATGAAAAGGATTTACAGTAACATTTGAAGCCAGAATTTCAACAAATTATGTCTTTCTGTGCTTTTGAATAGATTTTGAAGAATTACAAGTATAAGTTAGAAGGATTACAGTATTGTTTAAAGATACCATTTCAGTTTTTCAAATTTTTCCTTGTTGGACATATATACAAGTATTGCTAATCCAAGACATTATATGTAAAAGTAACACTGACAGTTAGAAAGTTAACAGTTTTTTTACTTCTATATTCTGGATAGATTACTTTGCTTTGTGATCTGATACTTTGTTAAAAGTAATGCAGTAATGCTTAAAAAGAAAAGAAGAAAAAAGCTCAATTCTTAATTTTTATACCACATGGATGGATGTCTTCATCCTGATATTTATTTTATTTCCTTCATCAAGAATCTCGTGTTTTACATTCACTTTTAATGACAGCCATTTGCAGTTTCAGTGACACATCAGAAAGACTAATTCACTTTCAGGAGATCAAACATCTTTAAGTTTCAGCTGATTTTAATTTGATCAGAAAGTTTACATTTGTATTATTAAGACACATATTGCTCATTTGTCAGTCTTTGAATGTGTACTAAACATCAGAAGACGTATGTCAGTATTTTTACATCCTACAACATTCATTTATTTCAGTAGTTTTGTTTTTATCAGAAAGTTGACATCACTATTGCAAAAACAGCCATTCGTGTTTTAATTTTATCCTCAGTGACATCTGATGAATATACTTGATCAATACATCATTAATTTTAAATTTTCATTGTTTAAAACATTTTAATTTTCTATATGTGGCACTTCTAAAAGGATGAGTTTTGTCTAAACCATGAGCTGTGCTAGACAGTTTTATATTTTACTGTGTTAAGTTTTGCAAAGGATTTCTTCAGTATTTACAACTACGAAAACATCAAAACAGAACAACTGAGAGAAATATTCACAAAAAGCTTCAAATTTCTGTTTTCTTATCAGTATTTTAAAAAATTTGTTATCTGTGTCAAAAATCAGAAGGATTACCTCACAGTACAAAAGCTGGTGGAATGAAAAATCAGTTCATTTCCTGTGTCACCTGTGAGAAGGATTACTATAGTAACTTTTTAAAGATGGTTTCCTGCATGCTGTAAACCTCTTCATTTTTTTTTGCATGCAATGTGTTTTCTGTTTCTGGAAGGAATTACTGCTGTGTAGTGTTTGAAAACTGTTAACAATGTCAGTGACAAGCAGGCTGCCAGTTCCCATTGCCAGCAAACAGAAGAGAATAGTGATACAGAGAAATGGTTGTGTCACAATCCAGGTATTGTTACCAGAGATTTGCTTTATATTTGTTTCAGTTTGTCAGTGTGTAAGCAGTTGTATTTCTGCATAAGTGTGTGTGTGTGTTGTGTGTGTGCATGCGTGCATGCATGTGTGTGTTTTTTGTTAAATATATGTATATGTATGTTTATTCATACACAACTCAACACACATACAGACACATTTCTATATAAGTGGTAGATGTTTGTAATGTACATTTGTTTGTATCTGTGTATATATATCTGTGTGTTGTATAAATGTGTGCATTTAGTATATATCTTTCACATGAATACATATACATATATATATATTTATGTGTGTTTGTGTAAATGTTTGTGTGTCTGTTGGGCTCTTTATTATTATTATTGTTGTTGTTGTTATTAAAACTCTTTTGTAATGATATATATTGCTGATAACCAATGCTACCGAAGTATAGTAGATTTCTGTTCTACCCTTCAACAGAATAAAATGAAAAAATTGATATAAATTGTACATTTAAGCAAAACAAAGCCATATTTATTTATTTGCTTGTATTTTTTGCCAATCATTTCACTTACAAATGATCGGTATGTTTTTTCTCTTTGTTTAACTGTTTTTTTAATTTGTTTATAAATTGCTAGTTTAAGATACAAAACTTCTTTAAGTGGCAACAGTGTTTTGTATTTTCCAAGAGACAAATGAAAACAGTAGCTTTTAATAAATGAGCATCAGTTGGAATGGGAAATATGTATACGCTTTGTTAGCACTGCATGTTTATATGAGATAATAGTGGTAGAGGTACATGTGTTCTTTTAAAGAAATTGAGTGACAATATTTTCAAGTTAGTATTCTTAGCAGAGTTATGCCCCTTGATTTCATTATTTGGTGTAGAAAATGGAAATAAAAAAGAACATTTAATATGTAGTGGAAAAAAGAATGATAATGGAAGCCTGTTGGGAAATTGTGACAAATTAAAATTAAATGTTAATGTTTGGATGATTACTAAATTTTAAGAGTTGTGTTGTGTGAAAGGTTATTATTATTTTACAATTTACAAAAGTGTCATACTCAGTCACTTCAGTTAATTTTCATTACTTGTAGCTAATCCAAAACATAACAGAAATATGATTAATTGCGGTAATGATCACTATACACACAAAGACAAAAGTACAATACAGGGATTTGTATGTATGTAAATGTGCAATACACACATATATATATACTTACATATGCATTGTCAAATATTTAGTTCAAGCTCACAGTATAAGGTTCAGGCATCACTATATAATCTACAGTATACCACAATATTGCTGAAACAAAATGTATTTTTTACATTATACATATTACACATATACACATGTGCATATCTAGAAACCTACATTATAGACATGCATGTACATCCATATGTAGTTGCTTACATATACACATTCTTCACATGCATGCATTCATTCACATACATACATACATAGATACAGATGTGCAAAAATACAATGCAGTAGATTCATACATGCACTGATAATTACATAAGCAGAGCCATACATAAAATTATATAAAAATAGATAGATTAACATTCTGTTCATAAAATTATATAAGAACCAAATAAACATAGATTAACACACTGCACTGAATACACCTTAGCTTGGTAGTTTAGTTAATCCAGATTTAGATTATAAACAGACCTTGGCTTATCAAACACATGTTCAAAAAGCTGACAAAAGTCTTTTATTTTATTTATTTATTTATTTTTTGATGTAATTTGAGGTTTATGCATTACCAAAATAAATAATAGTTTATTTTCAACTTATTTGTATCTACTGTTTTAATGTTGAAATTTAATAACTTTTTTTTGTTGTTGATATTCTAAAACAGAATTTCATTTTCCTAAAGTGTTATCAGTATTTAAATTGTTTTGTTGCTGTTCATTAAATGTGTGTCAGTTTTTGTGTGTGAGTTTGTGTGTGTGTATGTGTTTGTGTGTTTGTGTGTGTGTGTGCATGTGTGCATATGTGTGTGTGTTCATTGTGTGTTGTTTTTATGTGTGTCAGTTATAAATACTAAATTAAATTTTTATTTTTAAATTTTTGAAAAAATAGAAAAATGGACAAACGAAGGATAAAAATAAATAAGAAAAAAAAAATTAAAAAGAAAAGAAAACAGCAGTAGTGTCAATACATGAGTATGTCTACAAAGTGTCAGATTCTTGTTAAACAACACACGTAAAGCACAGTAATTACTTTTTTAACACCAATCATTCAGTGTCAAACAGTTTTAAACAGAACACATTGATTTTCCTCTCATTGGCTATTGGGTAACAAACATTTAAACAGTACAACTACACATATCGATTTGTTATCTATCACTGGATGTCACTGCATTTTAAGCACAACTATTACAAATATTGATTAATTTTCTGTCAACAGATATTGGAAAACGTTTTGTTTTAACACATCAAAAGACATATTGGTTGATTTTTTTTTTTTTATATAATCTGTCCCTGAATGGCAGAATTTTTTTTTATAAAAAAAAAAAACTTCCAAAAATGACTATACATATAAAAAAATTTATCTTCGATTTTTTGATATTAAACATTTTAACATCACCTATGGAATATATTGTTTAATTTTCTCTCTCCAGCTATTGGATGTCAGACATTTTTTTAAGATTATTGATTAATTTTGTATTACTGATTATTGATTAATATTATATCATTTATTATGGATTAATATTCTATCACTGGAATTTGGATACAAGACATTTTAAGAACACAACTTGGAACATTAATTATCTTTCATCTTGTTCGTTATGGAATGTATAAAGAACACAAGTAGAACATGCTGACTGATTATCTGGTATTAACTGATGGATATTAGTATATGATAAGAACACTTAGTTTAATTGTGAACATCAAAAATTAAATTACACATCTAGAATGTATTGCTTAATTTTCTGTCATCCAGCATTGCATGTGAAATATTTGTTTAAAGATGTATCTGTGACATACTGAATAATATTGTATAGTTTTGTTTTCTTTTGTTTTATTTATTTATTTATTTATTTATTTATTTATTTATTTATTTATTTATTTATTTATTTTTTTTTTTTTTATGTTGGACATTTTAACAATCCCAGCATAACATCCTGATTAATTTTCTATTTAATTTTTATAGAATTTTTTTTTTAACTTTTTTATAATTAGCAAAAAGGCATATTTAACATAAACCTTCCCATAGACAGGGAAGCATATCACATGGGTATTTGATAAATTAGTCTCTTTGGACTAGGAATATTTTTCAGATGTAGTCTTTACATGAAGCTTGTTATATTTTTCCATTAGCAAAAAGTCATATTCAATATAAACCTTCCCAGAGACCTGATTTGGTGCTTGATAGTTAGCTGTAATGTTTAATTTTTATCTGATTATACAATATTTTAGTTAGTTCATTGGTTTGCTCAGATTTAAAGTGTTTAAATGATTTAAAGTTTTAATATAGACCCTGTAATTACATTTTGTTGCATTAGTTTATACTACTCAGTTCATTAACTAAACATTAAACAACAGATAATTGTATTATTTTGCTATTATTACTACTACTACTACTACTACTACTACTAGTACTACTATTACTACTACTACTACTACTGCTACTACTACTACTACTACTACTAGTTCTACTATTACTACTACTACTACTACTACTACTACTACTACTACTACTACTACTACTACTACTACTACTGCTACTACTACTACTACTACTACTACTACTACTACTACTACTACTACTACTACTGCTACTGCTACTACTACTACTACTACTACTACTGCTACTAGTACTACTACTACTACTACTACTACTACTACTACTACTACTACTACTACTACTACTACTACTACTACTACTAATATTAATGGTGGTGCTGGTAGAAGCATTGATGTATCAGTAATAATAATAAATACAGATTCCATAACTTTGGGCAAGACAATATTTCTAAAAACAATAAATTTATAAAATAAATAAATAAATAAATAAATATGTAAATAAATAAATATCATAACATAATAAAGTAACATAAATAAATAAATAACAAATTAATAAAATATAATAATTTTTTATTTTTTTTAAACCAAACATAATTTTCACTGCGTTTAAACCGAACACCATACGCCCCACTTTAATAATTAATTAATCTTTTTTTTTTTTTTTTTTTTTTTTTTTTTTAAATTTAAATTTCAATATTCATCATTGATTCACCAGCCTCAGGTGTCTAGCTGACTCACACTTTCTGCATAATTCACTCACCTTTCTATTGTTATTTTTCATTAGACAATGTTGATTTTTTTTAATTCCTGCGACATGCATGTTGCATCATGCTGGGTATCGGCTGTTCATCGCGCCATCACTCATTGATTTCCGTGAAACAAAAATGCACTTTGTAGAACTTTCTCTCTCTTTTTTTTTTTTTTTTGCGTGTGTGATTATTGTTATGCAGGTTAATAATTAATCGCTATAGCAACAGTGAAAAGGAATAAAAAAAAAAAGTAAAAAAAAGTAACGAATATGAAAAGGTTTTGTAATTCAGTGTAGTGTTGTGGAAAATACTAAA
>CM022668.1:8800040-8812540 GCA_012295275.1 Chrysomallon squamiferum | reverse complement strand
AGCCTGGCTGATAAATCACAAAGTTTTGCAGTTTTTAATCAGTGCAACAAGCACTGGTTTGTGTGATTGTTTGGACAAAGGTTTGTCTGTGTCAGATTTTCCAAACTGACCAGGCAAATTCTTGACATTATAAATACCAGTTTGTTCTTGGCATACAAATTCTTCTTCTTCTTTTCGCAACTGTTACTTCTGTTAATGTTATATTTGTTATTGTTATCATCATCATTATTGTATTATTATTATTTACGTTATTATTGTCATCATTTTGAATATCATTAAGGTCACAGTTATTGTTATAACTGCTGTTGCTGCTGCTGCTGCTACTACTTATGTTATTCCTGTTCCTATTACTATTATTATTACTACTACTACTATTACTACTACTACTATTATTATTATTATTATTACTATTATTATTACTATTATCATTATTATTAGTAGTAGTATCATTACTATTATTATTTTTATTATTATTAGTATCATTATTATTTGATTATTATTATTATTAATAATATTGTTATTTTTATTATTACTATTACTATTATTACTATTACTATTACTATTATTACAATTATTACTATTGCTATTACTATTATTATAATTACTATTATTACTATTACTACTATTACTATTGTTATTACTATTATTACTATTACTGTTATTACTATTACTATTATTACTATTACTGTTATTACTATTACAGGAAACTATGGAGAAAAAGGTTGAAGATTTGACTCGGCAGCTGGCTGATGAAAAGCAGACGTCAAGACGGATGGTTGCTAAGTTACAGAGGGAGGTGGCCAGACTTAAAAGTGAACGTAACTACGCACAGGTAGGATTTCTTAGATAATCTCTCTTAATCCTTTGTTGTCATGCCACACTGATGTATTAGCAGTTAGATTATTTCTCACAATGGCAGTGTCTGTTTGTTCATGTAACATTTTAGCATGTGAAGGAGTTTTGAGACCTGACAGCATTGCATTGAATTTTATTCAGTATTCAGACTGAAGAAAGTATATGTTGGGAGATAACACTCTCTCTGTGTCAGGCTTGAACATTATTCATGATTAGAAATAATTATTTTAACAGCATTTTGTTATTAACTGTGCTGTTTTCTTTGTTTTCTCACTGGACTAAAATCTGTCTCTTCCTTAAAGTCTTTTTGGAGTTATTTGTGAAAGTTAATCACAGTGTGCACCAAATAGGAAGATAGTGTTATGTAGTTAAAGGGATGTGTGACTAATGGGAGACAGCATTGTTGGCAAACCAAATGCTAAATCAGTAGTGTAAAAAAAAAAAAAAAAATTAGTATTACTAGTCATGGATAAAAACTATCAATATTCCATCTTCAAAGCAGTTTTTTAATTTTCTTCCCAGTGGAAAAGTATCTCATCCAGTCATTCACTGAAGTATTGCTTGCATTTCCTGTCATTCACTTAACAGAAATCTTTTCCTCATTAGTCTTGATTTATCACAATGTAATTGAGTCTTGATAATCCTGGATTTCGATTTCCGAGAATATTTTCCGTACCACCAGTTCCAAACAAACAAACGTGACCCGAAATGAAAACCACACTCTGTTGAATGGTAAATGTTATTGGTTCTTCTTCATGTGCATTCGTGGTTGGTGTGAGATAACACACACACACACACACACAGCCATACAAATGGACAGTAGGTTCGTTTCTCATTAATACGGACAATATTTGTCAGAAGTTATTTGGTTATAAAGATTAATGTTCGTTGGAAAGTTGTTTTTATTTGGTTTCCTGACAAATTTGCTGTGAGTGAAAGAAATAGTCAAAAACATCTGAGTAATTAGGTTTGCTTTAATGCAGATATTAATGAAGAAATATGTAAAATATAAAAAACCAAAAATAAAAGAAAAATAAATAAAAAATGAAATGAAAATAAAAGTGGTGAAAAATTCAGTAAAAGAAATGAATTTTGTGCCTGTGAATGCTTGAATATTACACAGCCTTTCTTTATTTTATTTATTTTTTTTTTTTTTAAATTTTATTTCTTCATTTCTTTCTTTTTTTTTGAAACCTGTTCAGCAATTAACGCACGGTAAAAAAAAAAAAAAAAAAATTAATGAATTCATTTCACATACAGCTGATAATGAATGTAGTAGATGAAAATAGATCGTTTACTCACCTGACAGGTGTGTGGTCAGTTTCTGGCTGGACAGGTGTTGTGGTCAGTTTTTATCAGGTGTTGTTGTACTGTTAGGAACAGTCCACAGGTTTTTCCATTCATTTTATTCTAATCACTCAAACTGACTTACATAGTCAGTTGTGTCGCTGTTGATTCAGTCTACTGTTTGGCTTCAGTCAAAACAGAACTGTGTTACTGTTATTACTGTCTGATTTGGCAACTTTTTGTTTGTTTTTTTTGTTGTTGTTTTTTGTTTCTTCTTTGTTATTAGTTATTTGGTAAATCAGCAAATTTGTTCAGCTGATGATAATTTGGTTTATATAATTGATATAGGTACTGTATGCTTAAGTACTATATGGCTTAAATATTTCATTGTATTGTATCTTTCTGTTTTTTGACTCAGTCTGCCAGTGTAACAGATGTTCTGTTCATTTGTCCATTAATTCATTCATTCATCCATACATCGATCTTTCTGTCTATTATCTATACATTAAAATAATTTAATCTTTATGACGTAAATATTTGTCTAAAAAAAATTGATAATTTAATAACATTATTATTATTATTAGTACTATTATTGTTGTTGTTTCTGTTATTGTTGTTATTATATTATCAATGTTATTATTATTATTATTATTTTGATTATTTGTTATTGTTATTATGTTATCAGTATTGTTATTATTATTATTATTATTATTATTATTATTATTATAATTATAATTATTATTATTATTTAAATGACATGGTGGTTTTCAATGCTTTCAGTAAAGTTTAAAAAAAAAAAAAAAATGTATTATTATTTTTTCAATTATTAAGATTAATTTTAATCCTTTTTTTCTATTTTGATTAATCACGTTACTGTAAACTTTATTAAACTATTTCGTACATCTGGGAAATCTCCCGTCATGTTTCAGTTTGATTTTTGCTTAGAAATAATCACATCTTACCACAAGTATCTCTCATGTCGTTAATCTACGACTATGACAATGTCACATTCTGCGCTAATCTGGTTACATGGTATCAGTTTAATACTGTTTGTTTACGGGCTGTAATCACGTTTGGCGCAATAACGTCAATTTATAAATTATACAACCGAAATGGCCAAATTGAAAAAAATGATTTTCTTTGTGAACAAGTTATATAATTAAATAATTTTTTCTGATTTCTCCGTGTCTCTCTCTCTTTGCCATTAACCTCAGTGTTATTAAATTTGTTGCGGATCAGGCTAGGGAGGGGTTCTCTTTGGGTTGGAATGTAATGATGTTTTTAATGGATGGTGATGCATGTGTTTGAATTGTTGGGTTGTGTTTAATGAAGAACTCAATTTGACATCATTAAAAAAAAAAGATTTGTCACTTCAGTGTAAAAGAGAGAGTTAGTTTTCTTTACACTGATTGAAGAGAATATATCTTTAACATTTCTGTTGTACATTTTAATGTTAATGATAAATAGTTATTAAACAAATGGTCTTTTAAAGGATCAAGTAAAAGAAGAAACCATAGGTTGCACCACAACACAGCAAATATTTTTGAACAAGCAGAAAGGGATACTTTTATATGCATGTTTTTTATCTTTAGGAAAATATACTTAAAACTGAAACAGTTATGGGACCTGTCTGGAATGGGGAATTAAGATTAAAGCATGCAGAGGCTGGTATTAGCACATGTATCACAAACACATCTGTTTTATATATAAAACAAAACTATTATGTTTATAAACAGTCTTGAAAATATCAACACTTGGATCATGTTAATATTCCGTTTCTCCTTTATATAGCAGTTAAATATTAAAATTTCATCACTACCCTTATAAGGCCCCTCTCCACACTCTTTCAAGTTCCTGTCAGTGAGCTAGTTGTCCCCCCTGGCCAGCTCTCTAATTCTGTCAAGTGGTGGGGAGCTAATTGTGAAAAAATTATTCTGACACAAAATTATTAAATGAGAGAGATGTGCACTGGATTGGTGGGGTAAGGTATTATTAAAATCTGGATTCAACCCGGCCAAGGATCAGAAAAATAATGACACAACTGTGATGTTACAATAGAATGTGAAAAATGTGGCTGAATTTGTTAATTTGTCAGCTAAGTCAAGTGAGTGCAAGGCATGACACTCGTAAAATAAAATAAAAATTAAATGAAATAATTATTGTAATTGTTTTATATCGAGGCTTTCAGAAAATCACTCAGAAGCGGATGACGTTAAAAAGGGTTAATTTGCTAACACTTTGTGGAATTCCTTTTGTTCTGTTTTATTTTATTTTTTATTTATTTATTTTTTTATTTTTCATCATCATCATCACTACTTTACTAGTACTACTACAACAGAATGAAACTTTTAAAGAAACAGAAGAAGAAAAAAGGAATATAGATTTAAAATAATAAACATTATAATAAAATAAATAATCTTTTAAAAAAAATCTATATATTTGTTAATACTTAGAAATAATAATATTGTTTTTCTTCCAGGTAAATCTTTCTAAATAAACCTATTGATAAAGACGGTGAATGAAATTTTCTAAACTGTGTGTTTTAACATTAAGGGATATGTGGAATTGTTATAAGTAAATTATCCCAAATCTCATTATTATTAATTTGGTTCATTATGACTTTTTTCAGTGGTTCTTATGTATATATATATATATATATATCATAAATCTCATTGACCATATATTGTTCTTTTCATTAATAATACTAGTATCTAAAATATTTTCAAAAATTATTTAATTATTTTTATTTTCAAATTCTTAAACTGTTGCCCTTTTTCTTATTAAACACATCTTTGCAAAAGTTGTAGCCGTTTCATTCAATTACTTCAACATCCACACTGAATAGAATGCAGTGTGGGCAGACATCTTTACGACATATTTGTTTCTGTGATGTACTCTCCTCCTCTGCGGTGCTCTGTTAATTGCCTTTCTGTGGACAGTGGAGGGAACAGTCACAGAGACTTGTTTGATATTGGAATCATCCATGTTGAAATCAGATCCTGCTGAGCTAGTATCAGTTTGAGCCGGTTTGTCAAATCCTCCAATCTCAGACTGGTCGTCAGGCTTAATGCATTGTGTCAGTTGATAAGAAGTTATATGTTCAATCTCGTTGAGGTTTTTTTCATTGATGAGTTTGTCAACTGTGTCAGCTGATAAGTAAGAATAATGTATCAGTTGGTGTGTTTTCTCTGGTGAGTTACACATTCATATACTATCACACACATACACGTGCATGCACATGCACAGTGCATCAGCACACACATGTCTATACTGATATACACACTTAGATATACCCACACACACACACACACACACATATACAAACCTATACAAAAGAAACATACACATACACACAAACAATCTATAGAACAACTGTACAGATTCACCAATATAAAACACTTCATTTGACTATAATGTATTTATTTAAAATCAGATGCACTTTACGCTGGAGAATATAATTTTATATTTATTTTTTATCTCATTCCCCTACATAACATATAGCTAAAACTAATGTCATTTATTTGAAACACTTGATCAACTCAGATACAGCTTGATATATACTTCAATCTATTTTCAGTAACTCATGCTGACATTATGTTAAAATAAATATAAACGTCAGCCTGTGCGATTACATTCACTTAATCATTTTTAATATTTTTCTGCTCTCTCTCTCTCTCTCTCTGCTTTCCACAATTTAATAAAAAGTATTCATCCCTGTTCATTCAATTTGGATAAATTCAAATTCGATTCCGTCGTTTTTGGATAATTTTTAAGGAAAAAAATTGCCTCACCATTACATAAAGCCCTGTTTTGTTGGATAGCTTGAGTTATAAATTAATTAGGCAAAGCAGAAATCTATTACAAGGTCAGTTCACGGGAATGAAAATCAGGTCACAGCATATGATTCCACTGCTGTCAAATTACTGAGAAATTGTGAACGATTGATTCTAGAAGAGAATGGGGAAAAAAAAAAAAAAAAAACATAATGAAAAAGAAGAACGTGCACAGATCATCATTCTGTAACTATGGTTACATGATGCAGGCGTTTTCATTGATAAAGCTGTCACTGCTGGAATTATGATTGGATATTTTAAAGAAATGCTGGTAGAATTGATTTTTAAAAAAAATTTAAAAAAAAAAAAATTTGTTTTTAATTTAGAAATTTTTATGCTTTTAAAAAAAAAAAAAAAAAAATTTCATTTGTGGTGTGTTGGAAGGAAGGTGTGAGGGTAGACTGTGGGGGTGGGGAAGATGATCCATAGGGGATGAGGGTTGTCTGGATGATGGGTGATGATGTAGTGTGTGAAAGGAAAAAGTAATTACTAAATAAAAGTGATCTGCCCACTGGAAGGTTAGCAGTTTAAAAAAAAAAAAAAAAAAAAAAAAAAAAAAGTTTTAAGTGAACGTAACAAAAGATTTGAATCTGAAATTATTGTCTTTTCTGAAAATGTTTGTATTTTAAAAAAAAAAAAAAAAAAAAAAAGTAATATTAATAATAACAATAATAACAACAATAAATAAATAAATAATAATGGATAATATATCCATATAATGTATAAAATTTTATTTAGTTAGTGGTTAAGATGTTATGGCAAAATTTTAAAAATACAATATTCATCAAATTAAAAAAAAAAAAAATTAAAAAAATAAAATAATAAAAATAAAAAAGGGAAAAATATTGGAATTTAATTATTAATTATAATTTTATTTAGTTTTGAAACTTTTTTGTTTGTTAATTTGCTATCTCTCTCTTTCTCTTCTGATCATTTCAGAATATAATTTTAATGTTGGATGAAAACTAAGCCACTTTCTTTACATTTTTTATTTTTTGTTCAAAAAATAATTTCCAAAAAGTAAGCAGTCTGCAAAACAGAACCCATTTCACACAAATTGTCATATTTTCAAACCTAATTATCATCATGATGATCATCAAAGTCATTGATATCAGTATAACTCAGTTCCCTAATTATCATTCTTACTAGTTCTGCCATCACTAATTAATACTACTAACAGTATAATATTCATCGTCATCATTTTAATCATCATCGTCCTCATCATCTCTCATCTCTACCACTGTCATATCGCCAACATTCATCTCTGCATTGTTATCATCATCTGATCCAACCTCACCACCACTATCATCACATCATTAATTTTCATTTCTTCATTTTAATCATCAATAATATTCATTTTAATCATCATCATCATTATCTCTCATCTTTACCACTGCCTAATCATCAACATTCATCATCATCTGATCCAACCTCATCACCATTATCATCACATCATCAATGTTCATCTCTTCATTTTAATGATGATGATGATGATCATTACTACCACTATCATCATATCAACATTCATTTTTTCATTTTATCCATCATCATCATCCTGATCATCATACAAGCTTACCAGCACTATCATCACATTCATCTCTTTTCTTTAATCATAATCATCATCATCATTGCCATTTTCCAGCCATTTTCCATTCACCATCATTACCACCACCACCACCACCACTATCATCATTATCATAATGATTATATAACATTTGTCACTGTAATGATATAATCATCATCATCATCGTTATCACCATACAATCATCATCTACATTTGCCCAAACTGCTTTCTCGCGGAATCTCGCTAGCAGCAGTCGCTGAACTGTGCTGGGAAACCCATTCTTTGTGTGTGAGAACATGAAACGTTTTGAGTGAGCGAGTGAGCGAGAGGCAATGTTTCACCACTCGATATAACTCACGCCTCGCTGACCAAATAGGTCCATTAGACCTCCACATTCACAGAGAGTGTGTGTGTGAGAGAGAGAGAGAGCGAGCGAGAGAGAGAGAGAGGGAGAGACAGGTTACAGGCAGTCGATTGTAAGTGGCCTGTGTCTCTTTGCCTTGGATTATTGAAGACTCGGAGATCTCAACACGTTCAGGACCATGTGGCAGTCAGCTGTTTATAACTGAAATGATGACAGGTTTGTAGTAGTAGTAGTAATAATAATAAGAATAATAATAATAATAATAATAGGTGGAAGTGATCAAAATAATCACAATAAAGACCTGTTAATTGTTTTAGTTACATTTGCATGTGATGTGTATTATCCTGTATTTTATCTGTATGAGATTTGTATGAGGTCAAGCATAATATTATTAGTAAAAAAAAAAAAATGCCATTTCTTTTCTATCATATTAATTGTATATATATGTCCACTTGTCTATATAATCATTTTATACATTTATGTGTGCAGGCAAATCTAAATACAACAAAGGGTCTAAAAGTAAAAGCTCTTATTTATATTTTTATTTTTTAAAGATGCAAGAGCTGAGAATAGAAATGTTAGAGTATTTTTATTAACAGAAACCTGTTAATTGTGCCTGCTCATTTTCTCCCTGTGTATGAGACTGCAACAAAGAAACTAAAAATAGAAGTTACACATGCATTTCTTTTTTTCTTTCTTTTTTTATCTGTTTGCTGAGTTGAAGAATAATAAATCAATGATGTTTATTATTCTGATTGTCAGATGGAGGTTAAATGGGCTAGGTTGTAGATTAAGATTCTGATGTCTTAATATCAGATGGGTTTTTTTTAATGGTAGTTTGTTCTGAGTTTTTTAGACTGAAGGTTAAAAGTAATTTTGATCTGAAATGTCTTTTGAAATAATTGTGGTCGAATTGCTAAGAAAGTGTTGATGTCTTCAGAAATAAGATTAATACAGAATTCATTTTTATTTATTTATTATTTTTCTTAAATTGTTTTTTAATTTGGTTATACAGACTACTACAGATGTATGATTGGTGAATTGAATGTAAAATGGTGTTCTGTTGGATGATGATTGTATTTTGGTTAAATGTAATTACACGTTGCTTCTGTTGTAAAAACCTTCTGCAGTTCTTTTTACTATTACTATCATTACTACTCCTATTACTACTGCCATTACTGCTACTACTTCTACAACTATTACTACTACTACTACTACTACTACTACTACTATTACTATCATTACTACTCCTATTACTACTGCTATTACTGCTACTACTTCTACAACTATTACTGCTTCTACTACTACTACTACATTACTACTACTACTACTACTACTACTATTACTGCTACTACTTCTACAACTGTTACAACTTTTAATACAACCCCTTTATACTATCCTTTATTATATTTTTCAAATCTTATTTAGTTAATCTAGCTTCCAGTTTAGTGATATTTGATGATTTAATGATATTTGACTATTGAATTTTATGGAATTATTATTTCTTTTAACAGCTTGGATGACAGTTTTGGGTTTGCTGTAATAAATGTTATAGAAAATGTATTGGTGTGTGTGTGTGTGTGTGTTTGTGTGTGTGTGTGTGTGTGTGTGTGTTTGTATTAAATGTGTGCTACAGATTTTCTAGCAATTCAAGTTCTTTTGAGTACTTTGTCAGTATAGTAACTGAAACATCTCTATCACGTTTGTTTGTATATTGTCATTTATTCATTTAGTTTTTATATACAATATATTCAAATTAAAGTTTATATAAGATCATAATAATTTAAAGTAATAATAATAATAATAATAGTAATAATAGTAAAAGTAATAATAATAATTGTAGTAATAATAATAATAGTAATAATAAAAGTAGTAATAGTAATAGAAGCAGTAGTAATAAAGACATTTATAATGAGATAAAATATATAAAATATATAACAAAGTAGAGAACATTTGGCTATGTGCACATTATTTATAAAAAAAAAAAAAAAAAAATACAGAATAAAAAATTATGAAGTTCTCAATTTAACACAAAACAAATATTTCAATATTAATAAATAAATAATTGATTATTAATTAATTAATGCTAATGATATTCCAGCAGGAATGTTTTAATGTCAGATCCATTAATATAATCCAAATCTGCATTTTAAAAATTAATAATAATAATACTATATAAACCGATTTAATTCTTGTCATCAAATTAGTATTATAAAATGAAACTGACATTATTCTTTCTAATAATAATAATAATAATAATAATAATAATAATAATAATAATAATAATAATACAACAATAATAATAATAATAATAATAATATTAATTACAATAATAATAATAAATAATAATAATAATAAAATATAATAATAATAATAATAAATATAAATAATAATTATAATAATATAAATAATAATAATAATAATAATAAATAATAATAAATAATAATAATACTAATAATGGTAATAAATAATAATAATAATAATTAATAATAATAATTAATAATAATAATAATAATAATAATAAAATAAGATATAATTTTAATTACAGAAATAGCTTTTACTAATTATTTAATTCTTCTGTTTCGTTCCGATTCTAAAATGTGATTGGTTTAATTGCCTGCAGCAGATGACTCAGAGGGCATCATGGGAATGTTATTTCGACATTATTACACGGGCGCACACAGGGAGGACTTGTTGTTGTGCCCTGGGAGCCTTAATTATTCAGAATTAAGAATATCTGACAAAAGAGAAAGTGTGAGATTTTTTTTTTTCGTTTTTTTTTTTTTTTTTTTACTGCTACTCCATATTGATCTTCTTTTTATCCTTGTTTTAGAAGACAAAAAAAAAAAAAAAAAAAAAATGTTGTAATTTTATCCGTGTTGAGACGAGTTAAATTTTGTGTTTTAATGTCATGTGACGGTATTTTTAATTCGGTTTCCATCGCAGCAGATGGCTTTTATTTCAGTTTAATTTGCCGAAATTCACTTCGTCTGTTTTCTGTTCGCTTCTTGTTTGCCTTTGTTTCTGAGCAGTGTTTTGTAATTTTTTTTTAATGCAGTCTGTGTTAATGTTCTTGATCATGGTACGGGAATTTTTTAATTTTTTGGTTTTCTTTCTTTGTTTAGAAGGTTTTTTTTAAGTTGCTTTATTTATAAAAAAAAATGCAGTATTTTTGTTTTAAGGTGGCAGATGGTTTGGTTTGATAATTTTTGAATTATTGTTTTGATGATGATTGTTATTTTATTGTTATTATTATTGTTGTTTTGTTATTGCCATTGACCATAATCATCATCATCATCATCTAATTTATTATTTACTAAGAGTTTTTCTACCCAGCACTCATACATGAATCTGTTTAATATTTCTTCTTCTTCTTCTTCTTATTATTATTATTATTATTATTTTATTATATTTGTTGTTGTTGTTGTTGTTGTTATGATTATTATTATTATTATTATTATTATTATTATCATTATTATTATTTAAAGAGAAAAGATTTATACTTGAAAATAAACATTTTCAAAATCATTATAGAGGAAATAATTATCTTCTTTATATCTAATTTGAATATTAAAAAAATGACCCCAATATATCACAAACTTATTATATTGATTATGATGATGATGATGATGATGATGTTGATGTTGATAATGATGATGATGATGATAAAATGAAGAGTGGAGAAAACAAAACATCTGAATATGAAGTATTTGAAATTAAAAAATTAAAGGATAACAACAAAACAACAACAACAAGAGTAGCTTTAACCCAAGTATAACAACAGCAGCAACAACAACAACACCAACAAGACAAGAGTCAGCACAAATATTTTTAACAGAATCTTAAGCAAGTGCTCATTACAGTACAACATCTCAAACACTTTACTCAAACTACACAACCCTAGGGCTTTATTAACCCTGGAAAGATTTTTCACCTCAGGTTCGACTGCTGGCAATCCATGTGTTACAGTGGATTCACATCCACCCATGGCTACCATGTTGCAATCATAGAGCTAGCGGGAAATTAATGGACCGAAAATGGTTCGATAATCATATTGATTTGATACACAAGTTGGACATCTTGTTAGATTTTGTGTCATCGGATTTGTGCATGTTAAAAATAAATAAATAAATAAGTAAATAAATGAATGGATGAATGAATGAATGGATGAATGGATGAATGAATGAATGAATAAGAGAATATATAAATGAATAAGTAAAGAAACAAGATAAATGAATTCGTGAATAAATGTATGAAATAATGCAAACGTGTGAATGTAAAATTAAATGAATGAAAACTGTTAATAATGGGGGGAGAGAGAGAGAGAGAGAGAGAGAGAGAGAGAGAGAGAGAGAGAGAGAGAGAGAGAGAGCTGAAATGAAAAAGAAAACTTCATGATCAAAAATAACAGTCTCAAAATGCTAATGCTGTAAATGAAAGAATAAGGCAAAACAAAAGAATCAAAACAACAATAACAACACAATGATTTTGTTGAGCTTATTAATCAAGAAAAAAAAATTAATAATCATAATTATATTATAGATTAGTTATGACCTACATTTTTCATTAAAAACAGATTATTTGGAGGTAATGCAAT
>CM022668.1:8727540-8797540 GCA_012295275.1 Chrysomallon squamiferum | reverse complement strand
TCTTTTACCATGAAGTCAGTTGTGATTCTCTATGTTAGTTGTATCTTAGAAAATTTAATATTTATAGACTGGTTTTTTTTAAATGTTTTTTTTATAGTTTTTCATTGCCATAGAGTTTATAACAGTAGTAAAATAATTTTGTTTCCAACCTCACAGATGCAAAAGCAGATAAGGGAATATTTTAAGACTAATTTTTATTTTACATGTTTTAGCAGCATCAGATACACACTATTAAACTATGAAGGATAAATTTACTTGTACAGAAACACAGATTTTATGTTTTCAAAAGGATTTTGTAATTTGTTAATTATGCTGTTATTTGGATTGGTATCTGCCATAAATGGTATTGCTGATGTTGTTTATTATGCTCAAGCTGACAAATTATTCATAGAAGAGTAGTAAAAACTTTTAGTAGAAATTTGTTATTACCATGGAAATGGTTGCATACAGTTACCCATTTCTGAAAAAAAAAATTAATGATATTATCATCTGTTTTAAAATTGAATTATAATATTAGTACATTATACTGAGATAACTGTACAGGATTTGTAAAAATGTGTTAGGATGTGCTGAAAATTTTGTTATAATACTATGATGATAAAAAATAGGCAGAAGGCAAATCAGGCTTAGTAATAACGAAAGATACACTTGAGATTAAAATGTTTCAAGAACATAAAATCTCAAAATCATGGGGTTTTTTTTTTTTATGATCCTCAGTGTGAAAATGATGAATGCTGAACACCTCCAGAGGTTTTAAAACTTGAAGTAAATCATCTGTGAAATCAGTGACCACTGTGACACTTCGCTGGTCAGTTACCGGCTCCACTTTCATTGTTCCATAGCGTTTAATGTTCCTGCATAAAAACCACTGGTCAGTGACAATTAACTTCAGTTTTCTTACACAGTTGAAGCATCTCAAAGCTGTTTCTGATGCAGAGAGAAAGATGATGCTATCACAGTGTTCATATTGAAACATTTTCAGATTATGTTTTAAAGGTGTTTGTAATTATAATGAATAATGCATTGGTTTCTGGCTGGGTGACCATGTTGTTTAAATGTTCGAACTGGAAGGTTTTTCAAACTGTTAGAAAACTGTTTATTTATAATGAATGTCGTATTGATTTATGGCTGAAGATATTTGAAAAGTAGGAACAGTAGTGTCTAAAATTCATGCTTACTGTATTTCTCTCACACAAATACACACACAAATACACACACACACACAGAGTTACATACATATGTATAGAAACACAAATATTATTTGTAGTACATACAAACATATTTCTGTTTCTAGATGTTCATGGATTAAAAAAACACACACTAATACATTTGCATGCACACACATACTCACACACACACACACGCACACACACACACACACACACACACATTTATATCTCATTACTATTTCTCCTGATTTTAATATTTTTATACATCATACACTTTTTTCAGTCAGCTTAAAAAAACAAAAACCAGCAGATATTTATCCACGCTTGACTGCACACCATCAAACTACTATTGATTTCTTTTTCTTATTTTTTTTTTTTTTTAAATTTTAAATCTTTTATGCACTAACTAAATGGAAAAAAAGTTTTTTTTATTTTTTATATTAAAGGGTTTTTTTTTATCTTCTTTCTGTAGAATTAATGTTCAACTCATTTAATGTTTTTGTAGTGAAAGAACTTGGCTTTGTCGTTACGAAAATGGAATAAAAATTGAAATGCTTTTTGCCAGAGGCAGAGAGTCAAATTGAAAGGAAAAGCAAATAATTTAGAGATTGAACGAACATTTAAAAAAAAAATACCAGAAAAATAAGACAAATTAAAAAAAAATAATAATAATAACTCAACAAAAAAAGCCCAAAACAACAAAAAAAAAAAAACCTGATAATAGTTTTATTATTATTATTATTATTATTACTATTATTATTATTATTATTGTTATTATTATGATTATTATTGTTATTGTTATTATTATAGTTATTATTAAATGTTTGATTGAATCAGTAGAATAAAATAACACAGATGTAATTAAGAAATTATTTTTTCACTACTTTTCCTCCTGTTTTATATCTTTATTATTTTTTTATGTTTTATTTTTTGTTTTCTTTATTTCATTTATATTTTTTCTTTAATCTTTATTAATGCACTGAAACGATTAATAAACTATTATTTGATAGGTTCAGTAAAATACTCGGTTGTTTTTAATTCTTGCATGAAGATGAAGAAAAAAAATGGAGATGTTTTAGCTATAGTATGAGTGCTTAATTTGAAAACCTTAAAAAAACTACAACAACCCCCCCAAAAAAAAACAACTGTGTCTTTATTTAGTAATTTCAATTTTATTCCTTATTTTTTCTTTCTTACTTTTTTGTTTTCTTTATTTCCTTTTCTTTTTTCTTTAATCTTTATTAATGCATTGATCCTGAAAACTGATATCATTAAAAAAATATATTTATATTTGATGGCTTCAATAAAATACTTATTATTATTATCATTATATATATTTTTAATTCTTCCATGGATAATAATTAAACAAATAGACAAACACACAAAAAAGCCTTTGTTAGTAACATGAGTGTGTTATTTAAAAAAAAAAATGCCACTGCAGCTAAAAAATTAAAAAATGAAAAATCCCACAAATTATATTTAAGAAAATGAGGAGACCTCCACCCCACCAAAAAAACCAAACAACTAAACAAAACAAAACAAAACAAAAAAAAAACAAAGAAAAAAGAAAAACAAATTAAAATCCCAAACATTAAAATCACTTAAAGCAATAGTATTGATGATGTTCAATTAACTTGATTGTTATGTAACATTTTCATTAATATTTCATGCATTTTGGTTGATTTCTTTTTTTGTTCTTCTTTCATTATTATTTTTATTATTATTATTATTGTAATTATTTTATTTTATTTTATTTTTTATTTTTTTGTGGGGCTTAAATTAATTTAATACAGTATTATTATAATTGGTTTTGATTTTGTTTTCTTAAAGCCTAATATTCCATTTATTTTAAAACTTTCTTTTTAACTTCTCCCTGTTTTATAAAGTTTGTTGTTTTGTTTAGTATTTTTTTTAATTGATTTTTTTTTAATTTAAGTATTTAAAATTTTAATTTTTTCATATTATTTTCTTTTTTTGGATTTTAAGTTTTAAAAGCCTATTCAACTGCATAATTTCTTCCTGTCTGTTGGACTATTGTGTTACTGCTTTCATTTTTGTCACTTGCCCCATTTTGTCAGCACATGGTCCTAGCTGAAGGTCCATTAATTTACTCTTTATTTTCATCTGTTGCCAATCAGGATCCATTAATTGCTTTAGAAAAAAAAGAAACTATTTTCTTTAAGAGTGATTTTAATTGGTCCTTTATCAAGTAGTCTGCCAGCATATAGAATTCACTAACAATGAAAGAACGATTTTTATTAGACTGAAAATAGAAAGAGGGCAATGAGATGATGGATATTTCTATTTTCAAAAAAATTAAAATAAGAGAGAATAAAATAAATAAATAAATAAATAAATAAATAAATAAATATTAACAATAATAATAACAATAATAATTATAATAATAATAATAGTAATATTAATAATTATAATAATAATAATAGGTTAATAATAATAATCATAAAATCATGTAAAAGAAAGAAACTAGAGAAATTTTGAAAAGGAAAAAGAAGAAATAATAAATAGCTGACATGTAAATCCTATTTGTTTTGTGTGACTGGTTGTCATAGAGATGTCATTGTGTAGATGTGATTATCCCTAATGAGAAACAAGAATTATGTCAGACCATTGTCTGTCTGTACAGTAGTTTGTTAATGAAGAGAAAGACAAAAATAGACATGTCAGAGAGAGAGTAAATGTAAAATAAATAAAAAAGAGAAAAATAAATAAAAAGATAATAATAATAATAATAAAAAAAAGGTAAATGAACCATGTTCTGTGGGGACTTGTATTTAATTCTTTATGTTCTCTCTCTTTGAATTATTTTTTGCTAATCTTTGAAATGAAATATTTTATGTTTACACATTCTAAGGACAGCAATGAACACAGTTTTAGTTACAGGAGAGAGAGAGAGAGAGAGAGAGAGAGAGAGAGAGAGAGAGAGAGAGAGAGAGAGAGAGAGAGAGAGAGAGAGAGAGAGAGAGAGAGAGAGAGAGAGAGAGAGAGAGAGAGAGAGAGAGAGAGAGAGAGAGAGAGAGAGAGAGAGAGAGAGAGAGAGAGAGAGAGAGAGAGAGAGAGAGAGAGAGAGAGAGAGAGAGAGAGATATATATATATATATATATATATATATATTGACTCTGCTATTTGTCATTCCTCAGACAGTTAAATTATATATCAAAAATAAAATCACTATGGTGTTCATTACAGTTCAGCATCCTTAAACTGAAATATATAATTAATTTTGTGTTACTGGTTCTCTGCCTGGTAAATTAAGAAGAAGAAGATGATGTGTAAACATTGACCGCAGTTAATGCAGTTCTGTTTCTGTTTTCTTCTAAGTATCATTAACTTATACTTGAAGTCAGACTAGTCACTTAGTATAATCAACTTGTACTGGTTAACCTTGAGAAAAAAACCCAGAAAAAACAAAAAACCCAGATAGACCTAACAATGATAGAATTACAGTGGAGTTTGTTTTCACAAAGACCCCACTTAAATAATGTTCCCAAAATTGTTTCTGCGGTGTCCCCACAGATCTGCCCAAATCAAATCCTGTATTCACAGCAGTGATCAAGCCTTTAGGCTACACTAGTGCAGCTTTGTGTGCACCCAGTTCCAGTCTGCACACAATCGATATTCATTGGTTCTGTCTCTTTAACACTTGTAAGCTCTTTTTGGCTAATTTCTCCATTCTCCCGAGTCTGGACAAATGTGTGTACCATGCTAGTTGTACAAGAGTAATGACAGAAACATGGTAATGTTGTTAGACGAAGAATCACTGTCCCTGGAGAGTTTGTGTTTTCAGTGACTGATGCCTTTCAGCGTTTTTGGTGCCTGGTGCAATTTCATGGCTCGGTGGATTTTGTTCTTAATTTTTTAATTTATTTTTATTTATTTATTTATTTATTATTATCACTGTTATTACTATTGTTACTAGTACTATTATTTTAATTATTATTATTGTTATTGTTGTTATTATTATTATTATTATTTATTATTATTTATTTATTTATATATTTATTTATTTAATTTTTGATTTTTTAATGTGTTTTTCTCTCATTCTTTTGGAATGCCTGTACAGTAAAACTTTATTTACTTAAGAAAAGTTTATAATCTGAAGTTTTTACCAAATACATTGTTGCAGTGAAAACAGTTTTAGTTACAGATTATATTTTTAATCAGTTTTTTTTTTTTATATATTTATCAGTTTGTCCATCTTTTTATATATTACCTATATTCATTCATCCATCCATCCATATTTCCTTAACCAAGACTCTATCCATCCACTCACTTATATGTCCATTCATCCATCTATCCAACCAACTCTCTTTCCATCTATCCATCTATCCACATCTTTTCAGTAGCCTGCACATCTATCCATTTACAAGAAGGTGGTTTTTTTTTGTGTGTTTTTTTTCTTTGTAAATAATTTATCAGTGAAAATGTCGATGATCAGATTGGAACAGAGGAATTCATGTAATGTCGTTGTGACTGTTGCTGCTGCTCTAATGAGATGTGCTGATATATTGCCAGCGTTTTCACTTCTGATCTCACTTCACCTCATCTAAATGCATGGACTTGCTTTTCCATTTATCAAACACGTCTTTATCCAGTCATTTGTAACCCAGGACACAACCCCTCCACTGATTTCATCTTTTTTTTTTCTTCTTCTTCTTCTACTTCTTCTTCTTCTTCTCCTATCTTATTCTTCTTTTGTAAGAGAAAATGACATTAGTGAATATTATAATATAAGAACATGTTTGTTTTGAACATTCATTTGTCCTTTTATTAAAATATATATATATATATATTTATTTATTTGTTTGTTTATTTGAAAAATACTGTTGTATGGCTAATGTGAACAATGGGTGGAAGTTAATATTTTAAATGTTTTCATACACTTGAGTGTGACCATGATTTTAAGTGTGTATCTGTGTGTGTGTGTGTGTGTGTGTGTGTGTGTGTGTGTGTGTGTGTGTGTGTGTGTGTGTGTGTGTGTGTGTGTGTGTGCATGTGTGTGTGTGTGTGTGCATGTGTGTGTATGTGCATTTTTAAGTATGATCACAGGTAACCATGTCAGTATACTTGTGTATGTATTTTTTATTTAACATATTTTTGTTTTCATTTATATTTAACATCAGTTGTATAAATCTCAGCTTTATTACAGTACATTTTATCCCTCATTTATCCATCTTTTCATCTGTCCATCCATTGAGTTATATATCCATCCATCCATCCATCCATTCAGACTGTCCATCTGTCTGTCAGTACATCAGTGCATCCATCAGTTATTCATCCAGGTCTGCCAGTCCTCTATATAACTGTATACATTTTTAATGGCATGGAAGCTAAAAAAAAAAAAAAAAAAATAGCAAGCACATTCTGAAGGTCTATGAATCTTGAGCTGTTTTGTCCAGGAAATAATAAATATGAGGTAAATGGCTACATCTGTTTCTAAAGTAGCAGGTGATTGTTTTTGGATTTTTTTTTTTGGAGGGGGGTTGGGAGTCCAGTTGATGGAGGAGAGCATATGGTTTGTGAAATTTGTGAAATGTAAAAATCAAAATATTTGGTGGTGAAGAAAGGAAATTTCTCTTTTTTTGGGGGGGGGGTGGGGTGGGGTGGAGTGGGGTGGAGCAGTCCTGGTAGAGAAGCAGAGATGGTGATAAATAAATTACAAACTATTAACCATTTAATTGCAGGCAATTTCTGAAATTTATTTTCTCTTTTGTCAGGAAATGAAATTTCCTTCTTGTAGCTTTCTTGTGAAGAAGACTGATCCAGTCTCAGTAATTTAGGTGTTTTTTTTTTTGTTGTGTTTTTTTCACCCCTCCAATTTGTTGATAATGTTTGTATTTAATTAACAAGGCTAAAGGGAGGTAATTATGTTTGTAATTTATTCACTTTTAACACGTTTAATTTCCCTAATCAGTTGGAATAGGTGTTGTTGTGTTAATGAAATGTGTTGACAGTAGCAGAAGGGAGTGTGTGAGTCTTAGTTCACAGAGAGAGAGAGAGAGAGAGAGAGAGAGAGAGAGAGAGAGAGAGAGAGAGAGAGAGAGAGAGAGAGAGAGAAAGATTAATCTATTTCATAGCTTTATTCATTAATTTAAAAATTTTGAGAGAATAAATTTCACAAAAGTTATTAAATATAAAAAAAATTCACCAATCTTGGAATGGAATATTATCTTACTATTTTTTTGGTAATGATTATCAGTCATTCCTGCATATCTGAAGGCAGAAATAGTTTCAAAAAGACGCACACAAAAATAAATAAGGAATAACAAAATTAATATCAGAAAAGTTAAATATGTAATAGAAAATTACTGATTTTATCAGCAAAAAAAAAAAAAAAAAAAAAAAAAAAACATTCTTTATTATCAAGAGCAAAAACATTTCATAAAAAAAGCTTCTCACAACGAAAAAATTGTTACTTCTTCTTAATAACCAACCTCCATCTTAAAGATTCGGTTTATTCATTACATCTTTTTCTCCAATTTATATAAACACCATGTTGTGCTTCATTGGAGGCTTTTAGTACATTGAAGGGAGACTAGTTTATGGGACTCTCCCCATTGGAGAGTTCCTCAAACGCATGGGAAAAGCTGTCATTAACTTGACTTACAACTGCTCGGTTTGATGAGAAATCAGTATTGGCCATCAAACGCTGTTCGTGTAAATCAGAGTGTGTTTGAGTTTTCCCATCCCCCCTCTCTACCCAGATTCGCTTAAAGATTTATTGATATCGCTTAACTCCATGCAGGACTGTCTGACGCTGTTTCCAGCAACCTGTTGAATTCCAGATTCAGGACTCGCTGGAGAAAGAGTTTTCGAAAAACAGCACTCGAAGGCTTAAAATAACTTTTATTTGACTTCTTTGTTGAAGAGTTATGCTTTCTGGCTGGCTTACTTCTGTGATTTATGCTGGGATGGAGTCAAGGTGTGTGTAGAGGATCTTGTTATATCAGTTATTTTTTATTTTTTATTTTTATTTTTTTTCTTGTTTTGACTTTCTTTTTCACTTGCATGTTACAGTTGATGTTACAGTTGATGTATGTATGTATGTATGTATGTATGTATGTATGTATGTATGTATGTATGTATGTGTGTGTGTGTGTGTGTGTATATATATATATATATGTGTATGTATATGTATGTATGTATGTATGTGTATATATATATATATATAATTAGGTAATGTACATGATAACTGAAGAAAGTGTAAATCATAACTTGGTTTTTATTTAATTTATTTATTTTTGTTATTCAAACTTTTATAATCTTTTGTTTTGTTTTTAAGGTTTATAAGTAAAATATATTTTCAAGTGTCACGTTTTGTTAAACATTTATGCCTTAATTTACATATTTTTATCTTTTTTCTTGGGTTTAAAAAAAATGTTTTTTACACATTTATTATTTTGGTAGTATTCATTACTTTTTCTCTCACTCTTTCTTTCTTTCCTAATTATATTTATTTTATTATCATTCAGCTATCATTACATTATCATTTCTTGAGGTTTTTTATGATGTTATTTTGCTTAAGGAATTAAATTTTTCAGTTTTAGAAACTTTTTTTCATTTTGAAACCGTATATTGACATACTAGATTAAGAAAAGAAATTTTTGAAATAGTTCTAAAACAAAGTTTTTTGGCAGGATATCTAGACTAAGAGTTTTTAACCTTTTTCATTAATTTTGTCGTAAATGGGATTTCTGGTTTTCTGTTCTTTCATACCTTTTTTTATTTGTTTGTTTGAGTTCATTATTATTTGTTTGATTTGTTGTTATCAGTAGATTATATATATATCTTATTTTATTTTATTCATTGATTCATTCTTTTAAATAATATTATTTATTATTATTTTATTATTATTATTATTATATCTTTCTTTTATTTATTTGTTGTTGTTTTTGTTTGTTTCTGGGTTTTTTGGACAATAGAGTACTTATGATCAGATTACAGAATTTCATTCTATTACTATTACTATTATTATTTGAAAAGAAAAGAAAAGAAAGAAAAAAATTCTTTATCTTTTCTATTTATATTGATATTATACCGACTTCTGCAGTCATTAATTTTATTAATTATGTTATAGGATATAGCTGCAACAAATAATATTGATTAACTCCTTAAATAACATTTTAATTTTATTTATGGAAACCATTGATTGGCAAAAAGTACTTTAATACCAGTTTCCTCTGCCAGCTTCTTAATTCAGAAAAGATTTCAGATAAAAACTGATGAACTTTGACTTTTATTGATTACATTTTGGTTTTGCATTCTTTCTACGGTGTATGTTATTATTTATTTATTTTATTAATGTTAATCTGTAATTTTTTTCACATAAAATTTTTATTTTGGCATTTTCTTTTTTTTCATATTCATTCTTCTTCTTCTTCTTCTTCTTCTTCTTCTTCTTCTTATTATTATTAGTAGTAGTAGTAGTAGTGGAAACAGCAGCAGCAGCAACAGCAGTAGTAGTAATAATAGTAATAGTAACAGTAGTAGTATTATTATGATTCTTTATTTGTTATTTATTAATAACTAAATATTCTCTATTTCTGTTTGAGAAAGAGGAAATCACAAATTTGGGTATTTGTTCTGAATTTTAAAACTTACAGAGATAATTCTGTGCAGATTTAACATTAGCCTGGGAGAAGAGATGTTATTTCCCCCAGTGGACAGATCAATATAAAGTGTTAAATTTGGGTTTTGTGTTCTGTAATCGGATTTATAACTACACCCTGAAGGATCATTTCAAACTGAAACACTCATCCCAGAAAGCCTTGAAGAGGATGAAATTTCAGACAGAAAGTGATTATGAGTTTAATTTTCTGCGTTTTTAAAGAAAGGAACAATTAGAACTTGAGTTTAGTTTTTTTTTTAGGTTGATGATGATCATTAAACAAAATTAAAGTTGTCACTTTGTGTTTTTATCTCTTTTGTCAAATTGGGTAAAAAAGTATATGGTCAGGTTGTTGTTTTTTTGAGGGTTTTTTGGAGAAGAAGAAAAGATTTATAATGTAAATTTTTTGATAAAAGACAATTTAATATTGATTTATCAGATAATTATCAGATAATTTTATTGTTGTAGTTGTTGTAGTTATCATTGTTGCTGCATACTAACAAGTCAGTACATTTGATATCTTTGGTAAAGAAAACATTGTCTACAACAGTTTCAAGACTTCAAAAATATTAATATAACTTTTTCTCAACACAAGTTTACTTTTCATGGCACTCAAAATGCTTTATTTTCCTTATTGACCAATCAATAAAACTTTATTCCTATTCTTGTCCAATCAAAATCTTAGTTACTTTTTTCTTTCTCTTCAGTCAGAAAATTTTTGTTTAACTTGTTATCCACTGAACACTGTAGCAGTGTGCAAACAACTTGTTTTTATTACCCTTTCTGTTAATCAAAATAAATGTTCTTCATGAACCAGGATATTGCTGCCCACATTTTTTTTTTTTTTTTTCATCTTTTTTCTTTCTTTCTTTCATCATCTACACTACCAGAAATCTACGATCAAAGAATGTTTGAAAAATAATTTTCTTTTTTCTCCCAATCGTGTAATCTTCCAAGATAATCGCAGTTTTAACTGGCTTCGTGGTCTTCTGCTGGCCTGCACACCAAGCAAGATCCACATCTCACTGATGTCTTTTTACAAACACCAGCAGTCTCCAACCATTCTTCAAGGTGCCAATCATCTCGTGGCGCCAGCTCTGTCTCTCCTGGATTTTCTTTTCCCTTTCTAAACCTCATTACAGTCTTCAGAAAGTACAGATGCATCAGGGTAGTCCATGTTCAAGTAGTAACTGTTCTGTGCATCGTACGTACAAAGTCAGTCCCCAAATATCCTTTAAAACAGTGATTTTCTGCCTGCCTTTGACTGTAACACATACTGTCAATAGACCTAGCCAGGCCCAATTGTTATAATGGTGTCTACGGAATTGGTCAATTTATTTTGACAGTGTTGCTTGATGGCATTAAAGTGATTGAGTTTCTGCTGTATTTGGGATGTTTATTAGTGGGGAAGTAAAATTCTAAATTGATTTTCTCCATTTATTTTTATTTTTTTTTTATTTTTTTTTTCCCCCTTTAAAGATTTTTTCTTCTTCTTCTGCTGTGTGGTAGTGTAACTGTTTTATGTGACTGCGTTAATCAGTTTTTGTATCTCTGTGTGTGTGTGTGTGTGTGTGTGTGTGTGTGTGTGTGTTTGTGTGTATGTTTTCGCATGTATGGAATATTTTAAATTAATTCACATCTGTGAAAAACAACCAAGGACAGATTCATACAAGTGTCGTGTAAGGTTTCTGTTAAAAATACATAACAAAAGGAGCTTGAGAGAGAAAGAAAGAACAAGAAGGCAAAAAGAAAGTAAAAGAAGCAGGATGAGAGAGAGAAAAAAATTCAGTAAATAAACAAGAAGAAAATACACCACAAAAAAATAATAATAATAATAATATAAAAATTCTATAAAAATAAAAATAAAAATAAAAATAAAACCAACAAAAATAAATAAATATAACAACATATATTTTAATGCATAATATTTTATTTGGATATTTTCATGAAATGAATTTCATATATTCATTATCATTATTATTATTATTATTATTATTATTATTATTATTATTATTATTATTATTATTATTAATATCAATAAACTTATAATGTATAATAGTATTTATGCATTAATCAAAACTAGAAAAATAACTTTAAGGGCTCTGTTATTATTATTATTATTATTATTATTATTATTATTATTAATTTAAGCAGACATGCCATATTTTTCTGTTCCTGATTGTTACTTTAGAAAAAAAAAAAAATTAAAAAAAAAAAAAAAAAAAGAAAATTGAAAACAATCCAGAACCAAGCAAGTGAGTTTAGATTTCATTATTATTTTATTGTCTTGTTAATGACGATGAATTTCTAAGAGAGTCATTTCATACTTGTAAAAATCATTTCAAAACCGATGTTTTAAATTAACTTCCTTAACTTACAAAAAAACGATCAAAATATTTGAAGCTGTCAAAAGCTGTTCATGTTATAGGTGGAATTTACATAAGAATACACCATTTCCCATCAAGGGATATAACTGGATCTCGAACTGTTGCAGTTAGAATGCCTCATTTCCATTTTAATCGTGCTGTTTGCAGACTTTTCTGTGAATGTTGACATAGTTTGCCCTCATTATTATGTTTCAGTCTTGGAAATGTGATCATGTAGGCTATTAAATCATGATTGAGCATAATCAGACTTTTTTTTTTTTTTTCTTCTTTTCAAATTAGACATGTTGCTTGGCTTTGCATATTAAGCATGGGAAAAATGTAGATTCTCCCAGGAGGGTGAAGGGGGGGAGAGAGAGAGAGAGAGAGAGAGAGAGAGAGAGAGAGAGAGAGAGAGAGGTCTTAAAAACATGATAAAATAAAGTTATATGCAATTCATTAGAATTTAAAATCTGTTTAATACTATTATTATTATTATTATTATTATTATTATTTTGTTATTTTATTATTAGAAATGAAAGAAAAGATTTGTTCCATTATCATCTGATCAGTATTTCGTTAATTTTGTGAGCTTTTTTCCACTGACTTATACTTGTGTTTTTTTTTGCTTTTGAAAATTTTAATTATTTAAATGACTACATTCTGAATTTATTTTATTTATGATGAAACCTACAACCAGTATTGTTCTTATTACTGTTGAAGATCATCATCATCATCATCACATCACCATCATCATTATCATCATATCAGGGCATGGTATAGGGTTTAGCCAGTTGCACAAACCCCCTCTTTTAAAAATAAAAATAAAAATAAAAATAATGTCCACATGTGTGCACATCTCTCACATTCTGAAACACATTCAAGCAGAACTGGATGTCAGCTTCAGATTTTCATTTACTGATTCTGTGGATGACCTGATGAAGAGATATCAATTTATGATTATCATCATTATTATTATTATTATTGTTATTATTATTATTATTATCATTATTATTATCATTATTATTATCATCATCATCATCATCATTATCATCATCATCATTATCATTATTATCATCATCATCATTATTATTATTATCATTATTATTATCATCATCATTATTATTATCATTGTTATTATTATCATTAATGTTATTCTTATTATTACCATCATCATCATTATTATCATTATTATTATTATCATCATTATTATTATCACTATCATCATCATCATCATCATCATTATTATCATCATTATCATTATTATTATTGTTATTATTATCATTGTTATTGTTATTGTTATTCTTTCAGCGAGGTGAGTCTCGCGAGGGTCTCATGAAAGAGTTGGATCGGGAAAGAATGTTACGCGTCGACGCCAAGCATCAGCTCCATGACATGAGAATAGAGAGCGACTCCTGCAGGTCGAGACTCCAAGCTCTCCAGGATGAGTTCAGAAAGTAGGTCATTTACAGCCTAAAAATAGAGCTCAGTCATTAGAAAGTAGGTCGTCTATATTTAGAAAGCAGGTCGTTTATAGCTTAAAAATACATCTCAGTCATTAGAAAGTAGGTCTGTATGTATTTAGATAAGTAGGTCGTTTATATTTAAAAAAGTAGGTCATTTATATTGCAAAACTAGGTAATAGGTGTAACCTATCATAGATCATTAGTGTTTAGGAAAAGAGGTAATTAGTATTGATAAATATAGGTGATTATTAAGAAACGTAATTAATAAATTAATATTCAGTAAAATGAGTTATTAGTTGTCATGAAAATTGATAATTCATATTTATGTAGATAGGTGGAGAATATCAGTATTCAAACTTTGAGATGTTGCTGTTTGGAAAATGTAATGTTAATATTTAGAAATTTGATCAGTGAATTGAAAAATGTAGGCA
The DNA here is from genome assembly GCA_012295275.1 of Chrysomallon squamiferum. Lineage (NCBI taxonomy): Eukaryota > Metazoa > Mollusca > Gastropoda > Neomphalida > Peltospiridae > Chrysomallon > Chrysomallon squamiferum. The sequence goes on along the minus strand of CM022668.1, from coordinate 8,783,485 downwards.
GTACGAATGAGAAAAACAAAAGAAAAAAAAAAAGAAAAAAAGCATTATCAGAAAATATATGCAATTAGAAATTTGATTAAATTTAGATTAATTTTTGTTTTAAACAGATTATATATTGCATATTGTTTGTGAAAATATTTTATCATATTTTTTTTTTTTTGTTGTTGTTTTCTTTCTTTATACAGTTTATTTATTTTACTATTTTGATTGTTGTTATTTTTTTTACATTTTACTGTTTGCTTTGGTTGTTTTGATTATTTGTGTTGTTGTTTGACATATGTTTTTGTTCTTACTACTTCTTTCACAAATATTTAAAATTGGTACACTTCTTTAAGCTGTTTTTGAATTAACTGTTTTCTGTTTCACAGTTATATGTTGATGCTGTTGTATTTTATTGTATCGTGCTTGTTGATTTGATTCCATTCATTTATTTTGTTTTTATTCAAATTATTATTCAGTTTTTCTTTTCTTATTTGATTATTTCTTATTTTTTATTTTTTTTCTATATTGAACAGTTGTTATTGTAAGTGTGAAATAAAAAACAAAAAAGATTTTGTCGATACAAAAAAATGTATCAAAAATGGGAAACTTGAAGACAATCAGGATTTTATTAAAGAAATTGAGAAGAAAAAGTTTTAAAAATAATAATAATAATAATAATAATAATAATAATGAAATAAAGACATTTTTAAAATTAAAAAAAAAAAAATTTCAGGTGGTGATGAGGTGAATCAAAAAAATGATAAAAAAAAAAAAAAAATAATAATAATAATAACAATAATGAAATAAAAAGATAAATGATGATAAAGTAAATAAAAAAACAAAAAAAAAAAAATAATAATAATAATAATAATAATAATCATAATCATCATAATCATCTAATAATAATAATAATAATAATAATAATAATAATAATAATAATAATAATGATAATAATAATAACAATAATGATGATAACAAAAGTAAATCAACAGAAGCCCAGTACAATACGTGTGGTCCACAAACTGACTGTGATGGACACTGACCGCTTGACCACACACATCAGCAAAACAAACAGACGAACTGTCCAGCGCAGTCAGAAACACCATTTGTTCATTAGTCATATCGTAAGTGATTGATGGATGATGTACAGTGGCTGGTTATGGATTCCTCTCCATTCATCACTTAAAACACAGCTTGTAGGACTGAGTGTTGGTCCTTGCAGTGAAAAATAGCTTTTGTGTTTCAAACCGATGATGCACATGTATGATGTAGCTACACAAAGTGATAAATGGCGGAAATCTGGATTTATTGGTATTGCTGCAGTCTGCACTGAAGCATACTTTGGTTGTTGTTGTTTTTTCCAACAGCTGTACTTTAGATAGATAGAAAGAGAGAGAGGGGGGAGGGCAAGAGGGAGGGAGGGAGGGAGGGAGAGAGAGAGAGAGAGAGAGAGAGAGAGAGAGAGAGAGAGAGAGAGAGAGAGAGAGAGAAAAGATAGAATCAGGCACACATAGAAAGAAACAGAGAGAGAGAGAGAGAGAGAGAGAGGAAAAGATAGAATCAGGCACACATAGAAAGAAACAGAGAGAGAGAGAGAGAGAGGGAGAGACAGAGACAGAGATAATAGTAGTTGTTTTTTTCTTAATTTCTGTAACTAAAGCAATGATTATTCCAGACATCTTAAAATATAATTTGTGCTATATTCAGGATCTGATTTGACTATATTGAGGTATAAGCAGGCAGTTTAGGCTGCAGAATGGTTATGGGATAAACTGGCTGAACACTGACAGTGATTTTAGAACTAACTGGCTTGTCACTATCAGATATGGAAGGAAGGAAGACATGTTTTATTTACCTGACACATTTTTTATCTGTGACTCTGTGACATCATATGTTATATGGGAATTACCAACTTTATATAGACAACAAAAGAAGTAAAAAACATATTGCTAACATGAGGAGATATTCTTGTTCACTGTATTATGTCCTGGACCTGTTTATGGTTGAAAGAACAGTGTTTAATCATTTATTTAAAGATATGCTTACCAGCATGGTCAGGAACATACATACCAAATTCTGATCACAGCTCAAAGTGAACACAATGATAAAAGCAAAGAAACTGAAAATTGATAAAACAGAATAGCATGAGCATAATTCTGTTTAAATACCAAACATAAAATTATGAACAAAAACATCCTTGAGATACTGTGGTCCATGTATGCAACTGAAGATACTATTGAGTTTAAGCACATTGTTAAAAAATAAACTATAATGGCCAAGCATCAGGTTCTGGATACAGTGTGGCTGAAGATCTGTGTCTAGGACAATAATTTATTTACACTGACTTTCCTCCATTCACTACAGTTCAGACAGTCCAGTCATGATACATTATTTAAACTGTGTTCATACATGGGTGGGGGTTGGGGTTGGGATGCAAGCACAAGCATTGAAATGTGTGTCCATGTTTGTTTGTTATTTATTATTATATGTCCAGGATAATCAGCTTGAATGTTATGAGAAAAATGCTCTTGATGCAAGTACAACCTTAAAACACTCTGTGTATCTGTTTGTGAGAGAGAGAGAGAGAGAGAGAGAGAGAGAGAGAGAGAGAAAGGAAGAGAAATAAGAAGAAGAAAAAAAAAAATGATAAACACACTGAACTCAAGGATTCAATAAGTCCGACAGAAACAAAAAAAAAAAAAAAAGAAAGAAATAAAGTCATGTTATTTTTAACCTAAATCTCCATTTGTAATAATAATAATAATCACACTCTTGACAGCCAGTAACTGTAAATATTACACGCCTATCAGTGGATATAAAACTCTCAGCTACTGTTGATAAAACCAGTTTCAAATAAGTCTCCACTCCATCAGATAACAGGATCCGAAAAAAAACATCCACTTGTTGTCTGCCTGTAAATAACGAAAGACACGAAGAAAAATTAAGTTGAGCTAATTTCCACATCTTCATCCTTTGCATTTTTTTTGGTGGGGGTCAATCGATAACAGATTTAAATTGCTGTCTTTAAATAACGTCATTTAGGACAAATACCCTTGATACGAATGAGCTGCTTTGATGTTAGCTTTGAAAACAAAAAAAAACATTTAGAAAAATAAAAAAAAATTAAAAGTAATAAAATAAGAAGGATGAAACAAGATAAAGATTTCCCGATTAAAATGCGTTTTGTAGAAATGGAAATATTTGGCGAGGAAATGGAGAAATTTATGGCTGCTGAATGAAAATGACTTAAATTGATTTTTTTTTTTTGGGAGAGTTCCAGTAAGAAGGAAGTGCAATGATGGTTTACTAATGGTCGGAGAGATAAGCTCAGTGATTGACTTGTCTCGGATACAACACTCGAACATTGGCTGAATATGACACGAACCAAATAAGCTCACTTAGATACTGATCTGAATCATCCTAGTTCTTACTTTGGTGTGAATAAGCTGAACTAAACACACGAATTTGAAAATGTAATTACACAATGATCCTAATCAGCTCAGACAGCCACTGATCCAAATCAGGAGGGATATGGATCTGAATAAACTGAATTAGATTGAATAAGCTGGTCGCAGTCAGCTTAGTCGGTCATTAATCTGAATAAGCAGAATTAAACATTTATCAAAAATAAGCTGCACTAGACAGTGATTTCAATTAGTTCAGTTAGACACTTGATCTGAAAACCCTGAAACTGACTTGTTTAATACGTGCCAAACTGAATAGAATGTGATTTTCTTTTAATATTATGAAATGTTTTTCATCTATCAGAAGGTCTATATACATTTCTGGTTTAGAAAGAATGTAAATTATGAAACTTTTTAAGGGTGTGGTGGGAGAACCAATTAAAACAGAAGCACAATTAATACGAAGCACACATAATTTCTTTTTCAGTTTTCCTATCACATGTCCATTCAGAATCTCTCTGCATTCACATCACCAGTTTTCATTAACATTTCATTTCACAGTCCTGGTCTTCTGGTTCTGATTCTTATTAATACTCACATCGATTCCCATTGCCCATTCTTCAAATTAGTGAATCAAATGTTTCTTTAACCTCCAGCACTTGAGATGGACAAATTCTATCTCATTCATTCAGTACCACTGACATTGTCGAAATACCTGCCAGGGGCTTATCAGCTCAGCTCTTGTGTGTTTCTATATACAGATTCCTTCAATTGACTCAATCAGAGTCAGGTATCTTAGACTAATTGGCCACTCTGCCAAGCAATGGACTTCCATCAGTCATCTGACAGCAGTCTGTTGATGGTAGAGTGTAGGACTGCAGATACCAATGTAGGTGTGCCTGTGTCTGTCTGTAGCTCTTTATCTTTCACTCTTTTTTTTCATCCTTATGTTTTACTAGAACTACTAAAGCTGTTATTGTTATAAAGTTCTTTTCCTGTCAGTTCCTTCTCTCTCTCTCTCTCTCTCTCTCTCTCTCTCTCTCTCTCTCTCTCTCTCTCTCTCTCTCTCTCTCTCTCTCTCTCTCTCTCTCTCTGTTGCACACACAAAAACACACTAATTTTCTGATACAGTTCATTCATCTATTTTTAAAGCAACAATTAGTACAGACCTATTGATACATGAAAAAACTGCTCAATAAATTATTATTTTTTAAATAAATAAATAAAAAGCATCAGAAAGTAAGGAAAAAAAGTGTGTGTGTCTGGGTGTATGTTTGTGTGTGTGTCTGAAAATCTGCTAGGAAATAATAATATAAACCATTGTTTATATATACTGAGATTTAACAATGCTAAACATACAGCATAGATGCTGCTAACAAATGTAACATTACATCAGAGAATTTCTTAAATTTGATTCATACAGCCACCAAAGAAGAATAAAAACAAAAAACAACAGAAGAATCCTTTAGATTGTAAGCCAGTTCCACTTTCTCCAAGAATCTAATAAGTTTGAATCTCTGTCGAATGACTTTCAACTTTTCTTGTAATTTCCTCATCCAGCATGTTGTTGGTTTTTCATTTCCTTGATTAAGTCGTTTCAAATTGACTTATTTTCTTGTGAAGCGCAAGATTTGATTTACCTATATCAGTTACAGAACAAACATACCAAGGACATTTAACTCAGAGGAAGGAGATCAATGCAGAGCAATAGATTTTTTTTTTTTTTTTTTTTTTGGCTCTCATCTTCTTCAAAGTCCAGCAGTTTGGAATGCCCAGCAAAATGTCGATGCTTGTTAGAAATGTGAAGTCTGCAATAAAGCATGAATTACAAAGAAAATAGAGAATAAATTGTTTTAAAACATTTATCTGGCTTTCAGTTTGCTGCTGAGTCACATGAGAAACATGATTAACAGCAAAGGAACAAAGCTGTGGAAAATAAAAGTAATTTTTTTTCCAGTAATGTGTTTTTTTGATTATCAGATTAACAATCATGCAAGAACATCTTTCATTCCATTTAATGTTGTTTAAGTAAATTAAAAGAAACTTTTACATAATCTGAAAAATATATATATATATATATATATTTCCTTAGATTTAAAATATTACTTTCAAAGCAAAATAAAATAATAATAAAATGAATAATATATAATACAAAATGAAAAGTAAATTAAAGAAAAAAAAAAAAAAAAAAAAAAAAAGAATTCCATAAATTGATTAAAGAGAAAAAATAAAACAACATTTTGTTTTTGATAATAGATAATTGTTTGATGAGAACTGCTGGAAAATGTTTCATGTAACAAAAACATGTAATGTGTGACCTCGTTTGAACGAATCGTTCTTGTAATTAATATCGACAATCCAATAACGTCCCTAACGTCCCTATACGTTACTACTGATGGCAACTTTGTTTATTTTTATTTTTAATTTTGTTTTTCTTGTTCTGAATATCAGTCAGAAATGAAGACAGAGCAACAAATCTTTCTTTGATGTATTTTTTTTTTAACAATAAAATACTATTTGTATCAAACGCAGCCTATGGTCTTAATTTCAGTGTTATTAGATTGTGTGTTTGGACAACCAAAGACATAAAGATGCATTATTGATAATGCTGTTCAGTGACAAAAGATCTTATAATTAATCGTGAAATGTGTTTTTTTTCTCATGTATATTAATTTTGTTTAAAAAAGAAAAAATGTGAAAAGGATTCTGGGGTTTGAATTAATGTTTGATAAAACAGAAATTAGTGTACTTGTTGTGAATTTTTTTTTATTTTTTTTTTAATTTAAAAAAAAAAATATATATATATATATATATATTTGTTTAATAGTGGTGACCAATCATTGGCAATAATAAAGTAAAACTAGAGAAAAATAAGAAAAAATTTGAAAAGGAATGGAAGCTGCCATTTTCATTTTTGTATTTTTGAGATACATTTTACATAAATAATGTTACAGATGAAATAAGCAACACCATTGTCAGATAATTGTTTACTTTGGTGATGAAATTAAATGAAAGGTACTACACTATAAACACAGGAGAAAAAGATAATATATTATTTTTAATATATTTAAGTAATTAAAATATAACATCTTGTGTATGTATCATATTTTTCTTTTATTTTCAATTAATTTGTTTTTTCTGAAACTGGCAAAATTTTCAGCACTATACACAGAGAAATAAATGTTATGGTTTGAGCTGCAAAATGCCTAAAAAGAGGACATTTTTAATAGTAATGTACAAAATCTCCAGTTATTTTTAAAAAGAATAAAAACAAAAACACAATTTAACCTGGGGAATTGCACGGTATTTCAATATGGTATATATAGAGCAATAAAAACAACAACCAAAAAAAACCAGAACTGTTTGAAACACCAACATTTACTTTTAACTTTAATAACATATAATTAAAAATGTATATATATTTATTCTAGTGTACATAAAGTAAACAAAGGTTAAAAACAAAAGCCTATGGAATAATAATTTTAAAAAATAAAGACAAATTAATCTGAGTCTTCAGGACAGGTGTTGATAGTTAACTATTGGTATTACATATGTAACACAGACAGGTCTAACAGGACATATATAATTTATACACATATATATGTAACAGATGATACATAGGCCAGACGACTCCTAAATCTTGTCAGAAGCAGACAGATATGACAGATGGTGACCAGTGACCTGATTAAACATGTAAAAGAACCACAAAGAGAAGTTTAACCAGATGGAGAGGTTTAAGGTGGCATGTACTCATTATTGTGGAGACAATTTGTACATTGCTTTAAATTTTAACTTTGTTAAATTTGTACCAGTTGTTTTGACTTTACTTAAAGCCTGGGACCTATATAAGATGTAAATTTTTGACAACATAAGGTGCAGCAGTTAGATGTGACTTTGTACCATGAAAAGGTACCTTATTCTGTGGAGAAATATTTAAATTTCAGTTGAAGAATCATATATATATATATATTGTTTGCATAATTTTTGATGAAGTCACTTTGGATACTAATTATGGTGACATCATGAGAAATGAATGGATTGATAGTTCAGAAAATTTACTATATTGTTTCCAAACTATACTGATTAGAAACTGTGTTAAAAAAAGACCACTGGATTGGCAGGTATGAATATGTTATAAAAATTGCTAATGTCAGGAGCTGGTATTTTGCATTAATTTACCTCACTGGACAAAACAGGTGTGTGTACAAAAATATTTGTTATTTCTAATTTATTTAGTCAGTTTAAATTACAGATTAATGATCTGTTTTAAACAGTTTTTATTCAGTCTTGTGATGGTTGTGGGAGTTATAATAGAAGACAACATTAACAGTTGTGCCTACAAAGTTAAATTTAAAAAATTATATATTTTCAGAATTAATAATTTCACATAAAATGATTAAAATTCTATCAAAAGAACCAGTGAAGCAGCCATTTTGAACATCTGTGTTATGGAGTAAGACACTGATTTACTGTGTTTAAAGAAAAGAAGAAAAGGCCTGTTTACTTGTTTGTTTTGTTTATTTTGAATTAAGTAGTTACTAAAACATGGATAAACTGTCAGTCATAACAGCCATTTGAATCAGATGGAAACAATGTGAGGAGATGATAGCGAGGCTGGTTACTTGCTTATCTGTTACGCTGTAGAGATTAACACTAATCTGTTATGATTAATCGTTTCTAAATAAATAACAAATATGCATTAGCTGATGAAGAAGATTGAAAAGGTGTGAATTTGTGTCTGTACATTAGTGAGTATATGTTAAATAACAAGCTGTTATTAGGTATCTTGTATCTTAGAAATTTCCTTTGGACTACAGTTTTGTAAACAAACAGACTTAGAAATATAAATGAATGAATGAATGAATGAATTAAGTAATTAATAAGTAAATAAAACAATAAATAATAATAATAAAAGTTAATAAAGAATATCAATACAGAGTATAAAAATGTTAAAATAACTATTTGCCAGCTACAACTAAAATTATTATTTTTCAGTTTTGAAATTTAAGATTAATTCTGCATAATGTTGAGTATAATGTACAATAAAGGAAAATAATAGAAAGAAAATCAGTTGAAAGATAATGTATAACCGTTTCTAAGTTGTTTTTTTTGTATGTTATTTTTTTTATTCCAAAAATGAAGAATAAATAATAGATTGAAAAGATGTTTATATGCAACTAAAAATTATGTATTTTAAATTTGCTGAAAATAACTGATGATAAATTGTCTTCATGTCATAATTACTTGATATTAAATTCCCAGAACTAATGTGTAGAGTCCATTAATGCTAATTCAAAGAAACAGTTGATTAACTGAAAGAGCTTGTGATAGATTTTACAGAAAGAAATCTAGATGAGAAAAAAGGAAGATGTGTTTTAAGTGTAAATGAGTTGTAAGTATATGTTAAATCTAAAATATTTCTCCCATGAGATCATTTCTGAAGATTTTGTTTGTTTGAATGGGAAAACAGGTGTTTTTTAAGTGGTTTTCAGTGTGTTTTAAAAAAATAAAATAATAATTTAAACAGGAAGAGGATCTCTTAACTGAAAATCTCCAAAATCCTAAATCTTTTCCAAGCTGTATAAATAATGATATCTTACAGAATTTGCAATGTTCTGCATGCACAAACTTTATTTTATACTCAAAATTATAAAAAATATTTTTTTGAAATACCTGTGGACTATTTGTATAAGTTGTATATAAAATAAAATGGAATTTGTATTTAGACTTGGATTCTGTTATTAGTGCTATCTTATATACTAAATTCTGAAATATTCCAAAATCTGAAACACTTGCAGTCCTAAGCATTTTGGATAACAGATTTTCAATACTGAATATTGATAAATATTGGATGGTTAAATATAATAATCATGAGTTCTGATAAAATTTGTGGAAATAAAATATAAATCTTGAATACTGATATATACACTGTCTGTTAAAAAATATAAAAAAAAAAAAAAATCTTGAGTACTAATAAGTACTGTCAAGTCAGGGATATCAAGGTCCCTAAAGAAAACATGAATGAACCACAAAGAAACTAGAGATTAGAATAAGATTTATAATGTGTCAGTTTTAAACAGCTATATAACTGTCTTTTCAAATGTAGAACTAACAGAGGTGTATAAAATGAATCATAGGACAATTACTGTTACAGAAGACTGAATTATGTGTTAAAAGAAGATAATGTTGTAATAATGCGTGCTTCATTTGCTGTTCATAAACTGTTTTGGGATTTGTCTACAATTGTATAAAATATGATCTAAATATTGCTTTCATAAAATAACAGTCTGCAAGTGAAATAATTCTCTTTAAAAATATTTTTTTGTTAAGTTGTCTTCTGGTATATTTGTTTATTTACTTGTTGATCTATCTATAGACAGTGTCTATAAAAAAGAAATATGTTTATTCATTACTTTATGATGTAAATTTTCAGAATTGTCTGTAAAATCAAGATAGATTTTGTGTCATTGTTTAACATGATTTTTATTTTTGAAGTTGTGATATATATTTTCCTGCATACAAGAAGGTTCATATATAAGATACCTTCCTAATAATAATGATAATGATAATGATAATAATAATAACAACAACAACAACAAAACAACAACAATGTTAATAAATAATAACAATAATAATAATAATAATAATAATAATAATAATAATAATAATAATAATAATAGCTTATTTCATATCAGTAACTGTTTTTTTTAATCTTTATAGGTTCATGATTCTCACCCTTACAGTTGTGCCCCATTAGGGTGCTATGAACAGAATATTAAAACACATCTGTAAATGTTATGTGTTTATAACTTCAGTACTTTGTCACTGTATTTCTAGAACCAGTATCAAATTTAACCTAATGGATGCCAACCTTCAAAAACTTAACGTCTCATTAATTAAAATATGTCTTTCTGTTTCTTCATTTCAGAAGAAGGCAGATACCAGTTTGTAAACTCAGAAATACATTTTTCTGATTGGAGATGGTACAACATGATTAATATCTGGATATTTTATTAATTTTTTTTCAGAATGGAAGAGATGGTTTGTGGTATGTTGCAGTACAAGGTGAAGATAGATCAACTGAAACAGGAGAAAACAAACCTGGCAGCAACATTTGAGGTGAGAATTACAACACAAAAAGATGGTGACATCAAAGTGTAGCATGATTGTATTATAGAAACAAAACAAAAAATATTTATTTTGAAAATAACAATAACTGAAGTGAGAATAAGTATATAAAAGACGCCAGCATTGAAATGTAGTAGGATAATGTTGAAACAAAAATAAATGAGATGAGAATAATAATGTAAAAATTTTTTTGAAAATATCGCAGCAGAAAATTCCAAAAATGTGTGTATCCAAAATCAATTAAATAAACAGTGCTGATTCCATTTTTTTTCTCTCACAAATGAGAGCTTTGACCAATAAAAAAGTACAGTGTTTGCTATTGCTTGCATTGCAGTAGAGAATGTTCCATAACAAATTTATTAGCTGATTTAATAAAATATAAAAAAAACTTAAGCAAAAACATGCAAGGTGCTCTTATTCATATATTTTTATATATATATTTGTGATGTCAATTTACTAGTTCTATCCTATTAATATGCCATTATGTATTAGACAAATTTAAAATAGCTTTTGCAAATAAACAAAAAAAAAAGAAGAAAATGTTAACACCTCGATAAACCGAACCTGTTTCTGGTATAAATCATTACATGCACTCAGTCTGGTATGACTTATTGTGACCATTGCTAATCAAGTATTATTATTACAATTGTTACAGTATCTTAAACTGTTTGTCTCAGGTAAATCTTCAGAAGTCTCGCACACAGATTGGAGAGTTGGAACGGGAAAACATGATGTTGCTCAATCAAGTGAAGAAAATGGAGTCACAGGTACATTTTCAAGTCCATAAAATAAAAAACAATTTAAAAAAAATAAAAATTTAAAATTTGTTTTGAAAAGTGAATAAACAAGTACTATACTGATTTTAAAATAAAAATAAATTTAAATTAAAATATAACTTCCAATGAATTGATAATACTAACAATTATGTGGTTATTTTAATATCACAGCTATAATGAAATGGTGTCTTCTTTATCATTATTATTATTATTATATTATTATTATTACCTTCAACTATTACTTTAGAGTCATTATAAAACATCACAGTCACCATGATTTTTTATTGCTACCATCGTTATTTTTATTACACATATTATCATTCCTATCGTCATCATCGTTATTGTCATCTTACAGATGAATGGAAAGGGGGATGAGCAGGACAAATCGAAGTTGTTGCTGCAGCGGTTGAAGATGCTGGAAGCAGAGAACTCGTCGCTGGTTCTGGAGAATGAACAACAACGGCAGCAGTATGAAAAGTGCCTTGATGAAATCGCAAACCAGGTGGTGCAGGCTCTCCTAGCACAGAAGGTATGGAATGTTGCTAGAAAAGTGAATTATTAATATGCTAAACACCCAGAGTTAAAAAAAATGGAGGCAGAAATTGTATATTTGTTTTTAGGAATATTACTAGTTCAGTGGAAAAGTGAAGCAATGAATTATTAATATGCCAAACACCCGGAGATAAAAAAAAATGGAGGCAGAAATTGTATATTTGTGTTTAGGAATATTACTAGTTCAGTGGAAAAGTGAAGAAGTGAATTATTAATATTCTAGATGCCTAGAGATAAAAAAAAATGGAGGCAGAAATTGTATATTTGTGTTTAGGAATATTACTAGTTCAGTGGAAAAGTGAATTATTAATATTCTAGATACCCAGAGTTAAAAAATGGAACCAAAAAAATATGTGTATTTGTTTTTAGGAATATTTCTAGTTCAGTGAACGTGTAAAATAATTGTTAACTTTGGGGGAAAAAAAAAAATATATATACATATGTTAAATTTGTTATTTCTCTGATTTTTTTATTTTTTTTTTTTAACATTTTAGTACTTTATTATTATGAAAGAATGATCTCTTCAAACTCTCAGACAAACACAACAGCTTTTAGGATATTACAAATTATGGATTTAAACTTATTGCCTCAATTACCATAGGTGGGCTAACAATGAACAAGCAGTGATATGGAATAAACAAGATTTATTTAGACTGCGATTTTGTTTTTAATTTAACATGTTTAACTGGCTTTTAAAAAAAAAAAAATATATATATACTGATATAGTGAAATTCATTTATGATGATGTTGCAATGGATTTCTGTTTTGTTTCTCTTGTTTAACTGACATCATTAAATTTGATTTTGCAGACATTACGAGAGGAATGTATGAAACTGCAGGGCAGAGTCCATGACTTAGAACATCAGAACAGACAACTGAACTACATGTTTCAACAGCGACTCAGATACTCAAGTGATTCTCAGGTACAGCCTGCTTAGAGTTACCTCCCTTGACAGTTTTAAATATTGCTTGAAATGTTTGCTGATGTGGAAGTGAATTTTGTCTCTATATAATGTAGTGTAATATAATATAATATAATATAATATAATATAATATAATATAATATAATATAATATAATATAATATATAATAAACATTATATTTGTGACTTTATCAAATTCATGGAGTAGTAATTAATGTTATTTAAAAAAAGTACAAATAATTATAATAATAACAATTTTTATTATAAGTAAATAAACAAATAATAAGTACACAATATATAATAATAAATAAATAAATAAATAAATATATAAATAATAACATATCTTGAGGGATTTAAATTAAATAAAAAACAGGTAAATGTATTTATATATATATAATTGTTTTCTAATTTAATATATATATATATAACTGTTTTCTAATTTAGTATCAGTAAATGTTTTTGAATCTGGATATAAATCCAATGGCTAGTGGTGTTAATTAATTTCAAAACTTTGTGTTTGCACATTTCAGTCTCATTCCACTTGTAAAACATCAGCCAAGATGTTGTCACCTGTCACCAAAACTGCAGAGGCAGCCACAACACAAACCTCACCTCAACCACCACCACCACCATCCAGCTCTCCTACTCAAACCCACACAGAGGTATGTTCAGCTACTGCTTGCACTGTGTTTCAATATACCCACTTCTTTGTTTAGAATATACTGTAATATACTATACTATATACTATACTATACGATACGATACGATACGATACGATACGATACGATCTAATCTAATCTAATCTAATCTAATCTAATCTAATCTAATCTAATCTAATCTAATCTAATCTAATCTAATCTAATCTAATCTAATCTAATCTAATCTAATATAATATAATATAAACTTCCAACAGGCAATTTCCCATTCCAGCCTCTAACCCAAAACTGACTGAGAATACAAAAAAAAAAATTCTTTAGTGTTAGTCCATGTCTGTGTTATTATGAAGTAAATATTTTCATATTTCTTTGCAGTGAAATAGATTTTTGTTTCAGAAAGGTCTTCTTCAGTAAAAATTATTCTTCATCTTTTATTTTTTTATTCATTTTAGTTATTAAGATAAAAAAATTGTTTTTGTTTGTGTTTTGTGTCGACTTTAATTTCTGTTTGTATACCCTTTATCTATATTTATTGTTTATTTTTTTACTTATATTTGGTTTTGGTATTTCATTTTATTATTATATTTTTAAAAACATTTTTAAAATTTTATTTTATTTTATTTTATTTTTATTTATTTTTAATCAATCATTTATTTATTTATTTATTTATTTAATTTAATTTAATTTAATTAAAATTTTATTTTATTTTATTTTATTTTATTTTTTTTTTATTTATTTATTTATTTATTTATTTATTTATTTATTTATTTATTTATTTCACAGCAAGCTAATCTACCTCAACACAAACTCCAGACCAACAAACCAAGGGGACCAACTCCAGCCTTTCTCGAAAACAGTACTGAGTCTATACAGAGTATGTGCAGTGACTATGTAAGTAACAATGAATAGTTTTCAAAAATGTATTCTTCTTCTTCTTCTTATTATTATTCTTCTTCTTATTATTATTATTATGTTATCAGTATTTAAATATATAAACCATTTTATTTTAAAAAAAAATTTAAATTTGTTTTTGGTAAAGATTGGAGGTTAATGATAATTTTAATTTTAAAATTTGTGTTGATTATTTTTCTTTTTGTGTTTTTGTTAATATTATTGTTGTTCTTACTGTTGTTATTATTATTATTATTTCTACTACTACTATTACTACTACTGCTGCTGCTGTTATTATATTGATTTTCTTAAATGTTTTGTTGTAGTTCTTTTTCTTTTATTTATTTACTTAGTTATTTTACTTATTAATTCATTTGATTTTTTTCCCTTTTATTATTATTTTCTTTTAATATCAATTTATAATTAAAATATACATTATTTGTGCCATATTATTATTTATTTCTCTTTTCTACTAATTTTATTTATATTTAATTAGTAATTTTAAATTTAATTTTTTTTTTTTTTTTTTCAGATGTTTGACGACAGTCCAGGCAAACCTCAGATGAGTTCACCACCACCGTGGCTCAAGGACAAACTGGACAGACAGACAGAGGATGGACAGTCAAGTCGGTCATCTACTGGAAGTCCTTCCAGCATTCCTTCGTCAGCCAGCCCCATCAGGAACTTGTCCTCAACGACATCCAGCCCAGCGGACCGCAAGAACCCACCCAGATCCAAGAGTGGACCTGTCCTTCACACGAAGATTGAGACTGAATTTCCAGTGAACAACACGAGTCCGAAGGTAAAGCACGTCAGTGTGGCTGAGGCTGGTTCCAAGTCTCTGGACAGGGGTTTACAGTCAGGAAGGCTTCAGTTAGCGAAAGCCGGATCAAGGCTTCATAAAAGGACAAAGAGTAATTCAAAAGTAATTCCCACTAACGGAAGTGCGGGTGGGAACAGAAGTGCCTCTCCCAGTGTGCAGAGTAAAATTCCCATGTCTTCTAAAGGAACACCTGTTTTGTCAGCCAATCAAATTCCTCAGCAGAGGCAGCCTGATTCTCTGCAGCAGAAAAAGAACCTGTCCACCAATCAGAGAACTGTTAACAGCCCGGTTTCGGGTAGTCCTCGCGTTTCTTCGAGAGGAATTCCGGTTCTGTCTGCCAACGTTCTTCCACGACAAAAGTCTGCTGATTCTCCCAAAGAAAGTATTTCTAACGGAATCAGGCAAAAACCTTGCGAAGTGACTCCAGAAAGTAAACTCACTGGACCAAGACACAGCACCCCACTGGACTCATCAAAACACAGGCAAGGTCACAGTCATAGTCAGGGAGGAGGAAGGGAAGGTTCTCCCAAATTAGAGAGTTCCAGTCACAACAGCCAATCAAAACAGAGTGTTCCATTTCACAGTCAGTACTACTACGACTACAGTGACGAGGATAGCGACTGCAGACCTGTCAACACTGACTGTGACACAGAGTCGACGATGTCGCTCAACGAACTCCTCGACAACAGCATGGATGGCGACCTGCCTCTGGACGATGACTTTCTCTCAGACTGGTCACCTATCTGTCTCTCCCCTGCCAGCCACAAATCGGAATACCCACCAAGCATGACTCCACAGGGTATGTTTTTCAACATGGCTGGTGGGAAGCCAGTTGTTCAGAACAAATCGGGACCGTATGCAACCATTATTGTCAAGGAAGGAAAGTCAACTGTGGTTGTCGATGAAGCTTACGGGTTAGCTGGTTGCAGGCCTCTGAGGCCAGACAATCTAATTCTGGCTCCCAGAGACAAGCAGTTCATGTTATGTGGGTTCTCTTCGAGTTCGTCCAGTGCCGAAGAAGCTAAATCTTTCACCTCTCCTCAGCAAGCAAATAAACCGGAGATGAGAGCAGAGAACTCGAAAAGTGTTGTAAGTTGTGAAAAGAACGGCGATGATTCCAAAAAAGTGGAGAAATTGGAAAAGTCGGAAAATGGACAAACACGTTGTGCTGCTGATTCAGTTGGTCAGGAGCATTCGGATTCTTCTAGCAAGAGTTCAAAGGAAAGTTCACCAAAAACGTCAACTCCTAAGTCTGAACATTCTGATGCAAATAAGTCAAAATCTGTGTGTTCAAAGATTCCATTGATGAGCCCAGTGAGTCCAAGAAAGGCTCCTCCACCTGTTCCTAAAAAGCCAAAAGTTTCAAAAAACTGTTCACCTGTAAATCAAACTAAACCTTTGTTGCCCACCAGTAAACGAAACATAACAAATCCACAGTCAAAAGATGTCCCTCCCAGTGAGAAAACAGCCACCACAACCACATCAAATCCATCTACTCCAGTAACACAAGTGCCACCTTCCCCTTCAGTTAAACGTAAATCATCTTTACCCGTCGGTGAAAGTTCTTGTTCCTTTGGCTCCGTTGTCAGAAACGAAAGTGAAAGTAGCAGTGAAACTTCCACTTCCACATCCACTTCCACTTCCACTATAAAGTTCAATCCAGTGAAAGAGTCGGATAAAGTAAAAAACGGGCTGGTGCTAGATCAGAACGGTCTGCCGTACCTGTGTGAAAACCTCACTGTCGAGAGACAGAGAGACCTCGCAGCATTTCTTGTGCAGGACGTCATCGAGCGGGTGAGAAGTCAGGACGTGACCATCTACCAGCAGAAGAGTCACTCCACGACAGACACCAGCTTCGACAGCGTCCGAGTGGAGCGATCCGGTAGCAAGGACGATGGCTATTCGACGATGTCCAGCGACATTCAGCCCGAGGCTCTGAAAGAGTTCGCCGACCCTGGCACCAAGAGCGACGAGTGCATTACAGATTCGGAGAAAGCGGTCGATGTGGCAGCAGCAGCAGCAGGCAGAGTGAAAGGACAGTTGCAGGATTTCTCCAGTGATCCCGACTCTGCGATGGAGAATTCGGCTCACAGTTACGAGATGAGGACGTCGTCCCACAGTCTCTCGTCCCAGGTGTCCACGTCGAGCGGGGAAGGCGTGCTTAGTCCCGGACACAAGGTGCAGAACATGAAGAAGTTTTTCGAAGATGCTGCCAAGAAAACATCAGAGATCAGCGACTTGAGGTCACCACCACCCATCACCTCACCTCCAACCCCAACCATTCACAGCGAACTGGGCAAGATATCGAAAATACCAATCTTCCAGGAGTGCGTCGCGTCTCCAAAAGTTACTCAGGTTGAACTCCCTTCGAGAATTCCCGTCACTCTCAAAACGACATCTATGCAAAACAAGCTCCTGCCACCCTGTGCCAAAGATGGTGACCGCAAGGGAGGTAATTCTGTTGCAGAAGGACCTGTGTTTGACCTGAGGAAAGATAATGCCAGTTTATCGGAAGCCAGCAGCTGCAATTCCAGTGAAGATGAAACCAGTGTGAATGACGGCAGTGTCCTGGCCACTGACATTTTCTACCAGGATGTGTCGGGATCCTCCAGCTCCTCCAGAGAGGACTCTGGTTTGGGTCACATGACCTCTCTTCACATAAGCGAAGAAAAAATCTTGGAAGACATTCCCGAAGACGACGAGTGGGAAATACTTCACAACAAAAACGTCCAGGAGCTGATGCACAACCAGCACGACGTCCACCACCACCACTCCGGACCCCTGGTCATGAAGGACAGCGTTTCCATGGAAACCGTCCGACCACTGTCCATTTCGTCAGCGGGTTCCATCGCCCACACACTGACCTTGACCCTCACATCGCCCACCCTACCCAACGTGTGCCTTATCAAAGCTAAATCGGAGTCGGACTTGTCTCCCTTGCGTCAGCCTCGAACTACCTCAAAGTACGAAGATTTCCTGGACGGCAACTGGGACAGCGGCAAAGTGCCGGAGAGATCAGCATCGTTTTCGGAGATGGACATTCGCGGGCCCAAAGCCTCCGAGTGTCTGAGAGCTTTTCGACGTAGAGCTCTGTGTCTGAGTGTTGATGAGTCCACAGTGTTGCAGAGAGTTCAGGAGATCATACAGAGACTCTATACCTCACAGGTAATATTAAAAACAGTTGTTTGTCGAGTGAATTTTCACTTTTGAGGTGAAATTGTTAACCTTTGTTGACTGAGAATCTCTTTTTAATTGTAGTATTTCACGTTTTAAAACGTGTAATACGAAATGAAGTAGTTTTGTTACCATTGTGGGCATAAATGAAAAATAAAATAACATCTTTCATTGTGCTGATGTTTTCTAGTATTGCAGGTTAATTAATTTCTTCTTTTTTTTCTTTTTTTTTTATCAGTTTTGACCATTTCAGATTTTAATATTCTTTTTAAATATATTAAAAAATTTCCTTTCCTTTTTCTTTTTTCTTTTATTTTACTTGATAAAGTTAAACCAAATTTATTTTTCATTGTCTCATCTTTTTTTCCCCTTCTTTTGTTGGATTTTAAGAGCAGCAACTTTTTCTTTTGTCTTTTATTTTTATTACTACAACAACTGCTGCTACTGCTACTACTACTACTACTGCAACTACTACTGCAACTTTTACTTTTTAAAACTCTTTCAGACGAGTTTATCAGGGAAGAGCAACTCAAGTGGAGAAAGGATTAAAACTGTAGATTTTCTGGAGAAGCTGAAAGAAAAAGAAAAGAGGCCTTACAACTTACCTGTGTGGAATCCAAAGGAAACAATGGAAACATTTCTAAAAGTAATTTTACACACAAACACAAATATTAGAGAAAGTATTTTGCATTTAAATGACATTGACAAACTTCCAGGTAATTTAGAAACATGCTTACAAGCCTGAACAAAAAATCCAGGAAACACACTCTATAAACATAACTTAAAGAGATAAGTGTAATTAAAAAAACAAAAACAAAACAAAACAACATTAGTTATATTTTTCTAATGTGTTGGTGACAAATATATTTTGCAAGAATAATTTTCTTTAATTTACTATCATCATCATCATCATCATCAACATCACCAGTATCAGTATTATTAATACAGTTCTTTTTAAATTATAGTCATTTCTTTAATTAAATATCTGGTAGGTAATCCACTTGGTGATATTTACATACTCACACACAAAAATACTTACCTAGCTGCACATACATGCATAGACATAAACACACACACACACATGATGTATTTGCACGCACATGCACAAACAGACACACACAGACAGGCATGAGTGCACAGACACACACACACAGGAATGCACATACATGCACAGACACACATGGTATATAATAATAATAAGCATTATTTCTATTTTTAGACATCCACTCCCTCTCCAGTTTCGGTGACGAAGTTTAACACTGCATATGCTGAAGACTGGCTGCTGCAGTTCTCCAAGGATGACATCGACCGACACCTCAACAAGCCAGGCCTTAGGACCCAGGAACAGACCGAACCATCCTGTTGCCACGGTGACAGAGCTGACAAAACAGCCCAGAACCCTGCACCAGAGAAATGTAGCGGTCGAGAAACTGAGTCACGCTGTACGTCGTGTCAGCAACGTTCAATGAGCTCTGCTAACTCTAGTACAGCACAGTGTCGAACCGAGGACGGTTCAGAGGGTGTTAGAAATGATGATGGTGATGATGACGATGATGTCCCTGCAGACGAAAACCGACAGTCGCCCAGTGAAGAACAGACTCGTTTTAACAGCAGGTTCTACAGCCTGTGTCCCGCGGGTCCAGACTCGCGATCCAGCCTCTTTTCAAACAGCAGTCGAGACTGCGACGCGAACCGAGCCGTTTCTTCCGAGGCTGCCCGGCCCCCCACCACCACCACCACCACCAGGGGTCAGGACAGCGCGACCGACTCCGTCGAACCCAAAGAGTTTGAGCTGATCTCGCGACAGATCGCAAACCTGTCGAAAACCGTCACCGACCTGCATCACAGCTTGTCCAGCCTCAATTCGGACATCGGAGGATCCACCGATGATGACCTCCACGCCTACCCTGCCATCTCCACCTTCACCAACTCCGGCAGCAGCGTTTTAGATGGCTACCACTGGGAAGAGGACGAAATCTTCATGACCTCGTGTGGAGGGGAGGTGATCATCGGCAGCAGTGAGATGCTGGCAGGTGAGGGCTCCGACTGGCTGAACAATTCCCTGGATGAGGAAAATACTGCTTCATGTTTTCTGAATTCGCACTCCTACGGAGGAGGAGGAGGGGAGGAGGTTCCGGAAAGGTTCTACGAGATAATGGTCAGTGGGACGGGTGGACAGTTCTCTCCTGGCGACGTGAGTTCGCTGACCAGGCTGTCTGAGTCGTCCAGCGCTCGTGGTTCTGATCAGAGTGAGTCGTGTTTCTTTCGCGAGAAACGAGCAAGTTTCAACGACAGCTGTCTGGACGATCCACTCGTGAGTTGATGATGCCGTTTTGTTTTGTTTTGTTTTGTTTTGTTTGTTTGTTTGTTTTGTTTGTTTATTTATTTATTTATTTATTTATACATACATTGATTTATTTATTTAATTATTTATTAATTTATTTATTAATTTATTTATTTATACGTACATCTATTATTTATTTATTTATTTATTTATTTATTAATTAATTTATCTATTTATATGTACATCGATTATTCATTTATTTATTTATACATACATTTATTTATTCATTTATTTATTTATTTATTTAATTATTAATTTTGTAAATCAGATTTAAATCTATTATTTTATGCATGTATGTGTGTATGTATATATCTATGTATGTATGCATGTATGTTTTATTTATTTATTTATTTATTTATGATTTAATTATTTATTTTATAAATCAGATTTAAATCTATTATTTTATGTATGTGTGTAAGTAGTATTGTCATTATCATTATTATTATTATTGGTAGTAGCAATAGTATTATTATTATTATTGTTATTATCATTATTGTCTTTCATTGTCATTATTATTACTACTATTATTACTACTACTACTACTACTACTACTACTACTACTACTATTAATACTACTACTACTACTACTATTATTATTACTACTACTACTACTACTAATACTATTACTACTACTACTACTACTACTAGTACTACTACTACTATTATTATTACTACTACTACTACTACTAATACTAGTACTACTACTACTATTATTATTATTACTACTACTACTACTACTACTTCTACTTCTACTACTACTATTATTATTTATTCAGAAACGTGCCAACATGTTAGACATGATGCTAGCATCAGGAGGGGAGAGTAATGACAGTCTGGCGAGTGACATTGGCCTTGATCACATGATGTGTCAGCGACTCACAGGAAGTTCAAGTGAGTTTACTCACATTTCTACTTCTCCTTATAGCATCCTAGGTTCATCTGGTTTCCTTCACTACATTCCTGTTTATTTTGTTTCAATTCTACTTTTTCTTCTACACTCTGTTGTTTTGCGTATTTTCTGTCACTTGGGTTTAATATAGTTTAGTTTATTTCATTTTTTTCTCACTTATCACTGTTATTCATAATACTTCTCTCTGTTATTCATAGCACTTCTCACTGTTATTTGTAATACTTCTCAGTTATTCATAAATCTCACTGTTATTCATAAATCTCACTGTTATTCATACTTCTCAGTTATTCATAAATCTCACTGTTGTAATACTTCTCACTGTTATTCATAAATCTCACTGTTATTCATACTTCTCAGTTATTCATAATATTTCTCACTGTTATTCATAATACTTCTCAGTGTTATTCATAATACTTCTCAGTGTTATTCATAATACTTCTCACTGTTATTCATAATACTTCTCAGTGTTATTCATAACCCTTCTCACTGCTATTCATAACCCTTCTCACTGAATCATATGACCAGCATTAAAGGTGCCTTGCTCACCAGAACTTTGACATTTCCGAACCCAGAATCGTGGAAAACATCAGAATTTCGTGTCACCTTCACGTCAGAGTGATTGTAAAAATTGGAATCAATGGGAAAAAAAAAAAAATTAAATAAAAATTTAAAATTTAAATATTTAAAAATTTTAAAAAATCGTATAACCGTTGTTTTATTTTTTTTAATTTAATTTTCTTCTTTCAGGAAAACAAGAAGCAAGTCATCATCGTCGTCAGTCTCCCTCTTCCTCTTCAACCTCCTCGTCAAACCAGCTTCCTCTGGACTTTTCAAAATTTTTCATTCGCTACGGGAAACAGGAGGAAGAGGCTGTGGCCGCTTTCGATTTCCTTGACGAATTCTCAGCCTCGAACTCAGAGTCCCCGTCACCACAGCAACAACAACAACAACAACAACCCACTCACAACAACGACAACAACGACGTCGAGAAACCCGAAAACCATCATCATCCTCATCATCATCCTTATCCTCCATCATCCTCCTCAACCTCCGTCTGTCCGTCTGTTTGTGTTCTAGACTGTCGCATTGATTCGAGCGGGCGAGTGAGAAGGATTGACAAAAACCGTCGTAAAAAACGCGCCGATGCTCGTAAAGAGCAGAAACAGCGGGAGAATAAAGCAAAGGGCTGCGCGTCGAGGTGCGACGGTCAGCAGAACTGTCGCTCGGTTTCCTCCGATTCTGCAGATTATCTTCCAGACGAAAGCTTGTCGCTAAGCGATTCGTGCCATGAAAACTTCAACTGAGTTCTGGTTACTGACGTGTGTTATAAAACTGAAGCATTATCATCATCGTTGTTGTTGTTGTTATTACTACTGCTATTATTATTATTATTATTATGATTATTATTATTATTATTATTATACAAAATTTACCTTATTTTAATCTTCTTCTTCTTATTATTACATTTCATACTTCTGCTATAGTCATTATTATTATTATAATTATTATCATTATTAATATTATTATTATTATTATTATTAAAATTATTATTATTATTATTATTATTATTATTGTAATAATAGTTAATATTATTATTAAAATGAGCACATTTAATTGCTACTCCAATAACAAATACTACTACTACTACTGATTCTACTACAATTACTACTTTGATAGTAAAGTAATTATTAATATACTTTATTTATTTATTTTTTTAATTATTGAATTATATATTTAATAATTAATGTTATTACTGTGCGAGTTAAAATTTAACTAGAACACAGGTGAACATTTCCACAGTTGAATATTTAAAAAAACTAAATAATAAAATATAACGCCAGTATTTTGAGGTTTTATTTTTTTTTTTTTTTTTTTTTTTTTTATATTAATTATTTAGGAAGACGTTCTGTACCATGTTTGTTTTACATTTCAGTCATTTGATATTTATTTTCCCAGTCAAACATTAGAATCCCACATTAGATGGATCTCATAATCTTTCTGATTCAATCCACTAAGATTTGTTGAAATAATTCAGTATTAATTTAATCATATTTATTTTTTTTTACAACAAAAATCATATGGAGATAAAATTTGTTTTAAAAATAATTAATTTGCAAACATAATGACATTGAAATATAGAAATGATAATGAAATCGATTTAGTGTTAACAACAAAACAAAAAAAATAAGAAGAAGAAAATATAATAAATGAAAATAAGAATTAAAAAAAAACAATAACTCATTTAATTTTTGAAATTCAAAAAAAAAAAAAATGTTTACTTTGTAGAAAACAAATTTAAAAAGGTGCTAATTGAAAACTGATGCAGATTTCAATAATCCAAATTTTGAAAACAGCGAATTTATCTTTTTTTTTTTTTTTTTTTTTTTTTTTTTTTTTTCTTCAATTTCCATGTTACACTCAGGGCTTATAGTTTATAGGTACATACAAAATACATCTCTGTTTCTTCTTCTCAGTAACATTATATTTATATTTCCTTGCAAGTGAATTAGATGTTTTCTATTTAGTATGTCGCAGAAAGATTTCAGCTACTTTTTGAAATTTATTTTCCATAAAGATTAATATTTTTGTAAATCGGATTTAAATAGTGGTATATTCATCAGGTGTCATGTTTTACACTTATTTAATTTTAAAAATCTTGTGTGACTTTCTTAATGTTCTTGAACCTGTTGTTAACAATGTTTGCAGATAAGACAGCTGATAATAGCAAAATGAGATGGTAAAGATGTCTAAAGAAATAATAATTTTATTTTTTGTTGCTTTTATTTCGTTATTATTATTATTATTATTATTAATATTATTAATTTTTTTATTATTATTTTTTATTATTATTATTTTATTATTATTTTTATTATTAATTATTATTATTTTTTTTATTATTATTATTTTATTATTATTTTTATTATTATTATTATTATTATTATTATTATTATTATTATTATTATTATTATTATTATTATTTTACCTCAGATGTCATTACCAGTTAGTGAGTTTGCAAACATAATATTGCATGTTCTTGATCATACAGATATGTTTTTCTTCATGTTTCATGAACAGTAAAATAAAATTAATTTAGATATCTGATATTTTTACCTTCACACTTTTTATGGAAAGTAAAAATTCAAGAAATCACAAGTATCTGAAATTTTTATCATTATCTCTATATTTTACAAAAAGTAAAAATTCATGAAATCACAGATATTTTTATCATTATCTTTCATGGAATCACAAATATCTGATATTTACATACTGCAGAAAGTTAAAATCCATACAGTGTCATATATCTGATATTTTTATCATCTTTATATTTTGTATAAAGTCAAAATTCATGAAATTACAGATATCTGATATTTTTATCATTACCTTTATATTTTGTATAAAGTCAGATTTCATGAAATCACAAACATCTGATCTGTTTATCATTATCTTTTTTTTTTTTGGAAAGTCAAAATTCATGAATATTTTAGATATTTTTATCATCTCCACATTTGGTAAAAAGTGAAAATTTATAAAAACCAGTCCCTGATATTTTTATCCTTATCTTCTTATTTCATAAAATCTCAAACAGCATCAGCACAGATAACTGTGATTTTTTAAATATTTTTTTATTTTATCATTATCTTCATGGTTTGTGGAAATTCAAAATTTTTAAATATTATTTTATCATTATCTTCATGGTTTGTGGAAATTCAAAATTCATGAACATACAGATATCTGATATTGTTATCATTATCTTCATGGTTTGTGGAAATTCAAAATTCATGAACATACAGATATCAGATATTGTTATCATTATCTTCATGGTTTGTGGAAATTCAAAATTCATGAACATACAGATATCTGATATTTTTATCATTATCTTCATGGTTTGTGGAAATTCAAAATTCATGAACATACAGATATCTGATATTTTTATCATTATTTTCATGGTTTGTGGAAATTCAAAATTCATGAACATACAGATATCTGATATTTTTATCATTATCTTCATGGTTTGTGGAAATTCAAAATTCATGAACATACAGATATCTGATATTTTTATCATTATTTTCATGGTTTGTGGAAATTCAAAATTCATGAACATACAGATATCTGATATTGTTATCATTATCTTCATGGTTTGTGGAAATTCAAAATTCATGAACATACAGATATCAGATATTGTTATCATTATCTTCATGGTTTGTGGAAATTCAAAATTCATGAACATACAGATATCTGATATTTTTATCATTATTTTCATGGTTTGTGGAAATTCAAAATTCATGAACATACAGATATCTAATTTATTTATCATTAGCTTCATTCTCTGCCAAAAAATAAAAACTAATGCAAAGAAAAAAATGAGCACAGAACATAATTTTTTCATTTATACAACATAATTATTTCATCTGGTTGAGAATCATTGATATCTTTTAGGTACATAGAACAGTTGGACTGAATCATCCAGTAAGCCAATTGCTTTCTTTGAGTGATGTCCCTTGCTTTCTAAACTATCCCAGTTTGCACTGGGTCGCAGCCATTTTGCTTCCTTTGAACACTAACAGCAAATTACACATATAACTGCACCTGTCCATATAATTCCTTTTACTATATATAAATATATATATTTATATATATGACATATTTATACATATCCAGTTAACAGAACTATGCATATAGTATTAATTTATTATCAGTAGTTCACCAAAAAAAACCATTAATTTTATTTTGTATAATATATTTATGCATGGCAGAAAATTTTAGGAAAACAAAATGGAAGTTTTATAACAGCGTAGTGAGAAATACAAAAGGCTTGATATCTTCTGAAAAACAAGAAGTTTTTTTTGTGTGTTATTCAAAAATCGATTTAATTAATTTTTGCTAAATGAATGAAACCTATACTTTTTAACAACTGTAATATTTCACTGATGGAATATAATTGTTTTGTTCTATTTGTTTTGTTGGTTTTTTTAATTGTGCTTGGAATGTTCATTAAAAGTTGAAGTGATAAAAAAATACTGGGTATGTATATTTTGTCTGATGACTGCTTTGTTTCATACAAATGTTTTTTTTGTTTTTTTTAATTGTTTTAAAAAATTCAGTTTATTTTTAATTCTATTTTAATTTTTCTTTCTTTCATACTGAGTCAGCAGTTTCTAGTAGTGCAGCAGTAAAAATATATTTTTAATATCAGTATCACAGTATGTTTGATATATTTCTTTTTGTTATAAGAATGAAATAAATAAATATCTCATTCAGCAATTAATCACAAAAGACACCTGGTTGATTAATTAAAGAAAATACACCTGACAGAATAATTAATCGGTGAATAAAAAAGTAATAAAATTAATTTAATTTCAGTTCTTTGTTGAATTCAGATATCAAATTATAGTGTGATTGAGTTTTCATTTTTTTTTTTTATTATTATTATTTTTAAATTAATTAAATTTTGTTCAGTCATTTTTTTTTCAAGATCATGTAATATATATTTTTTTTAAATCTCTTTTTTCTTTTTTTTTTTTCCAAGTTCTTGTTATTGAATTAAATTTTTTTTTTTTTTATTTTTTTTTTTTTTTATTATGGTTATTATTACTACTGTTTTATAAATTCAAGTCCAAAGATAATTATTGTAATTAATAATTATATGATTGTGGGCCTATCTTTATTTTATTTTATTAAAATTATTTCTACAAATTACAACCAATAATAAACTGTGGAATAACATTTACAAAAATCTTTATTCATTTTTTTTTTTTTTTTTTTTTTTTTTTTTTTTTTTAGTATTTAAACTGTCTACCTTTTCTATTAACAGTTAAACAAAATGTTATAAAATTTTTAATAAAAGTTTTATAAATAACTACCTCATTTTTTTTTTTTTTAAATAACTAGTTTATCAAAATTGCCTTCATCACTGTTTTAATTGGGGAAGTGAAAAATATAAAAATAGATATTGTTTTGCTTTTTAAATTCTGAACAAGAGAAAATTTCAAACATTTTATCAACAATTTAGCTTCATTATTTATTTTTTTTTTTTTTTTATATGTATATAAAAACCTGCTTTTTTAATATATTTGTTGTAATATGCATGTATTGATATCTGTTGTAAATTTGATCTGTTTACAAGTGCTAACTTCTTGTTTATATTTTAGGACATGAATATGAAATGTTTGGTTGTTTTTAACAAGCAAATGAAAGAAATTGTAAACATTTTTTGCATGTCAGAATTTTTATTTATTTATTGGAAAATATTTCCAATTTTATGTTTTATTATTTGTATTATTATTTGTAATTATTCATTTATTTTTATTTATTTATTTATTTATTTATTTATTTATTTATTTATTTATTTATTTATTTATTTATTTATTTATTTATTTGTTTACATAGATTTTTTTCTAAATTTATTCTGTTCATAATTAGCTTTCATTTAAATTATCCTGTATTTTTATTTATTTATTCATTTTATTTTATTTTATTTTATTTTATTTTATTTCATTTTATTTTATTTCATTGCCTTTTATTTTAAAATTTTTGTTTTAGCTATAAGCAATAAAAAAAAAACTTGCCAGTAATTCATTCAAACTATGCAGATATTGCAAACAGTATTTCTTTTTTTAGAATTTTTTTTTTTTAATTAAATACTTATATTTGTAAACTTTATACCTTTTTAAATACTTTTTAATGAAGTTTACATTTAACTGCTATACACAGCTTGCGATTTTAGTCTTTGATGTTTTATATTTCACCCTAAACAATGTACTCTTGATGTATGACAATTAAATATAAAAAATTATTTATTTACGTAGTAAGCAGTAGACATTATAGGTTAAGAATCCCTTATTCAAAATGCCTCACACACAGACACACACACACACACAAACACACACACACACAGACTCATTGATGTTAGTGCACAAAACAGCTTTGCTTTGTAAGCCATTCAACATACTTACTCCTTTCATCAACAATCAATTTATTTATACAACATTAATTACAAAATTACACATTTTTGTATATTTTTATCTTGCACTTGAAAAACAATCACTTTCAAAAATAACATAAAACCTGTCCCTGATTCTAAGCATTTTGGAACCCTTGTAAATTACAATGTGTTAATGGCACATATGTTGATTTTTTCAGTTAAATTATCTGTTTTACATTATTTCTGATCTCATCATTAACCTAAAATTATAAATTATTATTTGTTCTGTGTCTGTCTATGTTTTGAAAGGGTAGATATAGATATATTTATATACATGTATGTATTTTGTATCACAACTGCATTATTACTGATTTGCATGTAGACTAAAGCAAGGTGTATGAAATATGTAAAGTTCTTGCTTTGTTTTGTGTATCAAGCAATACTGACATAAACTGTGTGTGTGTTTTATGTACTAGCATTTCTCATTTTCTGATTTTTTTTTTTATTTTTTTTTTTTTCCTTTTTGGAAGATCATAAATAAAATTTATAAACAACTCTAATTATTTAATTCTTTTTTACTTTAATATTTTTAAAAAAATTCTTAGAATTATTTATTATTGTTTTTATTGTTATTTATTTATTTATTTATTTATTTATTTCTGTACTCTGTCTCTCTGTCAGAAAATAGAAAAAAAAACAAAAAAACAATCCTCCCCAATATCAAAACAACAAACAACTAATAATAACAATAATAATTAAAAATATATATATAATAATAATAGTAAACAAAATAAATAAAACAAGAAACTATTTTTATAATATTTAATTACAACAACAAGGAAATGAAAGCACAGATTTTACATTTCATCCCAATCTCAGAGGTTTTACATAATAATTTACAAGGACATAAACACTAACACAGAAAAAGTATAACACATTTTCAATACCTTTGAAATAATTATTGAATAGTAGTATGAAAATGCCTTGTATTATCTAATACAATGATTTAAAATTATATATAAAAAAATGTTTGGCAGTTCTGGGATACAAACTAAAATATACAAAAGAAAACGTTCATCAAATTTGACTTAATAAATATGACTAATAATAAAATGATTTGTTAGTTAAGGTGATCATGAAAGTGATGATAATTATGATAGTGATGGTGATAAAATAATAATTATAAAATAATAATTCTCCAGTTTCACTATTCTGGCTGAAAATAAATATTAAAAAAAAAAAAAAAAAAAAAAAATATATATAAATACAAATATTTCATTGTTTAGTTAATAATTACATTATTATTCAAGTTTACTGACTTCATTAGAAAACAAAAGCAAACTGAAATATTTTTGCACTATATATGATTGTGTTAACAAGGAGAAGCCTGGTCATAGTTCTTCATTGATTGAGACACATAACATCTTGAATTTTTATTTTAGACTGAAAGTTCTGTATGTATTAAATGTTTAACTGATCTCTCGCATCTGTCAAACATCTAAATCTAATGACATTTTACTAAATAATAATAAACAGTGGTTTTTGCAGTGAATAAATTGTAGATAAAGACCATAATTTAGATATATAAATAATAATACAGATCCATCACTCATGTTATCAGACTCTGCTGTATTCGAGGTAACTGTGTTGATCTTAACTGAGTTAATTAGTCCCAGTACTCTTACTGTTAGCTAAATATCTGAAAGATGACCAGTAATATCTGTTTACCATACAAATAGAATCATGTCTTAAAAAGCATTACTGGTAATGATGTGAAAGCCATGTATATGTTCATATTAATAGAAGTATGATGTCATTCCAGTCATAGTAAACACTGGTTTACTGTGAAATATTGATAATCAAATATCACACCTTTCATAAATATATTATCCTTCTGTCGCATGTGTTATAAAATAATCCAACTAAAGATCCGATATCATATATGTTACAATATGATCCTGCTTAAGATCCATTTTTGTATGTGTTATAAATACATGATCCGGTATGTACTTGTAAATATAGATTCCTCGTAATTATCCAATATCATACATGTTACAAAAATGTCATCCTGATAATGATCCAGGATCTTGTGTTATAAGATAAATATGTGATCCTGGTTATCATCAGATACCATGCTTTTTATAGACATACCTTCCTGGTAATGATCCACAATCATGATATCAATGCATGATCCATTTACCACTGCAGAACAGATCCGTGTTATGGAATGGAAAATTCCTGGTAATGATCCAGCAGACATTATAACATTTATTTTAATATTATCCACATAACTGTAAAACAGAAAACATGTTTTATTATGAAACATTCTAGTAGTCTTAAGTAGTCTTAAGTACTATATTTTTATGATCCATTTTGCCAATGTAACTAGGGAATATTATAAATTTGTACATGAAATAAATTATCTGATCCATTTATTATGAAACATTGCTGGTAATGATCGAACATACAATAACTGAATGATCCCTTTATGACTATATCATTGTTATTCTGGTTAATATTTGGCTAAAAACCAGTCTCCGTGCATATAATAATAATATCAACCTTTCATCACTGTTACGTATGGGAATGTCTTTGGAAGTGATTGTACATACAACAAATGCATGATCAGTCAACCATTATATAAGTGTTACTCTATGTAACGTTTTTCGAAGATAAGAAATCTTCAGCCGTATTATAATAACAATATGATCCTTTCGCCACTTTAAATAAATACATTATCCATTTTACGTTTATAACACAGATACACACAGTGATGTTTTTTGGCAACAACCGATCTTCGTAATTTCAATAAATATAATGATTCTTATACAATCGCTTCACAGTTTCGTGCGAGAGCGTAACTGATAATGTTCCAGTAGTATTGTATACAATCGTTGACTGCTCCAATGCTCCATAGTAATGCAGTATACAACAGAAGACCATTGTTCAATAAATGATCCTTTAGTTAAGTCATCTTTAGCACCGAATTATCGTTAACCTTGACCTTTATCGTTAACGCGCGGTCATCTGCGTATGTCGCAATGTCTTGACCGCTCTGCTGGTCACCCCGTGCACCCGAGGAACGACAGCAGCAGCCAGTGACCGGACATGAAGATGACGAAATGGAGAGTTTGACTCCCGAGAGCTTCCGAGCGCGATACTTGCCGAGGGATCACGGAAGAGAGCGAAATCGCAGACGTCGCGTTGTAAGGAACTTCAATATTGCAGTAAGGAGAGTCACAACACGAAACACAAACCTGAAAAAAAAAATAAAAAAATAATATATATATAAAAAAAAAAAAAAAAAAAAAAAAAATAAAAAAAAAAAAAAAAAAAAATAAAAAAAAAAAAAAAATAAAATAAAATAAAATATAAAAATATACCAAAAAAAAAAAAAGGTTTTACGTGACGTTATGATGTTATTTTTATCATTACATTTTATTAATTTATTTTTATTTATATAATCATGCTTGAATATTGTTATAATACATGCTAATATCTATCTATCTATCTATCTATCTATCTATCTATCTATCTGTCTGTCTGTCTGTCTGTCTGTCTGTCTATCTATGCACATACGTACATACATACATTGATATATACATATGTAAGTATGTACCTACATACATGTATAAATAGATAGAAACATAAGTATTTACATGCATCAACAGATACACACACACATACATAGTTACCTATGTAAAAATAGTTTTAGGCACATAATTTTATTAAAAATAAAATAAAATAAAATAAACAATATTTTTGAACATAAATATCGAACTATCAAATATTTTTATTTATTTTTATTATTCTCAACTGCGGTGTAGCTGCACCAAAAACACTCCCCCATGGAGCTCACTGGAGGGTGTTCTGGGGCGTGGTAGTGTTTTGAGTGTCCCACAACAGAATCAAGAGATACAATAAATCTGACAGATTCTGGCTGTCGTTAACGCTATTACTAAGCTGAAAATCCAAACTAATACACTACCCAATGCTTGCATTCATTTAACAAAACGCTTTAGCTGTATCTAGGTATAAACTTACACCTTGTTAAATATTTTCTTTTTACTATTCACCAGCTAAAGATCTGTACTTCCCATAAAATGGTAATTATTTTAATTTCGTCGTAGAGTTGGCCACCTTTACGTCAATAAGGTCAGAAATGTTGGAGATAAGGCATATGCACAGAAAGAAGAAGAAAAAAATAAAAGGAAAAAACATATTTTGAAATGCTACCTAAAAAAAAAAAAAAATAATAATAATAAAAAAAAATTTAATAGAGAAAAAATGAAAGTAAAGCATTACGCCATTTAATGAAATCAAAACACCAAACATGAAAAAGAAATAGAAGGTAAATATATTCAAACTTAACAAACCTTAACTATAGAAACTATCCACAAACAAATATAAAAAAAAAAAATAAATAAATAAATAGTAACTAAAATAATAATAATAATAATAATAATAATAATAATAATAATAATAATAATAATAATAATAAATTAAAAGAAAACAAAGGGTTAAAAAAAGGAAAAATAAAATAAAAAAATGGCTTAACTCTCAACATCTTCATGTTCATAAACCAGAATATGACATTTAAGTGTTTCGATTAAAATGTTTAAATTACCACTTATAAAGACTAAACAAATAATCTTACCTTCTCCCACGGGACACTCGTATCCTGGCAACCAACGTGTTCATTTGTACATTCATTAGCAACAACACATCGCTTAGCAACGTAGATACTGCTTCTTGTTCGCGTGTTTAACTTGTGTACTGTTTGACATACTGTATGATCTGAATAGTAATAAAATAATAATAATAATAGTAGTAATAATAATAATAATAATAATAATAATAATAATAATAATAATAATAGTAATAATAATAATAATCATAATAGTAATAATAATAATAATAATAATAATAATAATAATAATAATAATAATAATAATAATAATAATAATAATAATAATAAAATAGTAATAATGATATAATAATAGTAATAATAATAATGATAATATTAATAATAATAATAATAATAATAATAATACTATAATAATAATAATAATTAATAATAATTAATAATAATAATAATAATGATGATAATAATAATATGATAATAATAATAATAATAATAATACTAAATGATAATAATCTCTGATAACTGATAACAGCAAGTCTAATAACAAATATTAATAAAAAATATGAATGGAAATAAACTGAGAAACAAACAAAGAAACAAACAAATGAAAAGAAAGTAGTTAAAATAAAATAAAAAAATCAAAAAATATGAATGGAAATAAATAAATAAATAAATAAATAAACAAACAAACAAACAAATTTAAATAAAAATAAAATAAAATAAATAAATAATAAGTAAACAAATAAATAATATAATTTAAATAATAAATAAACAAACAAACAAATAATTAAATATACAAATAAATAAACAGTAAGTAAACAAATAAACAATATAATTGAAATAAATAAATACACAAACAAACAAACAAAGAAACAAACACGTGACAACTCACTGATAGGACACGTGATATCTGGCGCCCACTGGTTGCATTCTTTGTTGTTTGTTTTGTTACCACACGTGTAGCACGTGATCACTGAAAATAAATTAATTACAACTGATTATGATGATGACGATGATGACGGTGATGATGGTGGTGATATAATAAACATAATAACAAGGATATTTTGGGTTCTAGGACAATACTGTGTGGGTTTGAATGTTCGTGTCTGTACTAAAGAATGAACTACTCGTTAAAAGTCAGAATTGGTGAGAAAATGAAATAAGTAAAAATATAAAAAGAGATAAAACGAAGGTGAAAAGATGTGTATGAAGGGGAGAGAGAGAGAGAGAGAGAGAGAGAGAGAGAGAGAGAGAGAGAGAGAGAGAGAGAGAGAGAGAGAGAGAGAGAGAGAGAGAGAGAGAGAGAGAGAGAGAGAGAGAGAGAGAGAGAGAGAGAGAGAGAGAGAGAGAGAGAGAGAGAGAGAGAGAGAGAGAGAGAGAGAGAGAGAGAGAGAGAGAGAGAGAGAGAGACTCTTACGTTGGTCGCCTGGTTTCGACTCTATGACAACACTTAAACTAGTAACACTCGCCAAACACAGCATCACTGCCAAAATGTCTACAACCACGACGTCGTTACAGTACATGTTACCCGTTCTGAAAATAATAATAATAATGATTATTACGATCCATTCACATCAAACCATTAAAGCTGAAACATTTCTGCTTACAGGATAAAACGATTCCGAATCAATTCTCAGAGGTCGCAGACATGAATCACCGAATGAATCATGCAGTGATGACGAAGAATTCACTGAATTGTGGAAAGCAGATAAATTAATTTTACACCAGCTTCATGTGAAGATGCGCTATCAAATTTAGACAATTTCGTTATATAACGTTATAGATATATCACTAGACACGTCCATATACATACAATACATTACGTTATGTTATGTTATGTTACGTTACGTTACGTTATGTTATGTTATGTTGTATTGTATTGTATTATATTGCATTGCATTGCATTGTATTGTATTGTAATGTACTGTATTGTACTGTATTGTATTGTATTACATTATATTACATTACCATTACATTATATTATGTTATATTGTATTATATTATATTATATTATATTATATTATATTATATTATATTATATTATATTATATTATATTATATTATTATACTAATATTTTATTTTACAGTGTATCACATGATATCATATTATATGTTATACGACACCAAACCATGCCATATCATATCATATTACGCCATATATGACATCGTATTTCTAATAAAGTATATTACATTACAATATTTGAAATTAAAACCTGTGGCTGTGATTTATATGTGCCTGTCTGTTTATATCGCTTAGATCTTAGTAGTCGAAGGGAAAATAAAAATAAAAGAAAGAATAAAAAAAATCACCTCTGATAGTGAAGATAAAAATATGTTTTGACAATCATAGCTGGAAGCTAGTTTTATCTTTGTGTCAGAGAGACAAAAGGAATAAAAATATCCACCATCACACACACAGGTAGGAAGACATACACACACACATTCACACTGGTACAAAGAGAGAGAGAGAGAGAGAGAGAGAGAGAGAGAGAGAGAGAGAGAGAGAGAGAGAGAGAGAGAGAGAGAGAGAGAGGAACCCAAATAAAATAGTGGTAGAATCAGAGACAGAGTGACCGAGAGAAACAAGAACAAACGCAGTGAGAGACAAACTGAGAGAGATGGAGACATTTGCTGCTAGAATTATTCTGAGTCTTATTCTTACCTTTCTGCTGAAGCTGTACAGTTTCACCTGAGACCTGGCGATTTTTAGGAAAACACGAGTCTTCCTTGAATGATCTGTGAAAATACTGCGATATGCTGAGAACGAGAGAGAGAGAGAGAAAACAATCGCGTGAGTCATCGACATTGAATAACTGTTAATATCGACTAACTTGAACTTGCCAGAGAGGAACTGACAATAAAGAATAACACTGGTCTCTGCCGAATCGATTCTGATCATTTAAACATTAGCAACGAAAAAAAAAAAAAAAAAAAAAAAAAAAAAAAACAAAAAAAAAAAAAAAAGAAAAAAAAAAAAAAAGGAAAGAAACAGAAAAAAAATAAAGTAAAAAAAATAAATGAATGAATGAATGAATAAATAAACAATTTTACATAGTAATTAGATCATTTGTAGACAACTTATAATTATGAGAGAGAGAGAGAGAGAGAGAGAGAGAGAGAGAGAGAGAGAGAGAGAGAGATGGGAAACAAAAGAATAAAGAATAACAATTATATACACATATAATAAAAACAAAAATAAATTAATTAAAAATAAAGTATTGTTATATATAAATATATAATTTTTATTTATTTATTTATTTCTTGATTTATGGAATCCTATCTCGTCTTTACTGACAGAAAATTGACTGGTTCACGGTCATGTTAAAAAAATACTTCGATCGCTGCAGCAAATGTAGATAATAGTAATTTTCACCGAAATTAGCATTTAAAACATATGAGAAAACCGAGACTAACTAAAGAAAGAGACAAAGCAGCACGCGCTAATGACCTCTGGGTCAAAGTAACTGCGAGTCTGACGTCACTTTGCAGTGTGGTTTTGCCGACCCGTCAGAGCGATTGTTTTGAAAAGCTCGGGTTATTTATGATTCTTGTTACCCAACACCACGTAATGGCAGCCGATATTTTCAACGTGAATGGAAACGGGACGTCAAATCGGAACAACGTCGGGTGTAAGTCTCGTAAATAACATCAACATAAATCATGATTAAGAGAGAGAGAGAGAGAGAGAGAAGAGAGAGAGAGAGAGAGAGAGAGAGAGAGAGAGAGATTTCTGTGAAAGCTGCAGAAAGTCAGGGCAAACTTATTTAGTTAGTGAGACGAAAAAATAATAAATAAATTTTAAATATATATAAAACATAAGAAAAAGGAAAAGAAAATCCAACAAAAAAACAACAACAACTAAAAAACGCATTAAACTGTATCTGTATAGTATAAGCAATTTTTACTATTATTATATATTCTTTTTCTAAAATGTATTTATTGTTATTGTCTTTAATCTACGAATATACGTGTTTGTACATGTGACTATACATATATATGTAAATAAAGGTATATTTACATGCACCTGCCTGTCCCTGTTTTAATTAAAAATCTCAGTATATCCACTCATATTAAACAACAGCATATATCTAACCTGTATCTAGCATTACTTTAATAAATGTCTTCCCGTTACTTTAATAAATGTAACAGCAGTGGTTATTTTGTTAGAGAATTTGACCAAATAAGATATATTTTTGTGCATGCGCGCATACACGTGCGTGCGTGTATTTTTTGTTGTGTTATCCTGCATGTGCGCTATGTAAAATATGTGTATCTGTGTGTGTGCGTGTTTGTGTGTGTCTCTTTGCAGTATATGAATGTTTATATATACTTATTTGAAAATCCACTTTTATGACTTCAAACTTCATGTTACAATATTTTTATTTTTTTTATATTTTCGATGTTACATAAATATCTTACAACTACGGCGAGCGGACTGATAGACCCAGACTTGGAGACAGACACACAGACGACAGACATATATTTATTCATCTCAGTCTTCCATTATAATGCACTAGTAGTTTAAATTTTTTTTTTTTTTTTTTTTTTTTTAATGACGGTAATGCAAAACTTCAAGGTGCTATAAAACGGGTTCATTGCGGTTCGTGTAGGTATCTGATTACAGTAGATTCTCGTCTGCGCTGTTTTCGTTTTAAACGCATTCCCTTGTGACATTGGACATTAATAATTATCTACTCTTAGAATGCATTTTAATTGTCTCAAAGTTATTTTCAAAACTTCGTGCCGTTTCCATGGTTATTATTACTGATTATTATTGCTTGTCTTTTGTTCTTGCTGCATAATAATAATTATTTTTGAGTTTTTGCTTTAATTTAAAGAGTCGCATCAAAATGGTTGAAGCGCGGACCTGAAGTGCTATAATGTGTAGGATCTATCCTCAGATTGCAGTTATTATTATTATTATTATTATTATTATTATTATTATTATTATTATTATTATTATTATTATTATTATTATATGTTATGTTTCTTTAAAGGGCAATGTCTCATAGACTAAAATTTATACTGGTCACTGAATTTAAATGAAAAATGTGTTATTTTGTGAAATTAAAGTACATGTAGTTATAAATATACCAGCCCCACCCAAACTGTATGATGACATCTTTTTCTGAAGTGGACCGCACCGACAAAGTTGAGAATCACTGGCTTAAATGAGTAAGATTCAGTTATACATAATTATATATCATGTGTTAGATTTGTTTTTAAAAAGTAGATATCTATATCGATACTTACATCAGTCTTATGTCTGTCTGTCTCTCTATCTGTCTTTCTATCTTTATAAAGATAAAGAAAGAAAAACCAATAACAATAATAATGATAAAACTGAAAGAAAAAAAAAAGAAAAAAGAAAAAAGAAGAATCCAACCAACATTTGTCCTGAAATAGTTAATAGATTGTTTTATACAATACTGAAACACAAGGTTGGAAAAATTGTCATCAAGGAAAAATTGTCATTAAGCAATACTGAAAAATTGCTGTGAAGTTTAACAGCAATATTTTATAAGAACTGGTGAATAAAAAATGTACAACTATAAAAAGGTATTAAAAGAAGGCTAGAAATGATGTATTCTATATAATAACGTAATCAACGCATTTTAAAACCTATATGGGTCTGGTGTGATTGTGATAATTAACTTACCACACAACTGTGTATTAGATTAAGGACAGAAATGACGCCGTAATCTATTTAATGACGTAATCAAGGCATTTTAAAATCTATATGCGTCTGGTGTGATTCTTATAATTAGTTTTTATAATTAACTTATCTCTGTCAGTCAATCTCTCTCTCTCTCTCTCTCTCTCTCTCTCTCTCTCTCTCTCTCTCTCTCTCTCTCTCTCTCTCTCTCTCTCTCTGTATGTATGTGTGTATATATATATATATATATATATATATATATATATATATACCCACATCTAGAGAGATAGCTGATACAGACACATAAACAGATAGATATACAGACAGACAGCTATAACACTAATATCTTTCACATAACAAAAACTAACCTGTCTACTTGTACCAGTGAACAACAAAACGGGCCACACTGAGATACACCAGTCTCAACGACTCAGTGCATAAAAGACTAATTCTAGTTAAAAGCGTCGGAATTCATTTAAATAAAGTAATAAAACAACGTCAGCGCCTCCGTGTTGTATTTCAGTTTACCAGACGAACTGCTCTTGAAAACTACAATAAAATAAAGATAAGATAAGAGAGAGAGAGAGAGAGAGAGAGAGAGAGAGAGAGAGAGAGAGAGAGAGAGAGAAAGAAATAATAATAAGAAGAAGAAGAACAACAACAGCAAAACCAATAAAGCAGAGATAAAAATAACAAAAAAAGAAAATGCTAAACAGATAAAAATACTTCGTTGTGTAGGAAATAGCACTTCCAACAAGATTAACTTAATTCTTTAAAAGTGTCGTGTAAATCACTTTGGCGGAGAAAGGCGCGAGACTGCACGAGCCAGGTGGAAAGCGGAAGTAGGGCAGGATCCCATAATAGGATCAAAGGCTGACGGTATAAACCAGTTTTCGTTGTGGAGTCGAAGTCGATCTTGTTGTTTCAGTGATATAAAAATATCCGTCACGAAGTTATTTGATAA
Organism: Chrysomallon squamiferum; assembly: GCA_012295275.1. NCBI lineage: Eukaryota > Metazoa > Mollusca > Gastropoda > Neomphalida > Peltospiridae > Chrysomallon > Chrysomallon squamiferum. The sequence goes on along the minus strand of CM022668.1, from coordinate 8,743,736 downwards.
TGGACATTTAAATTTCCAGTGTATTGATTACATTTATCAGCTTTTTTCTTTTCTTTCATTAAAGCCTTCTTTTTTTCATTGCTTTATATATATATGTGGGAGTTTTTTACAGTTTGGTAGTACGTTCTTAATAATAATAATAATAATAATAATAATAATAATAATAATAATAATAATATGATAGTAAGAATAATAATAATGATGATGATAATTAGATGAAGAAAGAAACAGTACTAACATAGTAATAATAAATCTAATTTAATTAAATTAGCGGAATGACACATCTTGAAAAATAAAATTTCTATTGGAAATTTGCAGGGAATGAATGAATAAACTAAAATAATTGAAAAATAAAAATAAAATACAAAAATATATAAGAATAATTGATAATAAACAAATAAATAAACAAATAAATAAAGAAACAAACAAACAAATAAATAAATAAATAAATAAATAAATAAATAAATAAATAAATAAATAAAAAAGTTATTTATTTTAGTCAGTAAAATTAATTATCAATTTTGTGGTCCCTGTTCTTAACCGAACGATTCCGAGAGCGTTGACAACGTGTTTCATTGATGTTTCACACATTATTGTTTAAAATAACAACAGAATATTGTTCCAAGTTTACCGGTATGTTAACCCTTAGCATCTGAAAAACATGCCCTAGGGCACTTAAACTGGAATAAAAATATTTAAAGTGTCAAAAGCCATCGACTGGAAACGACAATGAATAACCGCCGATTGTCAAACCTAATGTTTTCCTCTTTATACTTGTTTGTTGTAGCTGCACTGAAGATTTGTATTCGACACTAACAAATAATGAATCTGTTCCCACTATAACACGCCACCTAGTTGTTAGTTAATCCCATCAGGGGGCGCCACCTGCACTTTAAAGCAGGAAATAAGATTGAGAATGCGAATTGAAAGCAAGCTGAATAGAGGTGTTTAATGTGTGGTACTCGTTACAAGGCTGAATCAGTATCGCCAAGAGCTTTTCATTGTATGTATGCAACCGTAAACATACTGTTATTTCTCTCTCTCTCTCTCTCTCTCTCTCTCTCTCTCTCTCTCTCTCTCTCTCTCTCTCTCTCTCTCTCTCTCTCTCTCTCTCTCTCTCTCTCTCTCTCTCTCTCTGTGTGTGTGTGTGTGTGTGTGTGTGTGTGTGTGTGTGTGGAATTAACAAGAAACTGGTACTTGTGTTTTTAATCTGAAAAATTTCGATAAATCAACTCTCTGATGTGTATTAAAGCAACTCTGTTCTAGTTTAACGAGCATAAACACAAGATGAAATTATATAAACAATAATATAAGTCAGAATTATATCTTGTGAGAGAGAGAGAGAGAGAGAGAGAGAGAGAGAGAGAGAGAGAGAGAGAGAGAGAGAGAGAGAGAGAGAGAGAGAGAGAGAGAGAGAGAGAGAATTGTAAAGTTAAATTATTAACGAGATAAAGATATTGAGAGAGGATAAAAAAAAAAAAAAAAAAAAAAATCCCAGACTGAGACATTAAAAATAATCAGATATCATGGAAATATCACCTAGAAATCTCCAAATAATTTATATCACAAGAAATTTGCTGCAGTAATTTAGGTAACAAAACTCGATTCTGAAAACATATGATTTATCGAAAAAAAAAAAAAATTACCTTTAACTTTTGTTTTCTCTGAACCCAGTTTTCGCAATCCTCTCTTCTTGACTAAATTTCCATAAGTCTTTTGATCAAAACAAGCTCGACTTTTTCCAACACAATATGGAACGATAAACACGTACAGTCCAACCACTTAAAAAAACTCACTTCCAAGTGACTAGAAATATGACCACTGTTAACCGCTGTCCGGCCATGTTTAGCTGAGCATGCGCGAACAAGAGAGGATAACTCTATCGAATGAAAAGCCAAAGGATTAAGTTTAGCTAGGAGGCTTAGAAGTTTCATACAGAACGGTGAAGAAAAGTGTTTGCATAACCCGGGCACACCATGTTACGTAGTTTAAGCGTGTGTGCGTGCGTGTGAGTAAGAATAGAATTAGTTATTAGAACATGTTGTCAAACAATTATTGAATAATTATTTTAAAGGTTAGCAAATATCGTGACGTTTTAAGAAAACAGCTTTAAGAAAATAAATTCTCAAAATAGTATCTCTCCAAAAAATGAAAAAAAAAAAAAAAGAAAACACACACACACGCACGCACGCACACACACATACACAGAGAAAAGAGCAACGCAACAATGAAGTAAATAAATAGATAGGTAATAATAATAATAATAATAATAATAATAATAATAATAATAATAATAATAATAATAATAATAATAATCAAAGTCTAACGTTAAAAATCTGTTTTCGTTATGGAGCCGAAGTCGATCTTGTTGTTTCAGGGATATAAAAATATCAGTCACATAAATTATTTGATAACGGACATTTAAATTATAAATGTTAGGACTTGATATATTAAGTATTAATAAATCAGTAATTATAAATAAATGAATAAAAAAATGATGATGATGATATAAAAATGCCCATCACAAATTAAATCATTTGAGAATGAACATTTAAATTTTAAATGCATGGTCTTCATATATTTATTATTAATTAAACAGTAATTATAAATAAATAAATAAATAAAGTACGACGAATGAAAAACATCAACCACTCGAAATTAAACAAAATATAAACAAGGACTCTTTAAAATATAATGAAAATATTAATAAGTAAAGAAAAAATGAAATGTCTTACCAGAATTTTTGCTTTACCGTGCGCACTAAATAAAATGTACTGATTGAACAGGTAAAAGTAAAGACGGGGATTAATTACCTGGACGAGTCTATTTACAAAAACAGGTTACAGAGGTTCATTCGCACGTTTAGATTATTAGCTGTCTGTTTACAATACCAAAGGGATTAACATTAGGGGATTATCGTCAAAGTTAATCGGATAATCTGGTTCGGAGCAACCCCCTGGAAATCGATGTTGTCATATTTATACGGGATAACAATAACTGGAATTAGTTTTAAACGATAAACGACGTAAGTGTGCGAAGTAATAGGGTTGTTTTTATTATTCTTTATTATTTTTGACACGCGTGGCATAATAGATTAGCACACACAAGATAACACAGATAATTGTTACAATAATCTAGCTAGATCTATAGAAATGAAATCCGTGGTTTTTAAACAGAGATGTTCAGCTCATTAAAGTTTCCTTTATTATTAAAAACTGTTAAGCATACAAATTATATTTAGAAAACAACAACAAAACAACAAATATCAGGAATGTTTTTTCTGTACATTATTTTGGAATAAGACTTCTATAGATTGAAATATATCATTAATGTTTTTTTTAAAATATAACTTTTATTTAGATTCAAAAGTAAGTTATCTTTACTGTATAATATTTAAAAATAATACCTTTATTTAGTTTCAAATATAGACAGCATTTTTTCAAAAAGTTATTATTATTGTACAATATATATACGTATCTTTTATTTACATTCAGTTATAGAAAGTATTTGTGTAAAAGTTTATTATTGTACGATATATAGATAACTTTTATTTAAAATCAAATATAGAAAGTATTTGTGTAAAAGTTATTATTATTGTACGATATATAGATAACTTTTATTTACATTCAAACATAGAAAGTATTTGTGTGTAAGCTATCTGACCTGTTTCATCGTCACAAGATTTTAACATAGTTTTAGCCACATCACAAGCGGTAAAACCTGCAGCGTTTGCTACATCAGCCACACCATCAGCCAACAGAACACCCACAGTATACACTTGGGCCCTCGCTACTGCTTCGTGGAGAACGGAGTTGCCGTCGTTGTTTAGAATGGTTACATCAGCACCTTTCATTAACAGCATTATCAAATTTTCTGGCTGGTTGTATCTTACACAAATATGTGCTGCTGTCTGTCCAGCTTTGTTACGAAGGTTAACGCAGCATCCATTTTCAAGGATGACGTCGACTACATTACAAGATGTAATGGTTTGGTCACTCGTCTGATTAACTGTCGTAGGTGTTTTAAAATCTTTCAGCCGAGCTGATTCATCTATCCCTGCTTCTTGTGAACTAAGCACTGTGAGGGCTTCGAGCATGTCGTATAATGAGCCGTCTGACGAACTTAACGTCTTCAGAAAATCATGCATATATCCTGTCACATCATGTATCTTATACTCAACTGCAAAATGAAGTGGACTGTCCCCCTCGCTTGACGTAACAGTGACTCGTCCTCCTCTGGCTAGAAGAGTTTGTAAGATTTCTTTGTGATGAAAGAATGCCGCAACATGCATTGCTGTGTAATGACCGTCTCCGTAATTCGGGTCAGCGCCTTTGTCCAGCAGAAAATTGACAGAGTCTTTCTTGCCAACTGAGCAGGCGCTGATGAGCGGAATGATTCCGCTGTCGTATTCACAGTTAATATCTGCGCCTGCCTTGAGAAACTTGTCCATCAGATGCAATGCACCGACCTCTGCTGCCAGGTGTAATGGAGTCTTTCCTTTTTTGTTTCTCCATTTAGGTGAACTGCCTTTGTTCAAAAGTAACTCAACATTTTTGTCTAATCCTGCCATCCTGGCGTAGTAAGGAGCTGTTTGGTTGTTAGAATCGACACAGTCTGGATTCACCTCATTGTCCAGTAGTGCTTGAAGTACGTCCAGATTTTGACGAATGGCTGCATGATGTAAGCAAGTCAGTCCATTGTTGTCCAGCAGATGAGGATCCGCCTTTAGTTCCAGTAATGTTGATACGCTATCCGCGTGTTGGTTAAGTGTAGCTAAATGTAAAGGTGTTAGTCCCGTTAGGTCCTGATGGTTGACATTTCCTCCAGCTTCTTGTAACATTTTGAGAAGAGTACATGACCCTTTTTCTGCAGCGAGTGTCATAGCCGTCTGTCCGCTGTCATCAGGTGTGTTTACATCGGCTCCCTGACTAACGAGATATTTCGATTGTTTTTCCCTGTTATACATACTGCTGTGAGCAAGACAGACCGACCTAAATTGTCTCGACTATTTATGTCTGCTCCGCTGTTAACTAGATATACCATTAAGTCCATGCCTCCCAATACGGCTAAATGCAAAGGAATTAATCCTTCTTTGTTCTTTACCTCAGGCTTTGCTCCAGATTTCAAGAGTTCTTTCACTGTAGAAACGTCCGCAGCAAGACAAGCGTAGTACAGAGGACTATTCTGTTCTTTGTCTAAACTGTTTACATTGGCTTTGTGTTTTAACAGTAATTTTATTATCGCTAGGAAGCCAGATCGGTTTCAAAATATTCTACCGAAAACTCAGTTCACAGAGGTATGTTATAAATACAACCATTACTACCCCTACTACCTTACTAGTACAAGAAAAACAGCTACTACTACAACCACTACTCTAATACTATTGATACCACTATTGCTGCACTACAGCTACTACTACTACTACTACTACTACTACTGCTACTACTATTACTACTACTACTGCTGCTACTACTACTACTACTACTACTACTACTACCGCAACAACAACAACTGCTATTATTATTATTAATTCAGTAGTTTGTCTTTTTTTAAATAAATATATAGATGAACTAAAATGAAATAAATAAATAAACAAATTATTTCAAAAAGTTCGGTGAGTTTCCTTTTGTATATTTTTTATAATCTAATAATGTAATCCAATGTATTTAAATTAGTAATGTTAAGCATAATATAGCTAAAGATATATATATATATATATATATAAACACATTTTTGAAGTGTTAATTAAATGACTGTTTATTTTGTTTTTCAGTAAAATTTCAAATTATTCTGTCGGCTGACTTTTCTTTATGTGGAATCTATGGGAGTGTATGCAAATATGTGACACCATCGTCAGTGAATTTGTCAGACCTTTATAAAATGACAATGAATTTGCTTCAATCCTTTGTTTTATAATACAAGCCAGTACTGAATTTCGCAGAATATTTTATGCTAAAAATCAAGCTGAGAGTTAATTTGTTAGAACATTTTTATATCTAGTCCGACAGAGAATTTCTTATAACATTTAGTTTTATTACTCAAGATGACAGTACATTTCTAAGAACCCTTTTTTTATTTGTTTTCTTAAAGATTGCCAGTGAATTTCTTGGAATATTTTGTTTAATAGTCCAGGACAGTGCTGAATTTGTTAATAACTGCTGTTTTAATCAGAATCGGAGTTAACTAGTGCTATAGCTTATGTAAAGTAGAAGAAAGAAGTACATCTGCTCTGGCGGAATACAAGGGAAATAACTCTTTATTTTATTAAAACAACCGCAACTGAAACAATGAATCATTTTTTGTTTCTGTAGAAAAATAACTTTTATGTTAAAATAAAGGATTTTAAACAACAACAACAACAACAGCAACAACAGCACATTCGTAATAGTAGAAGTAGTAGGTAGTATACAGTAAAAGTATTAATAATTAGATTAGGACAATGATGCAGATTATGAATAAAAAAAAAGTAAAAAATTCAAATAATAAAAGAAGTAACAACTTCAGCAACAAAAATACATTTGGTACCTTGACTTGTGAGTTTAACTCCTTCCGTGACCGAGCTCGCAACTCAATTTTACCTAATCAAATTAACTTAAAAAAGTCGTTCCAGCCACGAAAAACCAACAATTTTTTTTTTAACGTGTTTCTGAATAAAAAAAATGTATACAATAAAAAAAATAATGTAAAAAAAAATAAATAAAAGATAAATAAAAAAATAAATTAGTTTTGTCAAAAAAAAATAAAACAGTGTTAGGATTTCTCCGTAGTTTCACGGATTCAGAGGTCTGCAGTTTAAAATTATTTCAACGCCTTTGGAATAAAAGTTAAAAGCCTTGATCGAATCATTCTGCTTCAGTATGATACATATCTTAAAAATACTACGCTCGTACTGCCTAGCCATGTTGAATACACAGACACCAATCTCATGTTTTTTAATGGTTTGATGCTTTAATTCAATCGACATCATCCGCTTCTACTTCTCAGCACTGTCCTTTCTTAGGATCCATGGAAATCTGGCAAAATATTGAACAAAACGCGAGCGCAGACTGTTTGACTTGCAGTGAAATCCTTTACTACATTTTCACATTTCAGTTAGTACTTAAATAGAAACAAATTCTGTTTCTTAGTCATACAAAATCATTTCTGTAGAAAAGATAATAATTCCTGTATATTATCTGAAATGAGTGTGTGTATCTATCTATTTATATAGTGAAGATATATGTGATATTTATTAAAGTTTTAATTTTAGTATATTCTACTTATTGTTTGCACAATCGGAATGATTCCACACATGGATTTTTCTGAACTGAGAGACAGACCAGCCACGTGAATTAGCAACATATTACATTAATAAAATAAAATACTTACCGATCCCCTTCTATAATCTCTTTTATTCTTTTTTTTTTTTTTTTATAGTTCTGTGTCATAAAATTTCATTCAACAACGAAAAACAAATTTTTATTCTGTATCTCAGGTGTCTACCATCCATTTTTTTTCATCATTTTCACAGGGTCAACCGTTCCAGTGGGGAAAAAAAGAAGTAAAATAATAATAATAATAATAATAATAATAATAATAATAATAAAAAATTTAAGAAGAAGAAGAAGAAGAAGAATAAAGAAGAAGAAGAAGAAGAAAAACACAACAACAAGCAACAACAACAACGATAGTATTATTGTTGTTTAATTAATTAAAGAAAAAAAAATTGTTGAATGATTTTTTTTTTTTTTGATGATGATTAAAAAATAATAATAAAAATAACAATAATAATATGATACACCAAGAATAATTTTCATTTATTGGAATAACAAATATATTCATGAAGTTGGCTCAAATTTTCTTTGTTATCTTAAAATGTGTAATTGCTATGTATATCCCATGGAAATAACTGGAGACTTCAGTCACTGTAGACTTTCGTTCTAGTCACTTAATCACTGATGGATGGGAACTAAAACAAATTTCATGCCCTATTCTTATTTTTTTAAAAAAACAAAACTATCACGACAATTAATTATATTAAATTTACTTTTTTTATTGTTGGATTAATGCAAATAAAAAACTCTATTTATTTTTCAAAAAGAAAAGTGAAAAATAAAATAAAATAAATAAATAAGGAAGCAAACAAATAAATAAGTCAATAAAATACTTACATTAATAATACGAATTTATTGACAACCCGTTCAAATTCCCAAATCAAAAGAAAACGTCCTAAATACAAACAAATTGAAAATTGTAGATGAAAACAAAACAAAAGCAAACAAACAAGGCATACCCCAAAAAAAAAAAAAACAGAAGAAAAAAAAACAAAACAAATCAAAACACGAATAAAACAAAGTTGAAAGCTAATATTCTACCCAAACAACTCCCCAGAACCCAAAACAAAAAATTTATACGTTTATCGTTTTGATATCTGTCAGAAATGGAATAAAAAAAGAATAAGAACATTTGGGAATATAGAGAGAATTATTTTATTTCCATTGAAAAACATTTTTAGCAAACAGTTATGATAACTTAGAAATGGTTATACTATATTTTAATGTACAAGTCATAAGGAATACAGGATTTCATATCAAAAATTTCGAGTAGTCTAATTTTAAGATTCTAAACTGCCGAACGTTACTGAACATGAAATGGTTCAACGCTTTTCACAAGAAATGTCTGAAAATTTACACAACATCATTGACGACAACGCCGACGTTGTGTTCATGCTTGAGGACGATGTCAATGAGAAACTGTTGTACTGGTGGAGAACTGTCAGTGATATGAAGAAGGGTTTTCAAAGTGACAGTGAATATAAACAAGTGATAGGAAGACACGTGGGTCTGATGTCTACAGTAGACACTCCATACAGAAACACACGTGTCACACCAGTGATGAGAATGTTACGAGAAATGTTCACCGAGGAAGAGAGTCGTAACACGGGAGTACTTTTGTACCCACACCAATGTTACGAGTAGAAACTCATAAAATGTTCACCGAGGAAGATTATTATTATTGTTCTTCTTATTATTACTTCTGTACCCACACCAGTTACATGTACCAGTAGAAACTCATAATAATATAGTGGTATTATTATTATTATTATTATTGTTCTTATTATTATTACTTCTGTACCCACACCAGTTACATGTCATGTATATGTACCAGTAGAAACTCATACTAACATCCTGTATTATTATTATTATTATTATTTTTATTAGCATTAAGAATACTATCATTATTAACACTGTTAGTTTTACTGCTAGTAATACATTTTGTACAATAAATTATATAATACAAGTCTCATAATCTGTTATTAGTGAGGTTTAACTCTTCATGATTTTTGATGTTATTTCATTTTTAGTAACTTCAGTTAATATTTATTCAGTCAAATTTCGTTGTGGTATTCAGTTCTTTTATGCTTAAAAATTATATTGTGCACATTAAACTCTTGAAGTTATTTTCTCGCAGATATTTTGTTTTGCAGTCTCTGTATCAAGTCTTTCGTATTCATTCATAAGAATTTCTTGTCCAGCGTTCACATAGCCACCATCACTTTGCTGCTGGGTTGTATCTCGTGACGAAGTCTGACCATTATGGCCATGAACTGTAACATGCCCATGCTCTTCTCTAGTTTCTCCTTCTACGATTTCGTAGTGTCCGCCATCTTGGTTTGTCGTGTTGATGTTTTCTTTGGCTCTAGAATTAGATGTCGTTCTGTGACGTCTAACATATCTGAAGTAAAAGATTATTTAAATATATTTATTTGTTCACGTACAGCTTTTATTCTCTACTCTCTTATGCACTCTGTGTTCATTTACAGTCTTTCGTAATTGCAGTATATTTTGCTTAACAAATTACAAGAGATTAGGAAGATTTCTTTTTCGATGTGTTAAAGAAACCTATTTATTTAAAAATGTTATTATTTTCTTTTTCTGTCTTTGTTTTTTCTTTTAGAAGTGCCAACAGATTGCAAGTATCTTTTTCAAGGCAAAGCTTTATAAAACTAGGTTTTATGCAATATATTAAACAACTTTATGGTTTACTGTTACGTAAAAGATAATAATTTCGAAATGATCACTTTGGTATAATTATTTAGTTATTAAGCGACGTTTATATACTTTCTTTCTTAGTATCAATGTTAAGTATATGCTGTGTTACAAATGACCAATGTGTAGATATAGAGATGACATACTTACATAATAAAGATAATTACACCAATAACAAGTAAAACACAAAGTATTCCAGTGACAACAGACAGCACAGTGTAAGAAGACTGAAGTGCTTCGTAATCTGGATTGTTGGGTATTTCTGAAATACAAATCAGTATAAGAACACACAAAGACACTTTCTTTCTGTAAAAAGTATTATCTGGAATTCGTATTCGCGTGTTTACCATGATCAACTGTGTAAAATATAATAAATATATCATAAGTAAATTGTTCTGCAACTTCTAGTATAATGTTACTACCACTACTACTGCTACTACTACTCCTAGTACTAACACTATCATTAGTTAGACTCTACTTCTGTTAGTGCCACCACTACTTCTACTATTTATAATACTGCTGCTGATACTTCTACTACTGAGAACACCACCACACCAGCTACTACCGCTATCACGACCACAGCTAGAATTACTACCATTAATACTACTTTATTCACCCACAGAAACACACAGAAACATATAAACGTATTAACGTAGTAGTTACATATTCCATTTTTCTATCGTTAGAAATCTCGAACGCAATCACTACAACAATCTATTTGTTCTGCTGACATCGTCGTTGTCGCAAGGATATAAATATATTCAGCAGTATGTTTCTGCAGACCATACACTTTACAATAGTTAAACATTCTGAACCTAATTAGGTAGATGTACAATAATGGTCGTAAAAAAATATCCTGCATTATTAAGTCGTATCTAATACACTGTCTCGCAAACACTCAAGCACATATTGCATCATTTTAAGGACAATCTTTGTACATGATAGTGTCTCAAGAGGAAACCTATGTATTGTAGATATATTTGTTTAGACCACAGTCTACTTAAAACAATTACGTATATAAAAGGCATATCTCAACACTAAATTGTTCCTTGACCCTGTTACACCTGATTCACAGTCTATGTAGATATTTAACAAAGTATAAGATATATTTTTGTATATATGTCACTAGCTGAATGTTTGACGAAAGAAATTATCTCAAAAGAATATTTGAACGTAACAATACAGTCTATGTAGAGATTAACATATATAAAACATAACACTATTAAACAACATCTTCGTACAGCATGGCTTGTCTAGGTCAGTGGAGAAACGTAAGTGTAGATAATCTCATTATCACTAATAATGATCTCTGTATTATTTTAACTTATGAATTGACTGAATGATCTGTCTGACAGTTGGGTGTCTTTTGTTAAAATACAATTTTGTCTTAAAGATATAAAAAAGTAATTTGTATCGCACCAGTACAGTCTGTTCCAGTCCACGGTTTCTCACATCCGACTCCACATGAACCAGTCACGTGATCGCAGCTTGCTGTTTTATTCAGACAATGGCGTCCCGCACAAGAAAATTTGCAGTTGTTTCCATAGGAACCGGCAGGACATGCTGAAAATAAATTACACCAAATTTGTTATATAAAAAATAATCTCGGTACTTGGTTGAACGGTATCAAACATCAAAAAAAATGTCTAATATGTGTGTGTATTTATGCATGTGTGTCTATGTGTGTCTGAGTGTGTATGTGTGGTTGTGTGAGTGTGTGAGTTTCGGTGTCAGTGTGATGTGTCTCAGTCTATACGTATGGATTAATATATGCAGATAAATAAATGGATAAATACTAGATGATGGGTCAGTAGTTAAGTAGGTAGGAATATATGTTAGGGTTGCTTATCTATCTATCTATCAATAGATAGATAGATAGATAGATAGATAGATAGATAGATAGATATATATATATATATTCGTATATATATATATATATATATATATATTTTCACTTCCAGTTATTTATAAACATTTCCCATACTTCAAACAATCAAAAGACAGGATGTAAATCATTTACTTACTTTCCAAACAGTTCACATTTCTCCATCCTGGTTTACAGCCGTTTTCACATTTCCCAGTTTTAACATCACAAACTGAACTTTCTCCACTACAGTGTCTTTGACTGCAGCTCAACTTACAACCAGGACCAAATCTACCAGACTCACATTCTGTGAATACATAGAAAATCTTACATATTATGTTTGTGTTAATTTCAGTTCAGTTTATATTTGCAGAGTCAGCGTCAAAATGAAAAAGGAAAATAACGGAAGGATAAAATTCCAAATTAATTTTGGTTCATAATTTATTAAAAAAAAAAATTTGTTTGTGTTAATGTTTATTTTAAGAATATACTTACTTTCTTTATAAAATTATAAGACAAAATGTGTTTAGCAAAACTATGTTTAAAATGAAAATGAAATATAAAATGTAAGTCCTTTATAAAACTTTATAAGTATGATTTAATTAAAAAAAATTAACCTTCCAGAAATAAATGTAAATGTTGAAGATAAATACCATTTATACAGTCAGGTAACTGATATCCGTCCAAACAGCCGTTAGTGCAGCGTCCATAGAAAATGTCACAACTTGAATCACCAGAACATTTACGAGAATCACACGATGTATTACAGTTGTACCCGTATGTACCACTGCACGCTGAAAGCACAATGATTGAGTTACATTTATACCCGTAAGTACCATAGCAGACTGAGAACTACAAGTCCATAAATATTTTACAGTTGCATTGTGTATTGTTCACATGCCTATTTCTTTATGTTTTACGTATACAGTTAGTATTTCAAGATTAATGTAATCATATCTTTATTTATTCTTATTATCTGACAAATCAGAGTAAATATATACATCTATTCAGTCATATATTCTGTCTGTCTGTACTGTTTTTAGGTTTACATATATATCTTTCTGTCCGATGAAGTTGGTCTGTCTATAATATAATAAGTTTATTTTCTATCTATGTTTTTCTATTAGCACCCTTTTTTAATGCTGCTGATTCTCTATGTCACCATCTCTATATACGCCTATGCCAAAAATAAATAAAATAAAATAAAATAAAATTAATTAATTAATAAAATAAATACAAACCTACTGTACAGTCCAGAGACTGATAACCTCGATCACATCCAAACTCACACTTTCCTGTCACGTGATTACATGAGCTGCTTTTCAGACAGTGTTGTTTATTGCAGACAAATTTACAATTTTGTCCATACGTACCATCCTGACATTCTACAAAAACATATAATTAAGCTATATTCTCTATCACTTTACAGATAAAGGAGAGTGTAATAAATAAAATTCTAAAGGAAGAAAGGGGAATAACAAGAACAACTAAAAGTAAAATCAAGGAGATGAGAAAATTTAAATGTCGTAAAACTTTCGCTCTTATTTGATATCGATGACTACGTTTTCAATGATTATCAAAAGCTTCAATTTATATACTTTGAGTACAATCAGATCCTATCCATCCTGGTTCACAACCATTGTCACACTTTCCTGTGACACTGTCACACGATGATGTTCCACTGGTTTGATCACAGTGTCTGCTAGAACAGTGAGAACCACACAGTACACCATAGTGACTTGAATCACAAACTGAAAATTATACAACATACATCACAAATGTCAGTTTTTAATAACAAACTTTACATAATAGACTTTTTATTTTATTTTGTTTTGCTTTCTTACTGTTGTGCTCATCATCATGATCATCATCATCCTCATTATAATCATCATCATTATCGTTATCTAAATTCTTATGTTTTTTGTTGTTATTATCAGTGCTATTCTTGCTATTGTAATTATTGTTTATGTTCTTAATATTATTAACAGTTTTTATATGTTGTAGTGATTACTGTTTTTGATGTGGTTGTGTTATTATTTTTGTTGATGTTACTGTTGTGTTGATGTTGTTGTTTATACCGTCGCAGTGTGTTCCAGTCCAGTTTTGTTTACATCCTCCAGTACATTCTCCAGTGACGTAGTGACACGTGTTTTCTTTACAGTGACAAAACTTTGTACACTTCTCTCCAAACGTACCAGTGTCACAAACTGAAATAATAATAATAATAATAATAATAATAATAATAATAATAATAATAATAATAATAATAATAATAATAATAATAATAATAATAATAATAATAATAATAATATGTTTTTTAATCATAAGATTCGAAAAAGATCAACTTTTCTTACTGTATTTTTATGCTTATATCTAACAATAATAATAATAATAATAATGTAATAATACAAAGAAATGTAACAGAGAGAGAGAGAGAGAGAGAGAGAGAGAGAGAGAGAGAGAGAGAGAGAGAGAGAGAGAGAGAGAGAGAGAGAGAGAGAGAGAGAGAGAGAGAGAGATTTTTTTCATTTATAATGTTTTTAATTATTTTGTTACAGAAGGGAAAATTATTTGCAAATATTATTCAATAGTGATTTTTCTAAATTTATTATTCAGTTTAATTACTAGTTTATTATGAGACTCACCAAATACTTCAACTTCACAGAAATCCATCGCAGTTCCAGCGTTATGAAATTCAGTATCAAGATGAGTATTGTTTGTTCCCTGATACAGTGTGATGTACTGAGCCATTTTGTTACATGTTACACGTGTTACATCTGGGCTGTTTATTGTTGTTACACCACACAGGTGACCTGAGTTAGTCTGGTTAATCCTTAAAGAACTGTAGATGTGAACATCATTTCTACGATACGTGTCTGTAAGTAAATGAAAAATACAGAAAGCTCTCTCTCTCTCTCTCTCTCTCTCTCTCTCTCTCTCTCTCTCTCTCTCTCTCTCTCTCTCTCTCTCTCTCTCTCTCTCTCTCTCTCTCTCTCTCTCTCTCTCTCTCTCGCACAATATATGGCATTTGTTTCTTTATAAATGAGAATATAATTATTGTTGTTGTTGATATTATTGAATTTGATAATTAAAACATCTCAACATTAAAAGAAAATACGCAATAACTTCAACTACGCTATATGCGGTTTTAAAATTTATTTGGTAAAAAAAAAAACGGTTATTGTCCGTTATTGCCCAAGTTATGATTCAAGTTACTATCTTTGCCTAAAATCCATGCCTTTAATCATGTAAATGTTAGGAAGTTTCCAAAAGTATTTTAAGAAAATCTGTTGATATATGAGGTAATGTGGTTTTGAAAAATATAGGTTCTGTTACAGACTTAATTCTTATTTTCATGAAAATTACAGTTATTTTCTTTTCTGAAGTGGATGTCAAGTTGATGTATATAATATTGTTTTCCCAGATCCACTTCCCACCACGAGAATGGATCATTTACAGGTGTCAGTATACAAAACTTTCCATAGAATCCTTCTTTGTAATTCCCATCTACAGCTAGAGAGGAATCAGCATAATATCCTGTCTCATATGTAGTTTTGCTTAAAGCTACGTTTTCTGAAATAAAATGCATAAACAACAGATTTAAGTGTGTACAAAAGTGATTTTTTTTTTTTTTTTTTTGGAACTATTATCAGTTCTGTTTGAAAACATATAAAAAATATATTAATTATATTAATCCATCCGTTCATCTGTTCATCCATCCAAGAAAACATCACCAGTTTATCGTCTTCCTTTTTAAATTAACATATGAATAATAGAATCATCAATAAATGAACTGATAATATAATAATAACAACGAAATGAATGCCCTTGTATAGAGAGCATAACCAGATGTACTAAAATTGCTACTGCTACTACTGCTATGACTACTAATATGGCTACTTTGACTAATACAACTACTACAACTATAGTCATTATCATTATCTTGTGATTGTTACAATTTGTAGAATGTTTCTTCTTATTATTAATATTATTATTTCGAACATATTCTTTTCCATTTTAATTAGTGAAAACTATCGGGTAAAATTGGTATACAGTTAAAATACAACACTACCAATTGTGCACTTTGGTCCAGACCATCCTTTATTGCAGTTTGTGTTAGAACATCCTGTGACGTCATCACATCCAGAATTACAGTGACAGACGTACTTACAGTCTAAACCATACTGACCCGCTGTACAAGCCAGCTGAAACTGAAATTAAAATATTTAAACAGATATTCTCTCTCTCTCTCTCTCTCTCTCTCTCTCTCTCTCTCTCTCTCTCTCTCTCTCTCTCTCTCTCTC
>CM022668.1:8722540-8725040 GCA_012295275.1 Chrysomallon squamiferum | reverse complement strand
TGTCTATGTTTTGTTTATAATATTTATATAGAGATCCAACTTAATTAAACTGTATTTGCTGTTATATTAAAATTTAATATGTTGTTTCGAACTGAATTTTTTTAATAATACATAGGAATAATGACTATAAGTAATGATATAGAAAACAACTTTATATTACACACTAAGTGTTAGAAACTGTTACATTTACACTGTCTGCTATTTCTGTAGCAGCCAACAGAGTTTATGAAATATATAATAGTAATACTACTATTTGTACAATTTTTAACACTGTTAATCTTACTGTTTCTGCTAATACTACTCTTCCACTACTGCTATTAGTACTACATCTGCTACTACTACTCTACTACTACTGCTGCAACACTGCTATTATCTCCACTACTAGTACTGTTAATCATTCCACTACTATGTACTGTTAATCATTGGTGCAAACAATGTGTAATGTGTAATATGACAGTAGTAGTGTGACAGAATGGTTTGAACAATGTGTAATGTGTAATATGACAGTAGTAGTGTGACAGATTGTTGAACAATGTAATGTGTAATATGACAGTAGTAGTGTGACAGAATGGTTTGAACAATGTGTAATGTGTAATATGACAGTAGTAGTGTGACAGATTGGTGTGAACAATGTATAATGTGTAATATGACAGTAGTAGTGTGACAGATTGGTGTGAACAATGTATAATGTGTAATATGACAGTAGTAGTGTGACAGATTGGTGTGAACAATGTATAATGTGTAATATGAACAAGTGTAGTAGTGTGATGGTATGTGGTGTGAACACTGTGTGAACAATGTGTAATGTGTAAAGTGACAGTAGTACTATGACACTATTGCTTTGCAGACAGTATGAAGTCACAAAGTGAATAATACTGTACCACAGTTTTACGAGTAATGTATAAGTTAATGACACGTGGATAGTAGTGACTGTTGACTTATTTATATGTGACACACATACAACACTAGAGTAGTTCTGTAGCTATAATAAAAATGTAGGAGTGCGCATGTCTGTATGTATTTTGTATTTATGTATTTGTTTCTGCGTCTATGTATTTGTGTCTTGATATATCTATGTATATTTCTTTCTTTCTTTCTTTGTATATATTTGTAGTTCATTATTATTATTATTATTATTGTTATTATTATTATTATTATTATTATTATTATTATTGTTATTATTATTTTGAATACATATGTGCAGATGTATGGATGAAGATATGTGTTTTGATTAAAATAGAAACAAAAAGAAGAAATAAAATAAATAATACCAAAAAACCCAGATAAATATGAATATGTTTTTATACAATAACATACATCTGTATAGGAATATTTTAAAACAACAAGAAGAAATGAATATAAGGAAACTCATATTTCTATATTATTACATTTTACTAAAAAAAACAGTTATGGGTATTAATATCGTTTTTTTTTTTTTTTTTTTCTACGTATCTTTTTTTGTACGACATTGAAACATGCGAGATTGCTACTCAGTCTTTTGTTGAGAAACAGGCAGCAATGATGTTTTTTAAAAATAATGTTTTGTCCAGTTACTAGCACACATAGCTGTTATGAGTAAGTATAACATTCATAATCAATAAATTAAAAGTTCTCAGAGATCGCACACTGATTAATTTCATTGATGAACAGACTGAAAGATTGCTTCTTGATCGTTTTGATTATCTGTCAGAAATAGACGGCGAAAAGCAACCAATGCTTAAAATTTGAAACAGTAAGTAAGACAGTTATTTTAGAAAACTCAAAAACATTTTTAAATAGAAAAATGGTTCACGAACATCAGTTACGTGATAATGTACATGTTTCTAGGAACAGTGCTAAGCATTTTCAGCTCTGTGATTTGGTTTGTCTATTATAATATATGTATTATTATTATTATTATTATTATTATTATTATTATTACTAGTAGTAGTAGTAGTAGTAGTAGTAGTAGAAGCAGCAGCAATAGTACTATCAATATAAGTATAACTATAATTAATAGTACTATTAGTATTAGTGGTAATAGTAAATTTTGGACAATAATTAATATACTGCAGATCTCATAACATATAAAATGTCTGGATTAACTCTTCGTGATTTTTTTATGTTGATAGTTTTTAATAACTTCAAGAATAACTTTTATAATATTTGAGAAGTCAAAATTCGTTTTGGTATTCAAACTTCGAATATTTATAAAAATAATGCTGTTCACATTAAACTCTTGAACTTATTTTCTCGTAGATGTTTTGTTTAGCAGTGGCTGGATCAAGTGTTTCGTATTCATTCATAAGAATTTCTTGTCCAGCGTTCACATAGCCACCATCACTTTGCTGCTGGGTTGTAACTCGTGACGAAGTCTGATCGTTATGGCCATGCCCAGGCTCTTCTCTAGTTTCTCCTTCTACGATTTCATAGTGACCGCCATCTTGGTTTGTCGTGTTGATGTTTTCTTTGGCTCTAGAATCAGATGTCGTTCTGTGACGTCTAACATATCTGAAGAAAG
>CM022668.1:8704317-8722340 GCA_012295275.1 Chrysomallon squamiferum | reverse complement strand
CGCCGGGCAGCAGAGGTTGCGCGGTCTCCACATATTATATAAGTACATCTGATTTCCAGTCGTTTCACTGAATAGTTTGAAAATTCATCTGGGAACCAGACCAGACCAGACCAGTATGAAGGCGTGTATTGTACTTGTCAGTGTTCCTCTTGTGTTGTATCCGCAATCTTTGACTGGATTCCACGTGATTTATCTACATGAAATTTATTTCAATTTTATTTTCTTTGCATGTGTTGTCTGCCTATATGTCTGTTTGTGTGTGTTTAATTGTATAAATCCTACCGATACGTATTAACCTAACTGAATTATGTTCATTAATATAGAATGTGAACAGGTACGGAGGCAGGTAAGCAGATGGATGGAAGAACAGATAGAAAAAGAGAGAATAGGTAGATAGATAGATAAATAGAGAGACAGAAAGACAGATACATGCATAGATAGATAGATATAGTCACATGGATAAACAGATATACATATGTATAGATAGATAAACAAATAGATATAGTCACATAGATAAACATACAGACATATATATAGATAGATAAACAAATAGATAGATGGATAAACAAATAGATAGATAGATAGAGAGAGAGATAAGCAGACATAGATAGACAGATAACTAAGTAAAATCAAATATCGCTTAATATCTGTGAATAAATATATTTTATATTTTCGGGCATTGACCATAAATATAATTTCTTTGGACGGAACTCTATTTACTTGTATAAATTACTTATGTTCAAAGTTACTTCTTTACTGTTTTATTGCTGGTTTAGATATCAAAAGACCATTACTGAAAACAGTTTTCATTCACAAAATTACCAAAGATACATGTTATTTAAAACTAGCGGCTGTGTATTTGTTCATTTCGTTTCGTGCTTGTTTTTGATTTATCGTGATCAGCGTATTTATTATTTCAGACTGTCCTTATGCTCCTTCACTATCAACCTGCAGGTGTGACATCTGTCTTGTGAAAAACATGGAAAAACAACTACTGATTACTTCTGCCTAAATCGAAAACTCTGTTGTTAGCGTAAGTCGTAATCCCTTAATATGACATGAAAATTAAAGGAAGTTTTTGAAAAAGAAGAAGTAACAAGTCATTAATGGAAATTAATCTCACAAAATATGTCATTTGTGTTGTATTAGCTGAAGCTTTTGTATACTGTCAAAAGCTTGGACACAAAATCACAAACGATTTTGTTCATGTATCAGTTTCATGTTCTAGTACACCTTCTACTACCCATATTTCTACTGCTAAAACTGCGAATGCGTAGACAATTCAGAAAACTACTAAATCTACTTCTACTACAATTACCTACTGCTACTTTCTGAAAATGTATTACTTCTAAGTTTGCGACTGTAACGACAAGATTTTCTCTATTTACGTTTCTCACTACATTCACTACTTCTGCTTGTAAAAGTCACTACTGCCACGATAATTATACTAGTGTAATAATAACAATAATAACAGAAGAACAATAATAATAACAACAACATCAACAACAACAGTAATAATAATAATAATAATAATAATAATAATAATAATATAATTCATTTCAGTTAGCGATAACTTATAACACCATAACGTAAATTTCGTTTCTTCAGTCTTCATAAAACAGTTAACAGAATAAACTTCAACACTTCTGTTTTTACGTTGTTTGTAATTTGTTTTCTCTTCAGTTGCTACTTTCTGTATCTTTTTATTATATATTCATTCAATATTTCAATAGATATGTACGTAAAAATGTATGCAGACTTATATACATTTAAATTAAGTAACACTTCACAGTTTAAGAATAGAAAGAAGAAGCAGATTTTTCATCCAAGTTAACAGAGGATAAATAAACCATATTAAATGTGAATGGTACAAATTAATGTCAATAAAACAATGCGTTTACAAAATAATTTTACTTAGATTTGCAGATTTTATATAAAAAACGGCGTATTATATCATGGTTTTCTCTCTTGATCACAGATGAACTGAAACGAGAGGAAAATAAGAAACTGAATTTAAAAACATAATAATACGACCAATATATAATTATAATGATGATGATGATGATGATGATAAAAAGAACAAATGTGAAGACAATGTTGAAATAATTGTTATTCTTAGTACCAGTAACAGCAGCAGTATTAGTAATATTACTTGTAGTACGTGTGCTAGCAGTAGCAGTAGTAGCAGCAGGAGTAGCTTTAGCAGAAGAATTGTAATGATACTACTGGCAACAGTTGTAGTAACAGTATCTGCAGTGCTATCAGCAGGAGTATTAGTCGTAGTAGTGGTTGAAGTAGCAATAAAACTGTTTTTACTGTTTTATAATAAGTAGCAACACCAACAGCGTTAGTTATATTTAGTAGTAGCAGTAGTAGTTAGTAGTAGTAGTAGTAGTATTAGTAGTAGTAGTAGTAGTAGTAGTAGTAGTAGTAGTAGTAGTAGTAGTAATTAGGTTATACTGGTAGTATTAGGCTGTGTCATATAAATTTCATAACTTTGAACACATAACAGTAAAATATACTATACCCCTCAATGAATAAATATTCAGTTATGCCGTTAAGTTTTAATGAAATCACTTCTATATGAGTTCATTATTTATCACAATATCATAGTGTTTATCATCAAATGCCTTATTCGTTGAAAGAAAAAAAATGGTATATCATGTGATGACATTAGTTATCAAATGGTTCTTTCATCACACTCTGTGATTTATTGTAAGTTAACATTACCTTTTACATGATGACTTTATTTATTATTTATGAGATTACTGCCCATGTACAGGCACTGCATTATTTTTTAACTTGATCATATTATCAGGTGCATTATTTATAATGCGATGATATGATTATCCTGTGAAAACATTATTTATCATATGAAATCATTATTTAACAGATTATTACTTACCTATACAACAAGGATTGCCATTATAACATATATAACCTATATTTACGTATCCGCCAAGAAATGCACATCTAGAGTATGTGTAAATGTAATTCGAAGGTTCGGGACTAAACCGACAATCTGCAATGATAAATAAAGAAGAATTGGTTAAAGTACAGTTGGTGACATTAGTAAATAATAGAAACATAGTTATTGTTGTTGTTGTTGTTGTTGTTGTTGTTGTTGTTGTTGTTGTTGTTGTTGTTGTTGTTGTTGTTGTTGTTGTTGTTGTATTAAACAGTACTATTTTTCTGTAAATACTCATTTAGTCATAATGAAGAAGACGTAATATAGCAGTCACTTCGTAAGGTCGGCAAGGCGTCATGATTACAGCTGTAAATGGGGCGAAACTGCAGGCTTCAAATCAAGTTTTGTCTTTAGTAGTCCTATTTTATTATTATACTGTGTTATAGCAATACAAAGTTCACTAAAACCGGTAAAATAATAAGTTAGAAGTGCAAATAATTCTATCAGATATTTTAATTACATATAAAATTGATTTGATTTTGAAAATCAAACAAGAAATGTGTTTTCTCAATTAAGCGATAAAAGGAAACACTGTTTATTATCACTAACGTGCAAGCCAAACAGCAGTGAAATAATTATTTTTTACATTTAGTTTTGGTCCGAATTGTATGAATACTGGAGTATATTTATAAAAAGTTTTATCTTCCACAGTGCATTAATATATTAAAACAGATAAAATTAGCATATTTCACAGAGAAACGTTCATTTAAAAATAATAATTTTAAGAAGAGGAAAATAATAAAGTATACAGAATTAACTCATTTAGTGGGCAGGTATAGCTTAAAAATTTGCTCAAAATCAATTTATGGTTAATATTCAATGTAAATCAATTTATGGTTAATATTCAACGAACGAATATATTTCGATCATTTGAGAATTTATTTCCACATATAAGTTGTTTCTTCCTATGTTTTTTTCTCTTTTTTTTTTCTTTCAGAAAAACGTGACTTGTATATCTGAGCATTATTATGATTATGATGATGATGATGATGATTATTATTATTATTATTATTATTATTATTATTATTATTATTATTATTATTATTATTATTATTATTATTATTATTATTATTATTATTATTATTCAAAAATTTAAGTGGTAATTTTGCAACTGAAATGAGAAATAAATAATAAAAACTAAAGCTATAAAGAAATCTTTTAAACAACACAGCTCCTACTGTAACTCTTACTACTACTACCAGTACTAATAATACTGTTACAACTATTAATACTAATAATAATAATAATATAACTACTTCTATTACTACAACTGCTACTGCTTCCACCACCACAGCACTACCATATCTGTTGCAACTACTTAATCATACAAACATTCTACAGACATTATAAATAAATTAGAAAACAGGACATGGATGCATACATGTTGTTACTATAACGACATCAACTAAAACTGGTTTTATGACTATGATTATCACTACTAATGCTACTACTACTGGTGGATACAAACTTCCAGTAATGTACTGGGACCACTTTTTAACTACCTCTATTCCTACTACTACCAGCAGTATCACCACTATGTCTATCATCTTTATTACTGCTGCACTAGTGATATTATATAACATTACTACACTAATATTACTAATGCTGTTCAATCTACTAGTGCTACTCTTTATTACGACATAAAAAAGCCTCTGAAAATAGAGGCACGAGTCGGGTAACTTACATGTGATGACAGCATTTGGTGCAGTAAGACACAATGCAGCAGTGATGACACCGAGGACTCAGAGGACACACAGTCTGCTATAGTTTCTGGCTCGTGTTGAGATGACTCTCGCGTTGTCAGTCTGACTTGTTTAACTGCTTTATATTACCTCAGAATGACACGTATGTATCAAAATATATGTATGTATAAAATAACAACAATAATTTATATAAACCTGAGAAAGAAAAGTTCAAAAAGTGCTGAAACTATATTAAAATTTCAACATATTTTCTTCTTGTTTTTCTTATATCAGTCAAATGTCAGTGAAATGTGATGAACAAAAACACAACGATTTTTTTAATGAAAATTAAAAAGGAATTTTTACGCAGTGTTCTCGTGATTAAACCAGAAATATTATCTTTATGTTAATTATATTAATAAATAAAATAAATTCCAAAAGGAATTTTGACAGCCCCTCTAAAAATAAAAATAACGAAAAAATTATAACTAAAAAAATTGCTTTAGGCGTCTGACAGACAATTATATACATGTGTGTTTTTTCTCTGTGCGTGTCTATTTGTGTGATTCACAATATAAATGATGTATAATAAAAACGCACACAGATCTGTGTGTGTGTCGCTAAATTAAAGAAAAGGATATAACAAATACATGTATGTCTAAGATGCGATAAGACATAACATAGAAATTAAATTACAGATTTATGGACTGTAAGAATACATTTAAGCACAGTTTTCAGTTTGTATTATAGGCAACAGTGATATACATTTCTGGCTTACATCTGTGAAATTTCACAGTGCCTTTAATTTTTTTAAGTTATTACGCACATCACTGGCAGGTTTTTATTTTTATTTTATGCTCCTGTAGAAAATACTAATTTTATAAACACAGACGATTAAAGCTTATATTTTATAAATGAAGTCTGGTGATGTGTCCAGTCCAGGCACAATGATAATACAACTCGTTTACTGCAACAAGACATCTGTCTAATAATTGCAACTTTTATATGATATTCTTCTGTTGCAGAACAGATTTGGGGGAGGGCAAAGAAGAGATTCTGCATGCAAGACACAAGAGACTGTGGAGCAGATCGAAGCGTAACGAAATGTTTCTGCTGATTTTTTTGTTTCTTCATTTTTTCCTTATTGATGTTTCAAGAGGCGTTGTTTTCATCACCAAATTCGTGAGGAACTGGTCGTGTTTTGTTTGCTTTACTATTGTAGATGCTCTCAAGATGTTCATCTTTTTTTATCCGGTTCCAGTCAACAATTCCCAACAATAGTTTTTCCCATAAATCTTTTTGTTGAATAAAAATATTATATACACAAGAACAGTAGTAATAAGGGAGAAGAGAGAGAGACAGACTGAAAGATACAAAAAGATAAAGTAAAATAAAGGTCACAAACACACGCATACATGTACATACATGTAGATACATATACAGAACAATTTAATAATATAGGAATAAATAAATAAAAATAAATGAATTAAAAATTAATAAGCAGTAATATTAATAATAACAACAGCAGTAATAATAACAGTGAAAGTCATGCTGTACTGAAAGTAGAGATGATTAGAACAGTGTATTTACAGGTGATGACGAACTTTCATTCTTTCTGTCTTGTTCAGCCCTGATATGACAAGTTTTGTTGTATGCCTGAAAAATAAGAAAGTAATTGAAAGTAATTAAATTATTTGCATGGTTATATATAGATGTGTGCTCCGCTAGCCTGGTTATTATTAGGTCATATAGTCTGAAAGTAAATAGTTCTGATACACCCACACCCACACCCACACCCACCCACCCACCCACACACACGCAGAAATACCAATGTCTCAGTCTGCAGATCTATCTGTCGATCTGGTGAGTCAATTAATCTATTAATTAATATATTTATTTACAAAAATGTTTTATGTTTGTGTATTTGCTTGTTCTTTTATTTGTTAAAGTGACAGTGAATGTTTTTATGTTATAAATGATGTGTTAATGAAGAAAACCTTAAATAAAATCATATCAGATAAAAGTGAGAAGCATGAAGTTGTAGAACCTATAACATACAGACAGGAAATGCTAAGTTGATAAGGTATTTGCGGGTCATTTGCGGCGAACGAAAACGTGTGATTGCAATACACCAAAAGTTGTAAGGTATCTCAGAAAAATGGGAAACCAAATCAAGTTATTTTCCCCGGCACCTCCACAGTTGATACCATTCATTAGAAGCGAGTTTTCAAAAGTATTAATAGATATTGTGCGACCATTACTCAGAACCTGTCAGGGCAACGAATATCAGTTGAGAATAGTGTGGTGTGAATACTAGGTTCCCAGAGGTAATCGCATTATTTAAAATAACTGCTCATGTGGTAGATAAAGAGATAATAAAATATTTCATGATGACTGGTTTATCAGTTGAAATTCAGTCTGATCAAGTGTCAAATTTCATGTCCATATTGTTTCAGCAAGTTAAGCTACTGTCAGAAATACGTCGGGTTAAGTCTAGTACAAATCACCCCTGGAGAGAAGCACCTGGCTTTTTTAATCCAGCAAAAGTATAGTGAATAGATATTAAAGACCTACCTTCTTGAACGGTAAATATATTTATTATTACTCTTGTTGTTGTTGTTATTAATATCGTTTTTCTGGTTCTTCTTATTTTATTACTATTTGTTGTTGTTGTATTTGTCGTCGTCGGAGACAATAAAGTGTACAGCTAGTAGTAATAATAACGGCAGGACTATAAGGCAACGTGTAAGGGAAGGCCACAAATCCAGCGTGCAAAGTACTACAAAGCCAATTGAACAAACCGAATATGGGAAAAACAAACTGTAAAAGCAAACAAAACACGACTAGCTCCTCACGAATTTAGTGAGAAAAAATCGAAGAAACAAAACAAATTACCAGAAACAGTTCGTTACTTGGATCTGGTTTGCACTCTCTTGTGTCTTGCAGGCAGAACCCCTTCTTTGTCTTCCCTCAACTACAATAATTAGACAGATGTGTTGCTACAGTAGATGAGTTAGTGAAATATTTTATTGGTCAGTTTTGGTTGTATTCTCACTGTGCATGCACTGGACCCACCTCCTCACCCTGAAGTTTGTTCATTATTTTTATTTTGAGAGGGGTATTAAAATTATAGTTAGTTCATTTGATAGTATCAGTTTCATTTTTTAACATAATGATAATATTTCTGGTTCAGGTTTCATTTTCATAACACTGCGTAAAAAGTTCATAATAAATCTTTTATTTTTGTTCATCATATTTCATTGACATTTTAATTAATTTATATATATATATATATATATACACACACACACACACACATATATACATATATTTTGATACATACGTGTCATTCTGAGGTAATATAAAGCAGTTAAACAAGTCAGACTGACAACGCTAGAGTCATCTCAACACAGAAACAACATGAGACTATTTGTCATCTTTGCTGCATTGTGTCTTACTGCAGCAAATGCTGTCATCACATGTAAGTTACCCGACCCGTACCTCTATTTTCAAAGGCTTTTTTTATGTCGTAATAAAGAGTAGCACTAGTAGACTGAACAGCATTAGTAATATTAGTGTAGTATGCTATGTAATAGCACTAATGTAAGTGTAGTTGAAATAATAGTAGTAGTAGAAATAGTAGTAGAATAATAATAGTAGTAGTAGTAGTAGTAGTAGAAGTAGTAGTAGTAGAGGTACTAAAAAGTAGTCGCCATAACATTGTTGGAAGTTTGTATCCACTAGTAGTGATAATCATAGTCATAAAACGAGTTTTTGTTCATGTCGTTATTGCCTCCATGTCCTGTTTTTTAATTTGTTCATATTGTTTTGTAACAATGTTTGTCTGATTAAGCAGTTGCAACAAATATTGTATAGTGGTGGTGGTAGTGCTAGTAGCTGTAGTAGTAGTAGTAATAGTAGAAGTAGTTATAGTAGTGGTAGTAGTTTTATTATTATTATTATTATTATTATTATTATTAATAGCTGTAACAGTATGCTTAGTATTAGTAGCAGGAGTTTTATTAGGAGCTGCATTGTTTAAAATATATATATTTTTTTATTGTTTTAGCGTTTGTTATTTTATTTCTCATTTCAGTCGCAAAAAAACCACGTAAGCTTTTGAATAATAATAATAATAATAATAATAATAATAATAATAATATAAAGTTTTATTCATAAAAGTACAAATATTTCATGCATACACTTTTGGACCAATTTTTAAGCAATACCCGTCTTGTAAAAGAGTTAATTCTGTATACGTTATTGATTTACTCTTCTTAAAATTATTAATTATTGTGAAATGAACGTTTCTCAGTGAAATATGCTAATGTTATTAGTTTTAACATCACAAAGTACTGAGAAATAAGTAAACTTTAAAAAATATATAATCCAGTATTCATATAATTCGGACAAAAAATAAAAGGTAAAAAATAAAATATTATTTCACTGTTTGTTGGTTTGCATATTAATTAATTGAGAAAACCACTTCTTGTTATTTCAAAATCAAACCAGTTTTATATATGATTAAAATATCTAATGAAATTCGTTGTACTTCTAAGTTATTATATTACTGGTTTTAGCGATCATTCTACTGCTATAACACAGTATAGTAATAAAATAGTACAGCAACAACAAAAAAAGTATTTGAAGCCTGCAATTTCATTAACATTAACAGCTGTAATCATGACGTCTTTGCGACCTTACGAATTGACTGCTATATTACTTCTTTATGACTAGAAGATTATTTAGAGAATCACGGTCAGCCTCATAAAGTGATGACGTCATGGCAATATATAGTTGTGTTTAAATCAGTCATGGGCAAACTGCGGCCCGCGCGGCTTTCTGAGTGGCTGTCTAATTTCACAAGGAAAATAACGTTAATTCAAATATTATAACATGAGTCTACTTTGTATCTACTAACATACAAAAACACATGTAATTTTATTTTTATTATAACAGTTCCTGAAGTAAATGAAAATAAAACATTTCTTAAGATAAACTCTACGTACAGAATCATCCTAATTAGTATTCGCTTCTCGAAAAAGGTTGCCCATGCCTGGTTTAATACAATACTTCGTTATTAACTGAGACTGGATAATAACACCACCAACAACAAAAACACTAATAATAATAACAATAATAATAATAATAATAATAATAATAATAACTATGTTTAGATTATTTATTAATGTTACCAAAGGTACACTTTAACCAAGTACTTATCATTGTAGATTGTCAGTATAATTTCGGACTTTCGAACTGCAAATACACATCCTCTAGATGTGTATTTCTTGGCGGATACGTGAATACGGGCTATGCATGTTATAACTTCAATGCTTGTTGTATATTTAAGTAATAATACTGTTAAATAATGTCATCACAGGATAACGACATCATAACATTATAAATTATGTGAGTACCTGATAAATAATAATATTGTCATGTTATAAATAATGCAATGCCTTTGCATGGTAAGAAATCTCTACCATAAATCATGTAATGAAATTACCATTTGATAACTAATGTCATCGTGATACACAATTTCTTCATTTCAAGAAATTAGGCATGTGATGATAAATACTATTATACTGAATTAATACTGTAATCATATAGAAGCAATTTCATCATAAATTTACCTCATCAGTGAATATTTATTTTACGGAGGGCTATAATAAAAGTGACTGTTGTCTGTTTAAAGTTATAAAATTTATATGACACAGCCTAATGCTACCAGTATAACCTAGTTACATGCTGTTAGTAATGATGCTGTTACTGATAACGTTGATACAACTACTACTACTAACACTTCTAAAGACTACTAATGCT
The DNA here is from genome assembly GCA_012295275.1 of Chrysomallon squamiferum. Lineage (NCBI taxonomy): Eukaryota > Metazoa > Mollusca > Gastropoda > Neomphalida > Peltospiridae > Chrysomallon > Chrysomallon squamiferum. Next base: position 8,711,864 of record CM022668.1, on the reverse strand, counting down.
GCTGCTAACAATAACAATTATTTCACTTTTGTCTTCATATTTTTTTATCATCATTTTAATTATATATTGGTCGTTTTTTTTTCTTTCGGTTTTTTTTTGTTTTGTTTTTGTGTAATAGTTTATTATATTTTAAATTCAGTTTCTTATTTTCCTCTCGTTTCAGTTCATCTGTGATCAAGAGAGAAAACGATGACATAATACGCCGTTTTAAAATATAAAATCTGCAAATCTAAGTAAAATTATTTTGTAAACGCATTGTTTTATTGACATTAATTTGTACCATTCACATTTAATATGGTTTATTTATCCTCTGTTAATTACAGTGACAAAATCTGCTTCTTCTTTCTATTCTTAAACTGTAAAGTGTTACCCAGTGTAATTGTATATAGACATATAAGTATGCATCTATACACGGATATTATGTATGTGAACATTAGAAATTGACATAATCAAACAAACAAAACATATTCTGAAACGGTGAATGAAGATATGTAATAAAAAGATAAAGAAAATAACAACAGAAGTGTTGAAGTTTATTTTGTTAACTGTTTTATGAAGACTGAAGAAACTAAATTTACGTTATGGTTTTTCGTTATCGTCAACTGAAATGAAATATATCAGATATTATTATTATTATTGTTATTGTTGTTAATGTTTTGGTTACGATTGCAAAATTAGAAGTAATTATGTTTCAGAAAGTAGCAGTAGGAATTGTCTACGCATTCGCAGTTTTAGCAGTAGAAATATGGGTAGTAGAAGGTGTACTAGAACATGAAACTGATGATTAATTTATATTACTTCCTCTTTTATTTTTTTTATTTTTTATTTTTTTTAAGATTTCCTTTAATTTTCATGTCATATTAAGGAATTACAACTTACGCAAACAGCAATGTTTTCCATTTAGGCAGAAGTAATCATTACTTGTTTTTCCATGTTTTTCACAAGACACGACGTCAAACGTGCAGGCTGATGGTGGAGGTGCATAAGGACAGTCTGAAATAATAAATATCACGATAAAGCAAAACAAGCACGAAATGAAATGAACAAATACACGATATATTTATGTTTAGACATTAATCAACACTCTGCTTTTAGCTAGCTATCTCTTTAAATTTCTCTCTTTTTCGATCTATCCATCTGCCTACCTGCCTCCCTACCTGTTCACATTCTATATTAATGAACATAATTCATTTAGGTTAATCCGTAATGTATCGGTAGGATTTATACAATTAAACAAACACAAACATACACATATTGGCACATAAACAAAAATCATGTAGACAAATTACATTTAATCCAGTCACCGAGTGTGGACATGCACAACACAAGAGGAACACTGACAAGTACAATACACGCCTTCATACTGGTCTGGTCGGGTTCCCAGATGAATTTTCAAACTATTCAGTGAAACGACTGGAAATCAGATGTATTTATATAACACATGTAGGATGCCACGTTTGCAAGCATAGAAAAAATAGAATTTGCATATAAATACTTACGTATGTAGATACCTACAAACATGCAGATTTTGTCACCTAATAACACGTATAAGCATATGTATATGTCTGTCTGTCTGTATATATGTATGTATGTACATAAACACATACACACAGACATACATTCAGTTAATAACTTGATATAACTTGTGTGATATCGTAATAATGTTAAATAATATTTACATTTTGTAATTATTCACAAAAATTGTATTGGTAATTTATTCATTACAAATTTGAATAGATATATAAGTTATTTAGAAATAATAAAAAGTATCTATAATTTATTTAAATTATTTATAGATATTAAAATATTATAAGTCGACTGTTGTTGTTTTTGGGGGATTTTTTTTTGGGGGGGTTGTGTTTTATGTTGGTTTTTTGGTGTGGTTTTCTTTTTTGCGTTTTTCAATATGATATTGAAAAGAAAGGTACTTTTTCCAATGTGTCAGCATTCTGTCAGTAATCTCTAGAGACTGTAGACGTGTGTCTGTCAACAGCAGCCACGTTCATTTCGCAGTAAAACGGCAGACACAATGACTGTGTGTGGTTTTTGTATGTACCTCTGTATGTTTTTATATCTATATATATATACCCGGCTGTATGTATATGTAGATATATGTGTGTATATATGTATATATGTATATAATATGTATGTGTGTGTCTGTCTGTATGTGATGTCTATATAAGTAAGCAGAAGAACTCAAGTACTAATTTTACTAAAACTAAGACGAAAACTATTAAATGTTCTAAGAACGTAACAGTTATTCAGCTTATTCCTGTTGTAAGAAGGAAGCACCAAGAACCGATTATCACTGACTCTTTGATATGCTCGTGGAGGACGTTTGACCGAGACTAGACTTTTACCCTGTGGAAGGAAGGACGGCGTCGCTACTGGTATTTAACACACTGATCAGTACGTTACCTGGAACGTGTCACTGCTGGAGAAACATAATAGAAAAGTAATAGGTAATTTATTTCAGTTAATTTTATACTGGCTCTGTTTCTGTTACGATATTTATGAACATATTTCTTCTTCTTCTTCTTCTTCTTCTTCTTCTTCTTTATTCATGATTTATTTATTTATTTATTCTAAAGTAACCCAAGCTATCGTGATTGTTGTTGGCTACGTTAAGTCAGGGGTGGACCTATTATGAAATTAATGAATCTTATAATCAGAGCGCCTAATCCGAGATGTCCTGGATACATTAAAAACATATTTGTGTGCGTGTGTATATATATATATATAGTGATCTGGCTTGCAAGAAGCCCACTGAAGAAGAAAACAATAGTTCCTCCCTAGCGACACCTCAAAATTCAGAGCTACAAAAATGTAAGTCCGCAATTACATTAACTAGCATCAGTATGGCAATGCTGATATTGTAATTGTAATGAAATGAATGACGGTTATGGTATCTGTCTGCGCATGCACGAATCTAAGGTAACGCATACCTTCAATCATTTTCAAGATATTTACATAAATATCTACTTAATTCTGAAATACTGTGCAGCATTATTTACCTTTTTTATTTGGTAAATGTATCCAATATCCATGACTTTTCTTGTGTACATATGTTATTTGGATTGATCAGGAGACGCTGTGCTTAAAAATTACGTTTTGAAGAGTTCACAAATGTCAAAAATTAAAAAAATTTGGTTATTCTGTTAGTAATTTACAACATTTGTAGTTCAGTTTGATGAAATCTCTCTCTCTCTCTCTATCTAGCTATCTATCTATCCCTCTCTCTCATAAATTAATATAAAATAAATAAACAAATAAATAAACAAGTAAACAAATAATAAACTTTTCCCTCAAAAATCAAAGTGTAGGTAATAATAATAATAATAATAATAATAATAATAATAATAATAATAATAATAATAAAATCATATAATAATAAAAATACTAACTAAAATGGAATGAAAAGAGGAGAACATCTGAGTACTTTTGAATATTGTTTTATAAGTATAACTTGTTGAAGAATACATATCAAGTATATTTCCAATCTAAATCATCACCAACTGAAAAAAAAAAACAATATGAAATATATTATTATCATTGTTGCAGCAACAGTAGTAGCAACAGCAGCAGCAGTAGCAGTATAGTAGTGGTAGTAGTAGAAGTAGTAAGTAATTGTAATAGTATTCTTATTACTAACAGGTATAGTAGTAGTGGAGGCAACGATAATGGTAATAGTATTAGTTTATGTGGTACCGCTTTTATTTTTAGTAATGATAGTAGTGATAGTAACTAATAATAACAATATTACTGGTAATAGCAGTAGTATAATAGTAGTAGTAGTAGCAGTAGGAGTGCTAGCAGTGCTAGTTGTTATAGCCTCAGTAGTATTAATAGTTGATGTAGCCATAGTGCTGTAGAAACAGTATACGGTTATAATAATAGCAGTAGGAGTATTGGTTGCTCAAGAAGCAGTAATATTAGTGATAGCTGTGTTATACTAGTAGTTGTTGTCGTAATAGTAGATTAACCAAACAAGGTAATACTAATAAATAACTTTATATAATAGCTGTCAATCAAATCATCGAAGGTGGCAGATAACCATTCTTACCATAAGTACACTTAAATTGTAATGTTTAATGATGGGCGTAACACAACGACAACTGTTTCTGCACTGAAGGGTGGTTTCAGGAGAATGGAGTAATAATAATTTAATTAAACCTTTTGTCAATGGGAATACTCAGAGTAGACGGAGGACCAGTGGTATTAGTGCAATTAGTTTGTAATGATAAGTAGTCATAGTAATAATACCTTTACTTACACTAGCAGTACTCACAGTAGTAGCTGTAGTATCAGTAGTTGTAGTTCTAATAGTAATGGTTGCAGTGGTAGTGATAGTAGTAATTGTAGTAGTAATGGTGGTGGTGATTGCAGTAGCAGTGGTAGTAAATAGTAGTAGTTGTTGTAATGTTAGTAATGGTAGTAGTAATAATAGTAGTAATAGTAGTAATACCAGCCTAACACTAATAATAATAATAAGAAGAAGAAGAAGAAGAAGAAGAAGAAGAAGAAGAAGTTTTATTAATAAAAGTACAAATATTTCATGCATACAAACACAAGTCACATTTCTATGAATGAAATCAATATACGATAATACAAGAAGTGGGCACAGAAATAAAAATAATGTTAGTAGTGGTTGCAGTAGTATGAGTAAAAATGTTTAAAACATTCCTAGGTTGAACATGATGAAATGTTGACTTACGATGACAGCAGGGTCTTCTGTTGAAGCAGAAGTAATGAGACATTACTCTTCCCACAGCATCACACACGTGGAAAACGTACTTGCACGTCGCTGGCGGAGGCGCATAGGTGCAGTCTGAATGAATGAATGAATAAATAAATGAATAAATAAATAAATAAATAAATAAGAAAACAAATAAATAAAAAAAAGTAAATAAGCAAATATGTAAATAAGTACATAAATAAACAAACAAACAGATAAATAAATAAATAAACAATGAATAATGATGATGATGATGATGATGATGATAATAATAATAATAGTAATAGTAATTATAATATAATAGTAATTCTAGTACTACTACTAATATTTATAATTATGATGGTAATAATAATCATGATGATAATGATGATAATAATAATAATAAGAAGAAGAAGAAGAAGAAGAAGAAGAAGAAATAGAGCGAGTATAAAATGATGGAACTTACGCAGAAGCGTGTTTGTGGCGCATCGTGCTAAGACAACGGCAATGACGATAAACAACATCGTGCTGCCTTTCCTGCTATATTTATTTTGACTGCAAGAAACGATGACAGTAATATGTAAAGGAAAAATCTTTGTGATTGTGCATAACAAAGTATCTATCCACAGATCACAAATATATCTTTGAAATATATCAAAATGCTAAAACGTGAATGAATAAATCTGTGGTCACTTCTACACTAGTATGCTTACTAAAATCTGCTTCTGTTTTATTAGACTGACACGGAAATATGACGAATGTTTCTGGAAAGATGTTGACATTCGGCTAATAAACAACTTGCCTGTCAAACTTTCCTTGATGTTTCCAGCAACAGAACACTTTATTATTAACATTATAAAATATGTGTATTATGACAGAAAATTCTATAATGAATATTTGTTTTTACGCTGCGTGTTTTCAACTAATATTAGATGAATCATAATCAAACGGCTAATGGGTAGGTGTGCTCTGAATCGTAATGTGTGTGTGTGTTTGCGCTTCTGACAAATGATACATTACATAACCCATAAAACAGGACATTTTGTCTTCTATCAAATGGATGCCAGTGGATGCCAATGTTATGTGACGGTAATTGATCATACAGACACTGGATATTTAATGTTATAATGCTATCATAATGTAGATGCAAAAAACGCCTTCATGTTGTTGCGTATATATGTACGTATGGCATGTAAGTGTAAATGTATGTATGATCTTTGTATGTTTGTAGGTACGTGTGTATGTATTTATGTATGTATATATGTGTGTGTGTGTGTGTGTGTGTGTATATATATATATATCAGTAGATATGATATAATTAGGTAAAAATATGTGTATGAGGTGAGTATGTATGTGTTTGTGTTTAGCTCCATCTTATATGAAGCTAATGAGACTTACATGATGCTCTCGAATTTCCGAAAGTTAAATTACCTACAATGACAATGACGATGGATAGCTTCATACTGCGTCTTCTGGATATTAATGTATATTGCAGAAATATTCATTGTCACATATATATAAATATACAGTGAAAGATAAAAGAGAAACATAAAATTCTATAAAAATGTTAAAAAATAAAATAAGAAATAGACAAAAATTATAAAGAGAAACTGAGTAGAGAAGAGAATTATTTATGTTGTATTTTAAAAATATTTTTTGTACCTCACATCACAAAAAAATGCTTGTACATTACCTGTATGAGGTGAACTGACATTTTGGCCAATCTTTATTTCAAGGGACGACAATTTCCTTACTTTCATTCTTTTTCGTTTTAATCTTATTTATATAATAAAAAAATAGATTCAGATGACGGATATTTCATAGAACAACAGCTTCTGTAGTTACGAGAAGAGCTAGTCTTTATGACAGTTCATTCATGAATTACACGGGCTATCATCCACCGTTTTGACAGGTGGAAAGCCTAACACCTTGAAACTGAACAAGAGCTTGGACACGTGTTGGTAATTTAGAGTGTTCAGGTATTGAGCTAATACATTTTAAGAAGAACTGAATTTGGTATTTTCACTATTATTAAAAGATGGTTGATATAGCTAAAACTATATAGTCCGAAGGTCCCAGGTCTAATAGTCCGTAACATACATAGATACATATATACATACACCCATATTTACTTATATAAATACAGTGGTACCTTGACTTATGAGTTTAATTCGTTCCGAGTCTTAGCTCGTAACTCAATTTGCTCGTATATCAAATAAATTTTTCCAACTGAAATTAACTGAAATACTATTAATCCGTTCCAGCCCCCAAAACCACACCATTTGAAACGTTTGTAACGTTTTTTTAAATAAGTAAAATGTATTTATAAGTGATAAATATTGTATAAAAAAACAAAATAAAAGAGAATGTAAATAAATAAATTGGTTTTGTAAAGATCAGACAAATTATTTAACGCCTTCAACTGGAGTTAGAGCCTATACCAACCCCTGCTTCAGTATGGTACTACGCTCGTGTGCCTAGCCAAGTCGATTACGTGCACACCTCACTCATGTTTTTCTATGATTTCATGCTAAAACATTCAATGAACATCATCCGCTTCTTCTTCTCAGCACTGTCCTTTGCACTCACTTTCTTACGATCCATGGTCAGAAAAAAAAATTGGCTAAACACTGCACAAAACGCGAACACGACACAACAGAGATGTTTCCGCGGCGAGGTAACCACGTAAAGGAAACAAGTGAGACGCGAGATGCTGTTCGGATTTTCGCTCGCTACTCAAAGCAAAAAAAATCAACCAACCGACTGCTCGTAACTCGGAAAACTCGTTAGCTGGGGCAAGGTAAGTCAAGGTACCACTGCATATACATATATA
>CM022668.1:8696817-8699317 GCA_012295275.1 Chrysomallon squamiferum | reverse complement strand
TAATAGAGGCAATATTACTACTAGTAGAGATATTTTTCAGGTGTTTCTCGTCAGAATTTTCTCGTGAGATATAGCAGTAAATTTATGTTAGACAAGTAGTAAAGATAGAAGTAATAGTAATAACATAAGTAATAAAATTAGCAGCAGCAACACAAAACACTGACGGTATACGTCGTTAAGTAGTAGTGGTAGTAATAGCAGTGGTAAACACATTATTTTCTTGGTATTGGTAATAGTAACAGTCACAGTTATGGTAGTAGCAGCTTTAGTAGTGTCAAAGGTAACGGTGATGGCAGTGTAATAGTAGCAGCAGCTGCAGTAGTTCTTACAGTAAATAAGACAAATATATATATTTATATTATATATATATTTCTTTCCTACAGTTTATTTCTTTTTTGTCTTTTCAGAAAAAAAGCGTAAGTTTTTTTTCTTTAAAAGTAGCACGTTTAAATAAATAAATCAATAAATCAATAAATCAAATGAAGAATACAAAATGCATGGAAATTCTCTCATGCTTCTTCTTCTCCAATACATTTATTACTTTATCTCTACAAATTTGGAATGAAAAATGAATCTTAATTAAATATATATATATATATATTCTTTTTTGTAGACTGTATTTTAATCCACTACGAGCATACTGCAGGTATACTCATGGCGAATGCTATATAGTCTGGTTATGTTGAGGTTGAATATGCATGCCGAAATGGAAACCCATGCTGTATAAGTAAGTGAAAATATTAACGTTATTATTATTATTATTATTATTATTATTTTTTTTTATTATTATTATTATTCAATAATAGTATTCAATGACTATGAATATGTTTTAATTATTTGCATTCTTTTCTGTTCTTTTTTCATTTTTTTTAAGTCCCTAACACAAAGTGATTAGCTTTAATGAATCAGTTTACTACCTAGAAATTTAATTTAATAAAATACTTTTAATGATTTCCTTTTACCTTTTAAATATTTGTTTTGTCCTTTTTTCATAAACTGACAAACGATAATGATCATGATGATGATAATTATTATTACTATTATTATTATTATTATTATTATTATTATTATTATTATTATTATTAATATCGCTGTGGTCGTTTATAGTTTAGCCTTTATAAAATGTGCAAATATTAAAATAGAAGGATGTTTGCAGCCATATATACATACATATACACAGACGTACAAAGGTATATTTATGTAAACATACACACATAAAAATAGATACCTACACATACCTACACATACATTAAATTACAGTCATCTCTCTCTCTCTCTCTCTCTCTCTCTCTCTCTCTCTCTCTCTCTCTCTCTCTCTCTCTCTCTCTCTCTCTCTCTCTCTCTCTCTCTCTCTCTCTCTCTCTCTCTCTCATGCTCTCTCTCGTTCTCCCACTAGCACAGATAAGCACATTATTTGTCACAGAAGGAAAGAACAACAAAACAACGCCACTAGACAGTGCAACAGCAACAACAAATAAATAAATATCTACAAATACAAATTATATACAGACTAATTTAAACTGTCATCAGAAATGTTTATTAATCCGTAGTAAGACAACTAAAGTGCAGTTCAACGGATCACTTCGTTTTCTTTTCACTCGTAGGTGTGAACAATCTTTTGGAAAAATATATCTGATCAAAAGAAAGGAACAAACATCAAGAACAATAAAAACAAAAATAATACAATGATTTTAACATCAGCAGCAGTAGTTGTAGGACTGGTAGTAGTTACAGTGTTGGTAGTTGAAGTGGTAGTAATACTAGTATTGGTAGTTGTAGTGGTAGTAGTATTGGTTGTAGTAATAGTATTGGTATTGTAGTGGGGGTTGTAGTAATAGTATTGGTATTGTTGTGGTGGTAGTAGTAATAGTATTGGTATTGTAGTGGTGGTAGTAGTAATACTATTGGTATTGTAGTGGTGGTAGTAGTAATACTATTGGTATTGTAGTGGTGGTAGTAGTAATACTATTGGTATTGTAGTGGTGGTAGTAGTAATACTATTGGTATTGTAGTGGTGGTAGTAGTAATAGTATTGGTATTGTAGTGGTGGTAGTAGTAATACTATTGGTATTGTAGTGGTGGTAGTAGTAATAGTATTGGTATTGTAGTGGTGGTAGTAGTAGTAATAGTATTGGTATTGTAGTGGTGGTAGTAATAATACTATTGGTATTGTAGTGGTGGTAGTAGTAATACTATTGGTATTGTAGTGGTGGTAGTAGTAATAGTATTGGTATTGTAGTGGTGGTAGTAGTAATACTATTGGTATTGTAGTGGTGGTAGTAGTAATACTATTGGTATTGTTGTGGTGGTAGTAGTAATAGTATTGGTATTGTAGTGGTGGTAGTAGTAATACTAGTATTGGTAGTTGTAGTGGTAGTAGTATTGGTTGTAGTAATAGTATTGGTATTGTAGTGGTGGTAGTAGTAATAGTATTGGTATTGTAGTGGTGGTAGTAGTAATAGTATTGGTATTGTAGTGGTAGTAGTAATAGTATTGGTAT